>JASFAX010003253.1:0-43138 GCA_030737875.1 Allium sativum | reverse complement strand
AATCTCATAATTTATATCTAACTAATAGTGTAACACCCCACCTCCGCCAGGGTAAATCTTGCAAGCACTCTGACTTTGGAGGGGCGTTTGAATCAGGTAAACATGCATAATGATATATCAAGGCAGAACAAGAACATATGTATATATGTAAACAGAGTAAATAACATAGATAAAACAGCGGAAGATTTTAAACCATTTCAAAACAAGTCTGGTACAACATAATATCAACTTTCCAAATAAACAAGTCTAGATAAAACAACATCATCTGAAAACTGAAATACATAAGTGCTATCCCCAAAATAAATGATAACCATAGCTAGCTTCATGTCAAGACTGTACATGAGCTAATCCCACAAGCAAGCGATCAGAAATCCAGCTAAGCTCCAATATTCCCTCCCTGAGAACCTGGGGGGGGGAAACGGAAGAAAAGAGGCGAAAGAAAACAGGTCAGTCAAAAAGACTGAGTAAGCCCTACTACAATCAATGTAAACTGATAAAGTTAACTGGCATGAGCAGCAGGGATGAACATAAGGATAACAACATACTAGCATGATGATTAACTAACAAGGTAGATAAAGGTGTCATCGCATAATCAGGTTTAAGGTTTTGCACCACAGGTGTATCAGCATTCTAACATGTCATGTATAATCAAGAATTTATCCCTTGGCCTAAACTTGGCCCAGTATCAGGTGTTTGACTCAAATCAAGATCCAACTTCTTGGTACCAATCCTAGTATAACAGGATTAGGTGTTACCCCAATGTTCACATCGAAACAGGACGGAACAGAATGGTCCATACAGAAATAGAGCTTGGGAAAAATGGTCTCTTACCATCCCAACAGATAATGTACAGAAACGGAATGCTAACAATAATGGGCCTTAACCACCCTAACAGATAAAGTACAGAAACGGAATACTAACTATAATGGGCCTTTACCACCCTAACAGAACGGTACCACGCAGAAACAGACGGGTGTTGCCACCCAACAGAACAGACGGTACCAACAGAATCAGACAGAACTAAGTGTACCCTAAATCCTACCCAAGCGATCGGCTCCCTAATACATAAATACCCTGTGTTGGCCCCACGATAGGGTGTATCACCCCCTAAAGTGGCAACCAATTGGCACAGGCATATTTATAGATGTCACGGCGTCTTACATCCTCAGAGGCAGACCGGGATCCATGCACGCACATGACCCGGTTGGAATGCACCATCAACACCCATCGCCATTATCAGAATGAACCACTTATAATTAGTTCAGTAAGCGTGCCCGGACCCTACCTACAGTTGGGTCAAAGTTTTGATACCAGAAAGGGTTACTGACTAATATGGGTCCCAAACAATAGATGACACAAGTATTCCCCCTTGTGTCCCCAGACTATCAGATTCAGATTAACTTATTAACAGAGTTCAGACATACAAAGTTCAGACGATTAGTTTTCAGACTACCGGATCAGATAACAGATTTACAAACCTTCCTAACTTAGTGTGGGTCCTACAGATCCGCAAAGCAGGTTCGTTTAACTTATCAATCAAGTTAGTTTATCCAGACCAGGTATCAAATCGGTTCTCAGCCTTATCAAATTACTGAGTTGGATTGGTATAGTTCAACTTAACCCCGTGAAATTACCGAGTTCAGATTGGTTAAGTGTAGGTTAACTCAACCCCATTAATCTACCAAGCCCAAATTGGTTAAGTATTAAATGGACCATGACTTAACCCTAATCATGAGGTATTAATTAATTAATGCGCCTTAACCTCTCACATTAGACTTTGTTGTGGTTACTAGTTAGGCCGGGCGGGTCCGGGTAGCTTTACACCACAACTTGGTCTAACCTCGGGTCCAAGGTACAACATGACCAACTTCTCACATTGGGTCCTATCGTTTGTAGCAACTAGTTAGGCCGATCGGTTCCGGGTAGGTTTACGCTACAAACTCAACCCAACCTCGAGTTGGCCACACTTATCTTTTCTAAGTGTCATGTCCACCATGTTTCCAAAACATGTTACAAATTTTCAAGCAATTGGGTAGACCTAACTTAATAGGTAAATTCCCAATGGGTAGACCTAACTTAATAGGTAAATTCCCAAGCTTATGTTTTTATGTCTTTTAAGTTTACCCAACCCCAAACGCAATCCCATCGCTTACATATCGCAATAGCGCATAAAGGATAGAAAGAGGGAACTTGGCATAATCATGACATAAAAGTGTTGAAGCCACAAGTTCAACATGGTGGCATATGAAATGTACATATGTTCAAATACTTGCATTAGGCCTCAAAAAGCATGCATAACTTGCATATCATATGACAACTTGCATATCAAACTTGCATAGCATAACTTGCATATCATGTGACAACTTGCATATCAAACTTGCATAGCATAACTTGCATATCATGTGACAACTTTCATATCAAACTTGCATAGCATAACTTGCATATCATGTGACAACTTACATATCAAACTTGCATAGCATAACTTGCATATCATGTGACAACTTGCATATCAAACTTGCATAGCATAACTTGCATATCATGTGACAACTTACATATCAAACTTGCATAACACAACTTGCTTATCATATGACAACTTACATATCAAACTTGCATAACACAACTTGCTTATCATATGACAACTTACATATCAAACTTGCATAACACAACTTGCATATCATACATTTAACTTTAAAGTTTAAGTATGAGAGTAGAATAGGGCTTACAATGCTTATGCGGACTCAAATGAGTATAGCAAATGTAAGAAAACCCTTATGCAACCAATTAAACCCCAAAATGCAAGCAAAATAGATCAAAACTCTCTCTTTATGATGCAAAGATAGAAACTTGACTTGAATGCAAGCTAATGATGATCATACAAGTCTAAAAACACTTGTATGCATGGAAAATCTCATAAGAATTTGTTTAGGAATTTATGAAGAGAGTGGAGGTCATGAGAGGATTGATTTTGCCATAGTTTAGTTGCTAGAATGAATAATGATGATTTAGGGTAGGTTAGGGTCTTATTTATAGATTAGGCAAGTGTTTTAGGCCATAGGATTAACCCTAGATTCAATCCAAGCCATCAAAGCATGTCTTGGGGAAGAAGTCAAGTGTAGGAACCATCTAGGGCCTTTAGATTAAAGATGGACCATGAGAACCATTCAAATACAAAATCTGCATTTGAGCGAATCGGCCCACGGGTTGACAGCCAAACACCCTGGATTAACCCCTAGTCGACCCAGCGGGCTTGGGTCGACCTCAAAAATCGGCCGGTTCGGTTATTCCCCTCTCCCAATTCGCTGTTTTGAACATTTTTGCATATTTATTTAATTTTCAATTATATATATATATATATCAATATATATATATTTCTCTGCGCAACCCATTTCACTTAATTAAGTATACTTTAATTTGGGAATTTTTCGTGAAACTTCGCGAGGCCATAGCTTGGTCATACGGACTCCGATTTTCGAAAACTCGGACTCTATTTCGCGTATTTTTCCGAGACGAACGCAATGGCATAGCCCGTTTCCCTTGATTCAGATTTTACAGTTTAATTCTTCCTCCATTTATGTTATAACATGTTATTCAAAAATACGGGTTGTTACATTCTTCCCTCCTTAAAGGATTTCGTCCCCGAAATCTCCAAGTTAGGAAGAACGTATCCTACCATCCAACATCCATCTACTCAAAACACCATCCACGAGCAATCATTGTCCTTACTAGATTCTAAATGTTGTATGAACATATGCAAAGGTGTGTGTATATGTACTTATCTAATGCAAATATCATCAATGCAAATTATGTTAGTGAAATGAATCCATATGTATGCAATTCCTAACATAATGTATAGCATCTATATGTGTGCACATAACATACATCCATATGCAACATCCATGTGCCGAATCAACCATCTTGCAACCATAAGAATTGAAAATGTACACACGTCCATATGCAATATGAGAGTGTATTTCAAGCCGATCTAGTGCCTAGTGTGTGTTTATGCATCCACGAGCAACCACTAGCAACTACTTGCATCCACTTGAAACCATCAAACATAACATGTCTCAAACACATGTTTACATCCATAGGATTCCTATCTCAACAAGATACAGTCGAGTGATGGAAGCGAGTACAGATAAAACAAAAACTTGGTATATATACTTACAGACTACTAGTACAGATCAGATCTTCCCAAATGATTCTTAGGAAACTAAGCATGGTAGGAACCCATAATGTATTTGTCATAGTCACAGATACTCTCAAATCCCAATTTATCACAAACAGATGAGTTATAACTCTCAGGGAGTTTGAGACTATTACCAGATCAGAAGCAAGACTAGCATTAAAGTACTGAGTTGCCATTACAGAATCAAGATACCAGAAAAAGAGTTTCAAACTGAAAATCAGACAAGGAAAATTAAACATCCTACAGACAAATTATTCTAGCCCTAATCTATTCACCCGCCATGCGAGTATTCACCGCTCCTTCCGATGTAGTCCCTTTCTTCTTCGGGCAGTCCCTAGTGAAGTGTCCCATCTCTCCACAGTTAAAGCAAGTGCCCTTCCTCTTTCTGCAATCCTTGTTTAGATGAGTTGAGCTTCCACAAGTAAAACACTTCTTTTCCTTCTTATCTTCAGACTTCTCCTCCTTCTTTTGCATTTCCTTTTTGGGCCCCGTTTTCTTGTTTTGAGACTCATTCACCTTGACCTCCTTCTTTGCACTCTTGTTCTCTTCATTGAGTAGGGCCATATCTACCAAACTCTCAAACGTGGCCCCCATGGGCACATGAGACATAGCTAACTCCTGTAACGGCTCATTCAATCATCTAGCAAAACGAAGAGCCTTCTTCTGAGTAGTACTCACCATATCCAAGCCAAAACGAGCTAACTGATTGAACTTGTTCACATATTCTTTAACAGACATGTCTCCTTGCTTCAAAGCAATAAACCTTTCCATTTGCAAATTCTCTTCAGTAGAAGACAGAAACTTAAGCCTGAATCTTGTCCTGAAATCGGCCCAAGTCTCCACAGGCCTAGTACCATTGGTGACTTCCCACCAATAAGCGGCTTCATCTTTCATAAGCCAAACCGCCAACAAGAGCTTCCTCTGATCGTCTAACCCAAAGATAGCAAACAAATCCTCGGTCTCTTTCAACCAATTTCTGGCCTCCACAAAAGTCTCAGTGCCTTGAAAGTTCTTGCCACCCATTGCTTTGAAATCTTTGCAAGTCTTTGCGAAGTCCACTTGAGGATGCTGAGGGGGAGGAGGAAGAGGAACCTCAGCGACAAGAGGAGGAGGAACATTAACTACAGGAGGAGGAACATTAACTACTGGAGGAGGAGGAGGAGGAGGGACATCTGCGGGGCCGGCTTCGGTCGCCCTAGCCTCCAAAAGTCTCCTATACCAAACAGGTATGTGCACTCCCTCCGGGATAACAAAGTTATCAGCCATACTGAAAAAGAAAAAGACAGATTCAGAATGGAGAAAAACGAAGGAATTTTGCTAATGGCTTTTTGGGGAATAGCCTTTAAAATAAACTAGACTTTTCTTTGGAAAATACTTTATACTTGGTTTTGAAAATAGTTTTCCAAAAGTTTTCTAAAAGTTTTTTTTTTTTTGTTCCTTCTCGTACCATATGCTCTGATACCAAATGTAACACCCCACCTCCGCCAGGGTAAATCTTGCAAGCACTCTGACTTTGGAGGGGCGTTTGAATCAGGTAAACATGCATAATGATATATCAAGGCAGAACAAGAACATATGTATATATGTAAACAGAGTAAATAACATAGATAAAACAGCGGAAGATTTTAAACCATTTCAAAACAAGTCTGGTACAACATAATATCAACTTTCCAAATAAACAAGTCTAGATAAAACAACATCATCTGAAAACTGAAATACATAAGTGTTATCCCCAAAATAAATGATAACCATAGCTAGCTTCATGTCAAGACTGTACATGAGCTAATCCCACAAGCAAGCGATCAGAAATCCAGCTAAGCTCCAATATTCCCTCCCTGAGAAACTGGGGGGGGGGGGGGAACGGAAGAAAAGAGGCGAAAGAAAACAGGTCAGTCAAAAAGACTGAGTAAGCCCTACTACAATCAATGTAAACTGATAAAGTTAACTGGCATGAGCAGCAGGGATGAACATAAGGATAACAACATACTAGCATGATGATTAACTAACAAGGTAGATAAAGGTGTCATCGCATAATCAGGTTTAAGGTTTTGCACCACAGGTGTATCAGCATTCTAACATGTCATGTATAATCAAGAATTTATCCCTTGGCCTAAACTTGGCCCAGTATCAGGTGTTTGACTCAAATCAAGATCCAACTTCTTGGTACCAATCCTAGTATAACAGGATTAGGTGTTACCCCAATGTTCACATCGAAACAGGACGGAACAGAATGGTCCATACAGAAATAGAGCTTGGGAAAAATGGTCTCTTACCATCCCAACAGATAATGTACAGAAACGGAATGCTAACAATAATGGGCCTTAACCACCCTAACAGATAAAGTACAGAAACGGAATACTAACTATAATGGGCCTTTACCACCCTAACAGAACGGTACCACGCAGAAACAGACGGGTGTTGCCACCCAACAGAACAGATGGTACCAACAGAATCAGACAAAACTAAGTGTACCCTAAATCCTACCCAAGCGATCGGCTCCCTAATACATAAATACCCTGTGTCGGCCCCACGATAGGGTGTATCACCCCCTAAAGTGGCAACCAATTGGCACAGGCATATTTATAGATGTCACGGCGTCTTACATCCTCAGAGGCAGACCGGGATCCATGCACGCACATGACCCGGTTGGAATGCACCATCAACACCCATCGCCATTATCAGAATGAACCACTTATAATTAGTTCAGTAAGTGTGCCCGGACCCTACCTACAGTTGGGTCAAAGTTTTGATACCAGAAAGGGTTACTGACTAATATGGGTCCCAAACAATAGATGATACAAGTATTCCCCCTTGTGTCCCCAGACTATCAGATTCAGATTAACTTATTAACAGAGTTCAGACATACAAAGTTCAGACGATTAGTTTTCAGACTAACGGATCAGATAACAGATTTACAAACCTTCCTAACTTAGTGTGGGTCCTACAGATCCGCAAAGCAGGTTCGTTTAACTTATCAATCAAGTTAGTTTATCCAGACCAGGTATCAAATCGGTTCTCAGCCTTATCAAATTACTGAGTTGGATTGGTATAGTTCAACTTAACCCCGTGAAATTACCGAGTTCAGATTGGTTAAGTGTAGGTTAACTCAACCCCATTAATCTACCAAGCCCAAATTGGTTAAGTATTAAATGGACCATGACTTGACCCTAATCATGAGGCATTAATTAATTAATGCGCCTTAACCTCTCACATTAGACTTTGTTGTGGTTACTAGTTAGGCCGGGCGGGTCCGGGTAGCTTTACACCACAACTTGGTCTAACCTCGGGTCCAAGGTACAACATGACCAACTTCTCACATTGGGTCCTATCGTTTGTAGCAACTAGTTAGGCCGATCGGTTCCGGGTAGGTTTACGCTACAAACTCAACCCAACCTCGAGTTGGCCACACTTATCTTTTCTAAGTGTCATGTCCACCATGTTTCCAAAACATGTTACAAATTTTCAAGCAATTGGGTAGACCTAACTTAATAGGTAAATTCCCAATGGGTAGACCTAACTTAATAGGTAAATTCCCAAGCTTATGTTTTTATGTCTTTTAAGTTTACCCAACCCCAAACGCAATCCCATCGCTTACATATCGCAATAGCGCATAAAGGATAGAAAGAGGGAACTTGGCATAATCATGACATAAAAGTGTTGAAGCCACAAGTTCAACATGGTGGCATATGAAATGTACATATGTTCAAATACTTGCATTAGGCCTCAAAAAGCATGCATAACTTGCATATCATATGACAACTTGCATATCAAACTTGCATAGCATAACTTGCATATCATGTGACAACTTGCATATCAAACTTGCATAGCATAACTTGCATATCATGTGACAACTTTCATATCAAACTTGCATAGCATAACTTGCATATCATGTGACAACTTACATATCAAACTTGCATATCATGTGACAACTTGCATATCAAACTTGCATAGCATAACTTGCATATCATGTGACAACTTACATATCAAACTTGCATAACACAACTTGCTTATCATATGACAACTTACATATCAAACTTGCATAACACAACTTGCTTATCATATGACAACTTACATATCAAACTTGCATAACACAACTTGCATATCATACATTTAACTTTAAAGTTTAAGTATGAGAGTAGAATAGGGCTTACAATGCTTATGCGGACTCAAATGAGTATAGCAAATGTAAGAAAACCCTTATGCAACCAATTAAACCCCAAAATGCAAGCAAAATAGATCAAAACTCTCTCTTTATGATGCAAAGATAGAAACTTGACTTGAATGCAAGCTAATGATGATCATACAAGTCTAAAAACACTTGTATGCATGGAAAATCTCATAAGAATTTGTTTAGGAATTTATGAAGAGAGTGGAGGTCATGAGAGGATTGATTTTGCCATAGTTTAGTTGCTAGAATGAATAATGATGATTTAGGGTAGGTTAGGGTCTTATTTATAGATTAGGCAAGTGTTTTAGGCCATAGGATTAACCCTAGATTCAATCCAAGCCATCAAAGCATGTCTTGGGGAAGAAGTCAAGTGTAGGAACCATCTAGGGCCTTTAGATTAAAGATGGACCATGAGAACCATTCAAATGCAAAATCTGCATTTGAGCGAATCGGCCCACGGGTTGACAGCCAAACACCCTGGATTAACCCCTAGTCGACCCAGCGGGCTTGGGTCGACCTCAAAAATCGGCCGGTTCGGTTATTCCCCTCTCCCAATTCGCTGTTTTGAACATTTTTGCATATTTATTTAATTTTCAATTATATATATATATATATATATATATCAATATATATATATTTCTCTGCGCAACCCATTTCACTTAATTAAGTATACTTTAATTTGGGAATTTTTCGTGAAACTTCGCGAGGCCATAGTTTGGTCATACGGACTCCGATTTTCGAAAACTCGGACTCTATTTCGCGTATTTTTCCGAGACGAACGCAATGGCATAGCCCGTTTCCCTTGATTCAGATTTTACAGTTTAATTCTGCCTCCATTTATGTTATAACATGTTATTCAAAAATACGGGTTGTTACAAATAGTAAATGTAAAGTTGTTGATCTTTGGGTGGTAAATTTTAACAAAGGACAAGTTAAGATTGGTTTTGTCATGGTAATTACGTTTTCCTGTCCCTTAAAATCTAATAATTAATTTTTGGGTTGGATTAGTTGATTTCAGTTTGTGCATTTTTCGCATAACTGAACTTTATCTACGTTAAATTATGACCTGAATCATCTAAATTTGTGAAAAATATTTTTAGAAGCCTCTTTTTAATGCTTCTAGAAAGAAAAGAAAAGGTTTCTTCATTTCTAAAATTTTAAGCTGAGATTTTATATTTGAAAGGAATGAACATCTACGTGCTATAAGCCGATTTTCCAAAATAAAATGCAACTTTAATAAATAAATTTTTTTTTTTTTGGAAATCGTGATTTTTAAGGTTACAAAAGCATAGGAAAGATGACAAAAAGTTTGTTTTGCAATTTTAACGGTGCATTAGGATCGACAATATTTTCAAAACGCTAATGGCAATAAGAGAAAGACTGTTTTAGCTTTGGAAATAATATTTTCATGCATGTGAGTTATGATTAAACTCATCTAACGTTTTAGAGCATAATTTTAAGCCTTATTTTGCAGTTTTCATGTGGAAATTTTGGAGTATTTCATTGGCAAACAAGGTTGAATTCCACTGTGCATTGAGAATTGGAAATCTCAAAGTGGTGAGAATGTTAATTTCTGCACAAAAAATTCATTTTTTTGGCATTGGATAAATAAATAGGAAGCGATGTTAGATGTGTTATCATGTTAAATGTTGGGATTTGAATGCGAAAATTGATCGTTTCACACTTCTATTCGTAGACTATAGCGAGTTTGGTTGAAAAATGTTTTTCAAAAGTTGCATACATATAGAATTGTCGATATATCCCAGAATACTAGCATTATGTTTTAAGAAATGTTTCAAAAAGAAAATGCATTCAGATATGAGGATCCGATTAAGAGAATCATTATGCATGCATATTTTTATGGTTGTGACTCGTTATGTACACAGTGCACAGGCGCACATTTGATTGTACAAAAGTTAGTTGTGTATTTTAGGATAATTAGTTGTCGGCACCATGACTTAGTCAATGTTAAAATTTCGAGACGAAATTTTTTTAACAAGGTGAGAATGTAATACCCCCGAAAATATGGCATTGGTTAAATTACATATTTATTTATGCTCAGAAAATAAAATTTGACCAAATGTTGGAATTTGTCCATGAAACGTGTACCATTGCATTCGTGATAGAATTACAATTGATTTTCATGTTTGGAACTCCGTGAACGGAGTCTGTATGAAAAAATTATGGATGAAAAATGAATTCGAACATATAATAATAATATAAATAAGTTAATAGTAACTCTTTTATTTAATTCATCTGGCCTCAGCATCACCAGGTTGACCAAGCGATCAACTGGGCGGTTGACTGCTTGATCGACCTGTTGGTCGCTCTGGCAGCGTAGTGGCTAGGTTTTGAGGAAATTTATTTAATGCATAGATATTTTTTTTCTTAGTAATGTAACGGTTCTGGGTCTTTTTATTGCTTATAAATAAAGGCCAAGACTGCCTATCTTTTCTCATTTTTTCCCGAAGGCAATAGCAAAGCTATGTCATTTTTATTTCTTCAATCTCTTCCAAACTTCCTTGAATAAAGCAGAATTTTATTCTAATACCAAGAATTGGAGAAAAAGAATCTAGATTTATAAGAAACGATAGGCTTTGCACGTAAGGTAATTTCTTAGGTTTCCGTTCTTTATTTTCTTTCCCTATTCCAATTCTTTTCTAGATATACAAATCTCATATTGTATAGATCTATAAGGGTTTGGAAATGAAACCTAAAAGCTGCATTATATATCCAAGATTTTGCACTTTTCAAATAAGTGGAAAATTTATTATATATTGTTTATAATATCAGATCTATTTCGCTGGTATAATTTGAATTCATATGTCTAAATATGATAATTGAAGTTGTAGGCCATTGAAATAAATATCTAAACCTTGTATTCTTTCTATAATTTTTATTTGTGTTCACACCTAAATCTAAAATCAACCCTTAATGGATATTAAAAGTAGGGGATTGTTAACGAACTCCACTTTTGGTTAAGGGAAGTACCATTTTCAGTTTATTTTAAAACTGTTAGGGGCCGGCCGGGTAGGGGGGAGGGTTAAAATAAACTAGTATCGCCTTAAACATATTAATAAAATTTCCAATACTAACTCTATACTCTTCATTAATGTAACCTTAAACATAAACTCTAATTTAATTCTGTACATAGAAAAATTATAATACATGAAACACAAACGTTCTGCACACATAAAAATAACATATTCAAGCATTATTTACTTTAGTTTTCGTTATCAAAGTAAGCATGGAACACAATAACAACAAATAAACGCATATAAAACACACTAGCCATAGATGAAAAAAAAAGAGTAACAACATATACATATGCTTAACACAACATGAACATAAACATAAATTCACTTAACAAACATTTGTTTTAACGTTGGAATGTGTACACTGTTTTAATGTAATTACTTTTGATAAATCATCTCACAGCGAGATTGTTTTTCTTATCAAACTGTAAGATCTAAATGTAACGTGCTGTATCGACCCTTAAGAAATTCAAACTTTCCATGACGAATTGCATTCATTACTCGCGCAAATGAACGAAATTTCATCCGCTTTCTGCAAATTGTATTCATCTTTTTCAACAAAATCTAAAATTTAAAAAAGGTGATTTATCAACGTTTGTATTTTTTATTTTTATTTTTCCTCGTGGTGTGTTTAGATCTAACTGAGATTGAATTTCGATCGATAGGGTTTAAGGGATGATGAGGTAAGGTACTTTAGTCTATGTTTTATTTATTTTTAAACATCCAAATCCCCCCTTAACAAATAAAAAATAAGATGGAGTCCCGTTAAATTTATCATCCTCCTGACAAAAAATGGAGTCCCTTTAACAATTCCCTAAAAGTATTATGTGTTCTTGTGTTCTAAAACTATAAAAATCGATGTAAAGATATAGTTTGTGCGAATATCTCTATTTATTCTAAATCTATATGTGTTTTTTATTGTTTAAAGATTTGTTTAATTTTTATAAATTAGTACTTTTTGTCCTTTTCTTACGAAAAACCATGTTTAAAATTATGAGAAATATGCACATAAACAAATAGAAAAAATGTGCAAATTTACATATCTTGTGCACAATTTACGCTCTCTACTCCAAATAGAACAAATGTTCCTTATACTTTTAAATAAGGCAATATTTCCTTCTTTATAAATATTTGGCAAATTTATGAAATTATAGCAGAAGATCGTTTAATGGAATTTAAATCACAGGAAGTCCGAACATAGAAAGATGATTCTAGGGTTTGGACTAGAATGTAAATCGATTAGAGTAAGTAAATTTGTAAATACATAAATATTGCGCTAATATTATATATATATGCTTTATCCGTCTAAATCTTACGTAATTAATATGTATTATTATTATTATTATTAGGTAGGTTATGTTTGAAATTCAGTTGTTTTCCATTAATTTTGGGTATAGGTTTGAGTACCTATAATAAATAGAGAATTAATAATATGAACCTTGATTTTATAATTATTAAATGTGGAAATTAAATATGTTATTAAAATGGTTACAATTAGGGTAAACCAAGAATTAAATATTGTAACTCAAGTTTATGGCAAATAAAAAAAAGAAAATCTATATAGAATAAATGAATTACAATTAATAAGGAATTAATGGAAATAAATTGGAATGACGTGGATAACATTTATTGCAATGTCTATTGCCTTAGAAAAAATGACTGTTATGCTTATTAATGAATATGATAGTTATGACAATTAACTTAAATGGGGATTTGTGTAGAATTACCATAATTAATACTAAGCCCAATATTCTTCTAAGAATCATTGACCTTATCTTAGGAATATCATTCTTATCTTATCACTAGTTTAAATATAGGAATTCTATCATTTATCAACATAAGAACTAGACTCAGTTGGTTGATGATAAGAGGATAGTTGAATTATCCCACAAAAGTTGGCACTTTCCAACAGTCAGATATATGTACAACTGATGTAACAACCCGGAAAATGCGAGCCAATTTAAAAATTTTTAATTGGTTATTTTAAAAGAATTTAAACCATTGAAATAGAATATTTCAATAAAATAATGAATTGGAAATAGCGTGGCAGTTTGAAAATTTGAATTCAAACTTTGACTGACTGTACCGGGTGGAAAATATAACGGATTTTAGTGAAACCAAAAATATTTAAACCTGTTTATGAATACCTTTCTAATGAATCTGAAAAATTGAAGATTCATAGCGGAAATCAAAAGTTATGGCCAAATGAATTTTCAGAAAGGTCGCTATAGAGAATATATAGCCCCTGAAAATAGGCATTTTGCAAACGACCTCGGAATTCGACGAAACCAATTTTGTTGGATCCGGGATGTCAAACTATTGCTAGGTTTCAATTTTCATAATTTTTGAAGCTAGTATGTGAGCGTGGAAAAAGAAAATGTGATTGGTCAATTTCTGTTAAATTGGATCGACCAGAAAATGGCCATTTTTCAAACGATCTCAGAATTCGACGAAACTAGTTTTGTTGGGACCGTAGCATCAAAACATAGCTAGATTTATTTTTCTAGAATTTTTCGAATCAGTTTGTGGCCCTGGCAAATTGAAATGTACGTTCAAATTGAATATTGAATGTTATATACTTTAATTTGAAAAATAACTGACTGTAATAATCGAATTGGCCTATGAAACATATCCCATTGTGTCCGGGATGGGGGTATTTAGCTAGAGGCGGCAGTCGTTGGGTTGAAATTGGTGTTCGTTTAGACAAAAGGATATTTTTGAATTTAAAATAAATAAATAAAATATAATGGGCCAATCCCTCTCTTTCTCTCTCATTTCTCGTTGACCGATCAAACCCGATAACCCCCCCCTCCTGCCACAAACGATGGAAGCTACTCCCATCTTCCCGACCAAATCGTCGCCGCCACGTCCATCTTCAGCCCCACCTCCAGTTGAGTTTTTTGTTCGCCTCACCCTCCTCTATAAATCCATACAACTTTCGCCTGGTATAGTGGGATATTTTTGTCGAATCACCTCGAGGAAGGCGTCGAATTTGGAGCTCCACCGTGAGCTACAGGGACCATCGAATTGGGTGCCACCAACGGCGCCGGAAACCCTGTTCGAAGCTCTTTGACGCTGCAGCACCTGATTGAGACAACACTTCACGGATCGAGCGAAAATTTAAAACCTAGTTTCGAGCAGGTTATAGAAAGGTACGGTTTGTTTTATCTGAAATGATTTTAATGGCTTAAAAGTGTTGCAAACTTTGAAAAATCATATCTTTATCGTGTGTTGACGAAATTCGATGAAACAGGAAACATCGTAACCGCAAGGAGGCTCTCTATCAGCTAGAAGAGACCGTGGATTTTTCTGAGCTATGTACGATTTTTAGCACCTAGAAAACCAATGTGAGAAATCTAAATTAAATTGTGTGAATGAAATCGCGTTGTATAAATTATATAAGCGAAGTGTAAATTATATACGCATTGTATACCTCATGTACATGTGTTGTATAAGTTATATGAGCGATGTATAAATTATACAAGCGTTGTATGAAACATATATGCTTTGAATGGTGTTGAAATGCATGTGATATATAAAATATATATATATATATATATATATATATATACACACACACACTCCCCTCGTCCACAAACCATGGACGATATTTATTGCTTGTGATTGGCGTGAAAATATGTGGTATGACGAATGGTTGAAACTAATTGTTTGTGGTTGATATTGTTGGATTATGGTTGAAAAATACCTTTGTGGTTGAAAAAGGCCCTCTTGTGGTTGAAACAAACTAGAATAGGATTGTGGAAATGAAAATAAAACATGCCGCTTGCGTGCGAACTAGATGCATGAAATCCCCATTGTCAAAAACCGCGAGGTTTTAAGGTAGAGCGAGGAGCTGTACTAGGGACGGTCCCGGTTTTAACTACTCTGTCGTTATGCTGCCGAAATTTTCTGAAATATTCATGTGATAGAATAATTTTCATTTGTTGAAATTACTTTCATATGTTGAAACCGCATTCATGTGTTGAATAGAAATTCATTCGTTGAATAGAAATTCATGTGTTGAATGGTGTTCGTGTTTTAAATAAATAGCTTTAAAAATAAAAATCACATTTTTATATATATCTATACAAACTATAAAGAACCTTCATGTGTTGAATAGAAATTCGTTCGTTGAATAGAAATTCATGTGTTGAATGGTGTTCGTGTTTTAAATAAATAGCTTTAAAAATAAAAATCACATTATATATATATATTCAAACTATAAAGAACCTTCATGTGTTGAATAGAAATTCATGTGTTGAAGGGTGTTCGTGTTTTAAATAAATAGCTTTAAAAATAAAAATCACATTATATATATATATATATATATATATATTCAAACTATAAAGAACCGTCATGTGTTGAATAGAAATTCATTCGTTGAATATAAATTCATGTGTTGAATGGTGTTCGTGTTTTAAATAAATAGCTTTAAAAATAAAAATCACATTTATTTATATATACAAACTATAAAGAACATTCATGTGTTGAATAGAAATTCATTCGTTGAATAGAAATTCATGTGTTGAATGGTATTCGTATTTTGAATAAATTGATTTAACAATAAAAATTACAATTTTATTGTGAATATGAAGTGCTAAAAACATTCATGTGTTAAATAAATATTTCTGATGATAGAAATATTACTTTTATCATGTATACGCCTCGCTAAAAATACATACGTGTTGAAATAAATATTTGTTCGCTAGAAATATTATAATTAGCCTTGTTCTGCATATATGTATACATGTGTTGAACAGAGAAAATGGATTAGCTGTTGAGTAAAGAAATTATTTGCGTACCCGACAAATAGGTAAGCCTTAATGAGTTGGCTGCGCAATTTTATTTTTATATCAACTCCTGTGAATGCCATTGGATGCGGAGTGCTGGTTATTCTGTGTGTAATAATAAACATTGCCATAGGATAGTAACAATTAATTTTGAACTACACTACATGGCATACTTCTTGACGATAGGCATACTTCATCATATGCCACATAAGCATTTGGAGCTTGTGTGACGAGGTTGAAGATTTACCATACGAGCGAGAGGCTTGTATGGTGATGACTATATATTACAGGTTGAGCTGATGACTGATATGGACCATATAAAATTGTAACGATAAATTGCCAGATTAATAAAAAACCCACAAGGGTCTGGAGTTGACAATAATCACGTCTCTCTAGTTATTAGATACGGCACATGGATTATTTATTTCCCACACGGGACGAGGTGACGAGAATTTATTCTCTGGAGTAATTAAAAATACACACTCCCTCAAGCTTAGACAAGGTGACGAGAATTTATTCTCTGGAGTTATTATCTATACACGCTCCCCTGTAAACACCAGAATATATCACTATAATTATGTGTATGCTTTACAGGATTTATTGGGTACCTAATACGGCCCAATAAATTTCCAAACCCCTTCCCGTACAAAGGAGGTTATGGCGAAATTTTTCGAAATATAAAGGCGTTAGTGAAATATTTGAAGTGAAAACGATATTGAAATTACAGAATGAACTACATACATATATATATAAATATAAATAGAATTGAAAGGAATCGAGGCCGTGCAGTTCGTGTTTTGAAATTGTAACTTCAATCGATTAGTACGAAAGATCCGACCATCAGATTCCCCCGAAACCGCAACCGTTGGGTTCGCCTTGGAAATATCTTTCCAACGGCACCAACTTTGTAAAGATCCAACGGTTGGATTGTCTGGAATGTTTAATTCAAATTTGAAGAAAAACAGCACCAGAATCGATTATATTTATATATAAATATAAATATAATTTAATTAAATTGAATAACGACGCTGCAGTTCGTATTTTGAAACCGTAACTTCAAACGACTAGTGTGGAAGATCCGACCGTCGGATTTTCACGAAACTGGAACCATTGGGTTCGCTTTGGAAATATCTTCCCAGTGATACGAACTTTGTAGAAATCCAACGATTAGATTTCCCGATATGTGTAAAACAAATTTGGGGGAAAACAGCGCCAGTGCCACGACACGACCTAAAACGTCGTTTAACTAAATATGGCCATTTTTAAATAAATAAAAATGGCGGGAAAATCATTATAAAATATTATAAGCGGCATAGAATGGAAATAAACCAATTTTGCGTGGTTTGCTTGATATTTGATGGTTGTATGTGTTTGACATGAAAATTTTACTAAAGAACTGAGATGTGGATGTCGAATAATATAACCATGGAAAGAATTGATTTGAATTCTAAATATTCGTGAATTATTTGAAAAGGCCGAGCTAACCCTCATTTCAAATAATTGATCGAATGATTCGATGTCGAAAATACGAAGACGGTTCAAGACCGACGATCTTCGTATCGGATGGATGGGCGCTACTGAGGTTCCTGATTGGAGTAGCTACCTTGAAGGAACGGAAGTAGTAACCGTTTGGACGTATGTGTTGATTGTACGGATATACGAGGAATATGGTGCCTCCGGTTTTGTTCAGACCCAGAACGGACTTGTAAATGGACTGTGTGTCTGACATTGGATTTTGTTATGTACCGATTGATCTCTATTAAATATATATCTGTTTGGCGGCGGAGAATTTATTCTCTTGCTTAACGCCCTTCTCTGAGACGTACGAGCTTAGAGGTTATATATCGATAGAAATCAGTCGTATGGAGTGGATTGCCTGTGTGGCATGCCAAAATGCAGTGATCAAGGCTTCTGTTGCAAAGCAAAGTCTTGTGGTTGATGATCAAAGAACGGCCTACGTGGCCTAGCTTTGTGTATAGCGTGGATTCGCGAGCCTCACACCTCGGTATGAGTTAAAAACGGGACAAGGACTGCAGGGAGAGCACGACGTTTCTTTCTAGCTAGAGGTAGTGTCAGTGCTTAAACTCGCTGACATTTATATTATTTTTACCTATGTGGTTGTTGGAATGAGGTGCCTCGATTTTAGGTCTGTTAGGACTAGGAAATGTGTGTTCAGGAATTGCCAATCCTCAAACGTAAGAGAGGACCGGCCCTGAAGATCCAAGGGTTACCCAGAGTGTGTAGTCCTGAGGCATTTGCTAAAGTGTCTCGAAGTGGAGAGGAGATTTCCCCTTGCCTCGACTCATGAAGAAAATCCAATTTCCAATACAAGATAACAGATTTGATTGTAGAACTAGTATGGTGACATAGTATATGGTAGCTATGCCGCCTATGAATCTATGATTGATATTTATGATGATATTCGTTTTTGAAACATATATGCACTAGTAATAATATCAAGTGATTTTGCTTTGCACGTATTAAGCATATTTTGGCCATTTTAAGGTAAAACTCTATCCTCCGGTTTGCGTTGCATTGTGTGATGGGACTTGAGTCTTATATCGGCTTCATTCTTTTAAAAAAAGCGTTGCGTTGTTTTAAAGAATTTGCTTTGTTTTAAATGCACTGGCAATCACTAGAGTAAACCCGTTCCGCGAAAGTGGTGTGGTCCTATGATTTGCCTTATTACTGTTATTTAACCAGTTAAGTAGATTTCTCATACCAGTCCCATGACTGACTCGCTGTTTGTTTCACTTTGCAAACTCGGGTGCCCTTATTTTCACACGGGCAACCTAGTTGACAGATGACAGGTTATTTTGGCTTAGCACTGCAGTACGGGGTGCGCTTTTGGCTTGATGGTGAAGATTAGATTTACTTATATTTTGTCTATTGACTTTCCGCTATCCTTATCTTATGTATATGATTCCGCCTATGGCGATGCAGACTGATTTACTTCCAACATTTATTACCTTATGTATATGTACCGCCTCGGGCGATGTAGACTGGTATCTTTATTATGTCTCACTGTATGTATATATTCCGCTTATGGCGATGCTGACTGATCATTCCCTTTTTATGCACTAAGTTATATCCTACGTTGTGCTACTCTGATGTTGTTACATGTTATGATTCCGCTGTCATATTTGTGTAAAATTATTCTATTTATTGTTTTTGCTATTATCTGTACTCTGCTAATGATGATTAATGTGTCATATTCTAATGATTATCCTTAACACCGTCGTACGGATTTCGGGATCGTCACAGTTGGTATCAAAGCTTTGATTAACCTTAGTTCTGGAATTTAACACATTAAACACCTCATCAGAATAGAATCAGTAGAGTTCTAAGGCGAGTAGCTCATTAGAGATAGGATTAGTAATGTCCTAGAATGAGCTAAGCAGAATAGCAAAACAATGTGATCAGTACATCATTATCTTTCCTTATGTTCTTCTGCTTTATCGTATATAAAAGTTATCATTCTTGTGAGCTTGACTCTTTTCTTGCTTATACAGAACTTTACTTGATGGCTACGCGAGCAGCTGGAGCCGCCAGAGCAGGCAGAGGAGGCCGAGCAGGCCGAGCTGGAGGATGGGGGAATATCCCTATTGTAGAAGGGCCTATGATACAGCCACCAGCACTACAGGAATTCGAACTAGACCGAGTAGCAAAGAGGTACAAAAACCTCGGGGGCAAAACTTTTCCTGGCACCGGCACAGTGACGGAGGCTTTAGCATGGTTAAAGACATGCGAAAAGATCTTTGGTGGCACGAGACTTGGAACCCACGACAAAGCGTATATGGGCGCTTGGCTTTTACAGGAAGATGCCAAATTGTGGTGGGAGGCCGTCACCTCAGAAGATGAGGAGGATACCGTAAGGACTTGGGAGGAGTTTAAGACAATGTTTATGGGGAAGTACATCCCCGAGAAAGCATTGGAGCGTATGCGAGAAGAGTTCGCTAATCTCCAGCAGGGAGACCGCTCTGTCCAAGAGTATCTTAATAAGTTCACACAGCTCTCACGTTATGCTCCAGAGCTTATCTTGACCTCAAAAGCAAAAAATAAGAGGTTTATACTGGGACTGAAGCGCAAGTATCAGGACCGGGCCATGAGCAACATCAAAATTTCATTTACAGAACTGGTAGAGATGGCCTGCAACTACGAGGATTTGGATGAGAGGAACTCCAATCTAGACCGCGCTAAGAGCCAGGCAGGAAACAAGCGCAAAGCTTCAGTAGATCAGCCCGAGTCCAGCAATGCAGCAGCCGCTACTCAGCAAGCTGGTAAGATACCCAAAGGCAGCTGTTACAATTGCGGAAAGAAGGGGCATTATTCAAATGTGTGCGTGGTCCCAAAGAGACTGAAGGCAAACCCAGAAAGCTCAAATCCGAACCCCCGCAGCTCGGTTGAATGCTACAACTGCCATCAGAAGGGGCACATTAGCAGGAATTGTCCGTTGAAGAAGAATGCACAGGTAGCTCATGTTTATGACGGGGGAAACCCGCCGGCTATCACTGATGGATTAGGTAAACCCGATGTCTTAAGAGGTACCCTTACTATTTAAAATATTCCTGTTTCTGTACTTTTTGATACTGGTGCATCACGTAGCTTCATTTCTAGGAACACTGTTCACAAGTTAAAATTGAAACAAAGAAAGCTTAAAGAACCAATTAGAGTTCAAAATCCGATAGGAGGTTCTATTATTCTCAGTTCATATTGTAGAGTGCCTATCTCTTATTCTTGCTACAAGTTCGCTTTTGATTTGATCACCATGAATTTTTCTGAATTTGATTTTATACTTGGACTGGACTGGTTGACAAAATATAAGGCCGAAGTTAGATGTGCCGAAAGAATTGTTAATGTTAAAACAAAACTTGGGCATATCACTATACCATGTCTCGGTTCAGATCCAGATAGAAAAGAATTTTGGTCTGCTTTGGAAGTTATTCCCACTTCATTAGAAAAGATTCCTGTCGTTAAAAATTATGTGGATGTGTTTGAAGAATTCGAAAACTTACCTCCGCAAAGAGAAATTGAATTCAGAATCGATCTAATTCTGAATGCCAGACCAGTAGTACATCCAATTCGAAGAATGGCCCTGAAAGAAAAAGAAGAGTTGGGCAGCCAAACTCGAGAATTGCTTTGGAAAGGTCTGATCAGGCCAAGCTTTTCAGATTGGGGAGCAGCAGCAGTGTTTGTCCCGAAATCAGACGGTACTTTATGACTATGTGTTGACTACCGGGATCTCAATAAGCAGACACTAAAGAATAAATATCCATTACCACGAATCGATGATTTGCTAGATCAACTAAATGGGGCGAGGGTATTCTCCAGAATGGACCTAGCTACAGGTTTCCACCAATTGCGTATAGCCAAAGACTGTGTTCCTTTGACAGCCTTCAGGGGTCCCGATTTATTCTACGAATGGTTAGTAATGCCGTTCGGCTTGTGTAACGCTCCTGCATACTTCGTCGATCTTATGAACAGAGTATTTCGGGGTGTCTTGAATAAATTTGTTCTGGTTTTCATCGATGACATTTTAATCTACTCCAAGTCAGAAGGCGAGCATCCAAAACATTTAGAACAAGTGTTGGGAATTCTGAGGAGAAATATCTTGAAAGCTAAATTTTCTAAGTGTATCTTCTGGCAAGATGAAGTTAAGTTCCTTGTCCATGTAGAGTCAAATGAAGGGATTGCTGTAGATCCAAGCAAAATTACAGCGATTCAAGATTGGAAACAGCCTACTACCCCCACAAAAGTTCGAAGTTTCCTTGGATTGGCTAGTTACTATCGGAAATTCGTTAAGGATTTTTCAAAGATATCCGGTGTATTAACAGAGCTCACAAAGAAACATGAGAAATTCAAGTGGACTCCAGAATGTGAGGAAGCTTTCGGAGAACTGAAACTGAAATTGACAACTGCTCCAGTATTAACAATTATAGATGGCAATTAGGACTTGACGGTATGGACGGATGCTTCTATTAGAGGTCTTGGCGCAGTGTTAATGCAAAAAGGCCAAGTGGTCGCTTATGCTAGCCGTCAGTTGAAGCCACATGAAAGGAACTATGCAACTCATGATCTTGAATTGTTAGCCATCGTGTTTGCTTTGAGAATCTGGAGGCATTATTTGTTGGGTGAAAAGTTCGAGCTGTTTACTGATCATCAATCATTGAAGTATCTATTCACTCAGAAAGATCTGAACTTGAGACAACAGCGTTGGTTAGAATTCCTAGCAGCATATGATTTTGAGATACACTCCTGGGAAAGCCAATGTTGTGGCGGACGCGCTCGGCAGAAAGAATGAAATCATCGCCAGTTTTATCGTTACGTCTTCGTTGATTGACAAGATTTCGGTCCTTTAGAAAAACGATGAATTTATTCAGAGGATCAGTCAGAGGGTCAAGGGAGGTGAGCCTACGAGCTTTCAAATTGATAACCAAGGGGTTCTAAGAATAAAAGGTCGAATATGTGTTCCGAACATTTCTGAGCTCTGGAGAGAAGTACTTGATGAATGTCATAAGTCCAAACTGAGCATCCATCCAGGGGTGAGCAAAATGTACAATGATATCAAGCGCACATTCTGGTGGAGATCAATGAAAAAAGACATCTCCTTATACGTTAGCAAGTGCTGCACTTGTCAGTTAGTCAAGAGCGACCAACAAAAACTCGCCGGATTATTACAACCATTAGATATTTCAGGATGGAAGTGGGAGCAGGTTTCCATGGACTTCATAGATGGTTTGCCTCGAACTAAGAAAGGTAATGACAGTATTTGGGTGATCGTAGATCGCTTCACGAAGACTGCCCATTTCATACCTGTCAGATCCAATAGAACGGCTCAAAGTTTAGCGCAGATTTACTTCAAAGAAATAGTTAAACTGCATGGAGTGCCGCTCAGTATAGTCAGTGATAGAGATCCACTATTTACTAGCAAATTCTGGGAAGCATTCCAGACAGAATTGGGAACCAAGTTGAATCTAAGTACCGCTTACCACGCTCAGACAAATGGCCAAACTGAGCGTGTGAACATAATTTTAGAAGATTTATTGCAGGCTTGTATTATTGATTTTGGCGGGTCATGAGAGGATCACTTGCGTTTGGCAGAATTCTCATATAACAATAGTTATCAAGCAAGTTTGGGAATGTCGCCATTTGAAGCATTATATGGTAGACCGTGCAAATCTCCAGCATGTTAGGTAGAACCTGGTAACAGACTCGTATTGGGACCTGATATGATTCGTGATGCATCTGACAAAGTAGACCTCATCAAGAAGCGATTGAAAACCGCGCAAAGCCGACAGAAAAGTTATGCTGATGCGAGAAGAAGAGATTTCTCATTTGCTGTTGACGATTATGTTTATTTAAGAGTTTCTCCGGTGAGGGGAGTAATCAGATTCAGTAAAACTGGGAAGTTGGCACCGAGATTTATTGGTCCCTTCCCTATTCTTGAACGAATTGGAACTCTGGCTTATAGGGTTCAATTACCTGATTGGTTGCCGGGAGTGCATGATGTGTTCCACGTATCTCAACTTAGAAAACATGTGCATGATCCAGATCTTGTTGTAGAAGAAGCAACGCAATAGGACTTGGAAATTACTCCATAATTAGCAGTCAAAAGAGAGCCATTAAAGATTGTTGGCAAAGAAACTAAAGAACTTAGGAGCAAAAAGGTTCATTTAGTTAAAGTGCAGTGGAGTAGTGATCCTAGAGACTGTACTTGGGAGACTGAGGAAAGCATTAAGCAAGCTTACCCCAAATGCAAAGTGGACATCTCTGCCTAACTCAGGTGCAAGGTACCCTCATAATACCTTGCATTTACATTTTTGTTTCCTACTTTGCTGTTGTTTCCTTTTCGGGGACGAAAAGTTTTAAGTGGGGGAGATTGTAACAACTCGGAAAATGCGAGCCAATTTAAAAATTTTAAATTGGTTATTTTAAAAGAATTTAAACCATTGAAATAGAATATTTCAATAAAATAATGAATTGGAAATAGCGTGGCAGTTTGAAAATTTGAATTCAAACTTTGATTGACTGTATCGAGTGGAAAATATAACGGATTTTAGTGAAACCAAAAATATTTAAATCTGTTTATGAATACCTTTCTAACAAATCAGAAAAATCGAAGTTTCATAGTGGAAATCAAAAGTTATGGCCAAATGAATTTTCAGAAAGGTCGCTATAGAGAATATATAGCCCTTGAAAATAGGCATTTTGCAAACGACCTCAGAATTCGACGAAACCACTTTTGTTGGATCCGGGATATCAAACTATTGCTAGGTTTCAAATTTCATAATTTTTTAAGCTAGTATGTGAGCGTTGCAAAAGAAAATGTGATTGGTCAATTTCTGTTAAATTGGATCGACCAGCAAAATGGCCATTTTCAAACGATCTCAGAATTCGACGAAACTAGTTTTGTTGGGACCGTAGCGTCAAAACATAGCTAGATTTATTTTTCTGGAATTTTTTGAATCAATTTGTGGCCCTGGTAAATTGAAATGTATGTTCAAATTGAATATTGAATGTTATATACTTTAATTTGAAAAATAACTGACTGTAACAATCGAATTGGCCTACAAAACATATCTCGTTGTGTCCGGGATAGGGGTATTTAGCTAGGGGCGACAGTCGTTGGGTTGAAATTGGTGTTCGTTTAGACAAAAGGATATTTTTGAATTTTAAATAAATAAATAAAATATAATAGGCCAATCCCTCTCTTTCTCTCTCATTTCTCGTTGACCGGTCAAACCCGATAACCCCCCCCCACCCACGAACGACGGAAGCTACTCCCATCTTCCCGACCAAATCGCCGCCGCCACGTCCATCTTCAGCCCCACCTCCAGTTGAGTTTTTTGTTCGCCTCACCCTCCTCTATAAATCCATACAACTTTCGCCAAGTATAGTGGGATATTTTCATCGAATCACCTCGAGGAAGGCGTCGACTTTGGAGCTACGCCGTGAGCTACAGGGACCACCGAATTGGGTGCCACCACCGGCGCCGGAAACCCTATTCGAAGCTCTTTGATGGTGCAGTACCTGATCGAGACAACACTTCACGGATCGAGCGAAAATTTAAAACCTAGTTTCGAGCAGGTTATAGAAAGGTACGGTTTGTTTTATCTGAAATGATTTTAACGGCTTAAAAGTGTTGCAAACTTTGAAAAATCATATCTTTATCGTGTGTTGACGAAATTCGATGAAACAGGAAACATCGTAACCGCAAGGTGGCTCTCTACCATCTAGAAGAGACCATGGATTTTTCTGAGCTATCTACGATTTTTAGCACCTCGAAAACCAATGTGAGAAATCTAAATTAAATTGTGTGAATGAAATCGTGTTATATAAATTATATAAGCAAAGTGTAAATTATATACGCATTGTATACCTCATGTACATGTGTTGTATAAGTTATATGAGCGATGTATAAATTATACAAGCATTGTGTGAAACATATATGCTTTGAATGGTGTTGAAATGCATGTGATATATAAAATATATATATACTCCCCTCGTCCACAAAACATGGACGATATTTATTGCTTGTGATTGGCGTGAAAATATGTGGTATGACGAATGGTTGAAAATAATTGTTTGTGGTTGATATTGTTGGATTATGGTTGAAAATACCTTTGTGGTTGAAAAATACCCTCTTGTGGTTGAAACAAATTAGAATAGGATTGTGGAAATGAAAATAAAACATGTCGCCTGCGTGCGAACTAGATGCATGAAATCCCCATTGTCAAAAACCGCGAGGTTTTAAGGTAGAGCCAGGAGCCGTACTAGGGACGATCCCGGTTTTAACTACCCTGCCGTTATGCTGCCGAAATTTTCTGAAATATTCATGTGATAGAATAATTTTCATTTGTTGAAATTACTTTCATATGTTGAAACCGCATTCATGTGTTGAATAGAAATTCATTCGTTGAATAGAAATTCATGTGTTGAATGGTGTTCGTGTTTTAAATAAATAGCTTTAAAAATAAAAATCACATTTTTTATATATATATCTATACAAACTATAAAGAACCTTCATGTGTTGAATAGAAATTCATTCGTTGAATAGAAATTCATGTCTTGAATGGTGTTCGTGTTTTAAATAAATAGCTTTAAAAATAATAATCACATTATATATATATTCCAACTATAAAGAACCTTCATGTGTTGAATAGAAATTCATTCGTTGAATAGAAATTCATGTGTTGAAGGGTGTTCGTGTTTTAAATAAATAGCTTTAAAAATAAAAATCACATTTTATATATATATGTATTCAACTATAAAGAACCTTCATGTGTTGAATAGAAATTCATGTGTTGAATGGTGTTCGTGTTTTAAATAAATAGCTTTAAAAATAAAAATCACATTTATATATATATATACAAACTATAAAGAACATTCATGTGTTGAATAGAAATTCATTCGTTGAATAGAAATTCATGTGTTGAATGGTATTCGTATTTTAAATAAATTGATTTAACAATAAAAATTACATTTTTATTGTGAATATGAAGTGCTAAAAACATTCATGTGTTAAATAAATATTTATGATGATAGAAAAATTACTTTTATCATGTATACGCCTCGCTAAAAATACATACGTGTTGAAATAAATATTTGTTCGCTAGAAATATTATTATTAGATTTGTTCTGCATATATGTATACATGTGTTGAACAGAGAAAATGGATTAGTTGTTGAGTAAAGAAATTATTTGCGTGCCCGACAAATAGGTAAGCCTTAATGAGTTGGCTGCGCAACTTTATTTTTATATCAACTCCTGTGAATGCCATTGGATGCGGAGTGCTGGTTATTCTATGTGTAATAATAAACATCGCCATAGGATAGTAACAATTAATTTTGAACTACACTACATGGCATACTTCTTGACGATAGGCATACTTCATCATATGCCACATAAGCATTTGGAGCTTGTTTGACGAGGTTGAAGATTTACCATACGAGCGAGAGGCTTGTATGGCGATGACTATATATTAAGGTTGAACTGATGACTGATATGGACCATATAAAATTGTAACGATAAATTGCCAGATTAATAAAAACCCCACACGGGTCTGGAGTTGACAATAATCACGTCTCTCTAGTTATTAGATATGGCACATGGATTATTTATTTCCGACACGGGACGAGGTGACGAGAATTTATTCTCTGGAGTAATTAAAAATACACACTCCCTCAGGCTTAGACAGGGTGACGAGAATTTATTCTTTGGAGCTATTATCTATACACGCTCCCCTATAAACACCAGAATATATCACTATAAATATGTGTATGCTTTATAGGATTTATTGGGTACCTAATATGGCCCAATAAATTTCCAAACCCCTTCCCGTACAAAGGAGGTTATGGCGAAATTTTTCGAAATATAAAGGCGTTAGTGAAATATTTGAAGTGAAAACGATATTGAAATTACAGAATGAACTATATTCATATATATATATATATAGAATTGAAAGGAATCGAGGCCGTGCAGTTCATGTTTTGAAATTGTAACTTCAATCGATTAGTACGAAAGACCCGACCATCGGATTTCCCCGAAACCGCAACCGTTGGGTTCGCCTTGGAAATATCTTTCCAACGGCACCAACTTTGTAAAGATCCAACGGTTGGATTGTCTGGAATGTTTAATTCAAATTTGAAGAAAAACAGTGCCAGAATCGATTATATTTATATATAAATATAAATATAATTTAATTAAATCGAATAACGACGCTGCAGTTCGTATTTTGAAATCGTAACTTCAAATGACTAGCGTGGAAGATCCGACCGTCGGATTTTCATGAAACTGGAACCGTTGGGATCGCTTTGGAAATATCTTCCCAGTGATACGAACTTTGCAGAAATCCAACGGTTAGATTTCCCGATATGTGTAAAACAAATTTGGGAAAAAACATCGCCAGTACCACCACACGACCTAAAACGTCGTTTAACTAAATATGGCCCTTTTTAAATAAATAAAAATGGCGGGAAAATCGTTATAAAATATTATAAGCGGGATAGAATGGAAATAAACCAATTTTTCTTGGTTTGCTTGATATTTGATGGTTGTATGTGTTTGACATGAACATTTTACTAAAGAACTGAGATGTGGATGTCGAATAATATAACCATGGAAAGAATTGATTTGAATTCTAAATATTCGTGAATTATTTGAAAAGGCCGAGCTAACCCTCATTTCAAATAATTGATCGAACGATTCGATGTCGAAAATACGAAGATGGTTCAAGACCGACGATCTTCGTATCAGATGGAAGGGCGCTGCTGAGGTTCCTGATTGGAGTAGCTACCTTGAAGGAACGGAAGTAGTGACCGTCTGGACGTATGTGTTGATTGTACGGATATACGAGGAATATGGTGCCTCCGGTTTCGTTCAGACCCAGAACGGACTTGTAAATGGACTGTGTGTCTGACATTGGATTTTGTTCTGTACTGATTGATCTCTATTAAATATATATCTGTTTGGCGGTGGAGAATTTATTCTCTTGCTTAATGCCCTTCTCTGAGACGTACGAGCTTAGAGGTTGTATATCGATAGAAATCAGTCGCATGGAGTGGATTGCTTGTGTGGCATGCCAAGATGCAGTGATCAAGGCTTCTGTTGCAAAGCAAAGTCTTGTAGTTGATGATCAAAGCACGGCCTACGTAGCCTAGCTTTGTGTATAGCGTGGATTCGCGAGCCACACACCTCGGGATGAGTTAAAAATGGGATAAGGACTGCAGGGAGAGCACGACGTTTCTTTTTAGCTAGAGGTAGTGTCAGTGCTTAAACTGGCTGACATTTATATTATTTTTACCTATGTGGTTATTGGAATGAGGCGCCTCGATTTTAGGTCTATTAGGACCGGGAAACGTGTGTTCAGGAATTGCCAATCCTCAAACGTAAGAGAGGACCGGCCCTGAAGATCCAAGGGTTACCCAGAGTGTGTAGTCCTGAGGCATTTGCTAGAGTGTCTCGTAGCGGAGAGGAGCTTGCCCCTTGCCTTGACTCATGACGGAAATCCAATTTCCAATACGAGATAACGGATTTGATTATAGAACTAGTATGGCGACATAGTATATGGTAGCTATGCCGCCTATGATTGATATTTATGATGGTATTCGTTTTTGAAACATATATGCACTAGTAATAATATCAAGTGATTTTTCTTTGCACGTATTAAGCATATTTTGGCCATTATAAGGTAAAACTCTATCCTCCGGTTTGCGTTGCATTGTGTGATGGGACTTGAGTCTTATAACGGCTTCATTCTTTTAAAAAAAGCATTGCGTTGTTTTAAAGAATTTTCTTTGTTTTAAATGCACTGGCAATCACTGGAGTAAACTCGTTCCGCGAAAGTGGCGTGGTCCTATGATTTGCCTTATTACTGTTATTTAACCAGTTAAGTAGATTTCTCATACCAGTCCCATGACTGACTCGCTGTTTGTTTCACTTTGCAAACTCGGGTGCCCTTATTTTCACACGGGCAACCTAGTTGACAGATGACAGGTTATTTTGGCTTAGCACTGCAGTACGGGGTGCGCTTTTGGCTTGATGGCGAAGATTAGATTTACTTGTATTTTGTCTATTGACTTTCCGCTATCCTTATCTTATGTATATGATTCCGCCTATGGCGATGCAGACTGATTTACTTCCAGCATTTATTACCTTATGTATATGTACCGCCTCGGGCAATGTAGACTGATATCTTTATTATGTCTCACTGTATGTATATATTTCGCTTATGGCGATGCTGACTGATCATTCCCTTTTTATGCACTAAGTTATATCCTACGTTGTGCTACTCTGATGTTGTTACATGTTATGATTCCGCTGTCATATTTGTGTAAAATTATTCTATTTATTGTTTTTCCTATTATCTGTACTCTGCTAATGATGATTAACGTGTTATATTCTAATGATTATCCTTAACACCGTCATACGGATTTCGGGATCGTCACAACTGATGTGAGATATCATTGATCCTAGGTACCCGTGATAATTATTACATCATAGAAAAGAATTTTCCTAATGGTTTACTTCAAGTTTTGAGGTCTTAAGTGGTTGTAGGGTTCACCTCCTTTTTAAATGTAAAGGACATTCATTGTTGTAGCCTACTTTAGGATTAAGGTCTTAAATGGTTTTAGGATCCGCCGCTTGGGGGTATTAAGTGAATGAATTCACCTGTTTCCTTAAGATTTTACTTGAATAGCACATGCTATAGTCGGACTTGCTCCTTTCATTAAAATGTACTCAAAGATGTATGAGTAGTAGTCTGGCTCGCTCTTTTATTCGAGATCTTAAGAAGTACATGTAGAATCATAGGGAATTCCCTCATTAGGTATTAAGTAATCAGATAACTCGTTTTCTTTCCAATAAAAAGTGTTAAATGGATAATTGGAAACGAATTAGGTAATTTCTGGAAGGGTCCGTGTCTTCTAGGTGGTAAGTGGCTAGGCTAAAGTCCGCCTTAGGATATGATATTAAATGGTCGTTATGGAGGTACCGGAGGTCTTCTTATCCTGTAGGAAGTATAAGTGGCTTAGGGATTATCTAATAAGGTCAACTAGACGGTAACATAGGGATCTAACAGGGGAATGTCTTAAATGGTGAGAGATCGTCTACCTATCTTGTAGGTTATAAGTGATGCTTACTATCTCTCGTTTATCCAAGGATGGGGTATGCGAATGATGACCTTAATTAGTAGTTAGGGAATTTAGCAGCTAGTGTCTTTAATTTAGAATAGTATGTTAGTAAACCACCTATCAAGGTTTTAATTGATCATGAGATCCTCCTTAGGCCTTAAGTAATCGTAAAAATCAACCTTATATATTATATTTAGAGTGAGGTCACAAGTGGCTGTAGAACAAAACTTTTTTTTTAATTTAGTGAGGTATTAAGAGGTTAGAAAGTCTACCTTTTAGTTATTGGTTTGTAGGGTGGTTTAAAGGTTTCATATATGCGTAAAGGTTCTATCTCGGTATTTAATAACATATTTTTGGGAATAATGCTACTTGGGTGTAACGTCTCATCCAAAGACTCACACTAACAAAGAGCATTACTATGTAATATCGTCTGTTAGTGCAGAGAATAAGGCTGGTTAGGAGCAACCATCTTTAAGCCTTGTATTATACGAGTATCAAATACGTTGATGGGATGCATAAAATTTTCTTTTTTACCTTAGATGGATCAACATACTCAGCTTAGATCTAATACGAAACTACAGTGGTTAAATATCAATTTAGAACAAACTATAAAAACATCATACATAATGGATCACAAAACATGATACATATGTATAAAACATAGTAAATACAACATCACATATGCTACATACACAAATGGTTCTTAAAATCCATATACAAATACAACATGTCCCAAAAATCAATATACATTAGACACAAACACTCGACTACTCAACTTAGGCACATGCATTAAGTAAGATAATCCAAGGTGAAAGTAGAACTAAGCACGAATCTACATCAAGATATTAACTTGAAATAACTCGGTCTGGGCCAAGTACATAAAACACATGAGTCAGTCTAGTTTGTACAAAATGGTTATAACATGATAGATGTAATATAAAGACACATGTATGAGAACTCCTTTCAGTAGATAAGGAATAATATAAACTTGTATCAACATGTGGTTAATGAGATAAGTATAAATAAATCAACATATATTGGTCTTAGGTAATAGGCAATGAAAAAAGTATAAATGTTTCCATCATTAACGTTTTGATTTAGCTCTAAACCAAAGCTATATAAATATAATCCCAAAACACATAGAAACAACAAGATGGAAGCCAACACAAAATCAACCTATAGAACTCGTTCAAGAGTTCAAAGCAACTACATTCACCATATGTTAACAACCAAATAGTATTTAGGCTATGAAAAACTCCAACATCAACTAAAATGGCGAAATATTTGAGAAACAACTAAATCTAGAAATCAAGAAGTATAAAATCAAGAATATCACCAAAATTTGAAATAAACGCATCAAAATGGATCTAGATCAACAGCTGCACATGCATCAAACAAGTATTCTCCCTCCCTTGATTTTCCAAATACTATATATACATACATATATATATTTGGAGCCTAACACAACCAAGGCCTATGCCCGACCTGGTGTAAATGGCCCCTCCATCAGATGTGTATACATATATGAGGTTTTTCGGCTTGCACCCCACTCCACTCCACTACTGGAAGCAACAACATCAAAAACGGAATATGCCATAGACTTCCAAATAGTAATCTAAATAGTGAAAACAGTACAGCACACATCTCATACCGTACGTTTTCATTTTTTTCGGTTTACAAACAGTCAGTCTACTCCGTGTTGGAAATTGCTTCAGTCGACCAAGTCTGTTCTTCACAAAACTATGTGCCTCATACCACATGGTTTACTACAACATTTAAATTGCAATTGTGTTCTCTCGAAGAGTGAAAAAACGTGTACTCTGCTATTTAAAATACTTTGTTTGAAAAAATGAGTCTTTAAAATGATTTTGATGACTATTTAGAAGTCATTTCTTCGAAAATCTCTTTATAATTAAAAATACTCGTATACTTAATAGCTTCGAAATAGTTATATTATTATAAAAAAATTGGAAAACATTTATATTTAAGCGATAATTTTATATATTGAAATTCCTTTCGAAAATGATTTATAAACATGTGCACTGGTGATCAAAATCATGAAATACTCATGAAACAACAACAAAAATTCACATGAAAACTCATCAAAAATGAATAGAATTTCAATGAACTTAGCATAATAAAACCGAAACAAAAATGTTAATATATGCCACGGGCTGACGTAAATGTCATCTCCGATTTGGAGGGAGTAGCCTTTTTAAATAAGCTTCAAACAACACAGGTTTTCATAGAAATGTAGAGCAAGAAATTTAATCCAAAAGCAAAAAAAAGCACTGGAACAAAGCCGAATTGGGCACGCATAGGCGCAGGATGAATCATGCACCTATAATGACCCACATTGTGCTTAGGTCGACCTAAGGATCGACCTTCAATGAGCCTGGGTCGACCTGAGGTCGAGATTTTCTATAGGTTTAATTCTTGCTCCGGTTCAAAGTTTGAGACATATTTGATTAGGCTACTAAACCAGTTAGGACTTGTAATCTAACACGCAAGAAGAGTAACACCGCTACCATCAATAAAAAAATACTAATCTCAAATCCAGTCGTTAGTCGAAGAAGAGATAGAGTCATAAATGGAAACCCAGAACATGATTTTTTCTATTATTTTTTTAATATAAAATGATGTTTACAGTAACTCAATTTCACAACTAAAAACCTAAATTTATAAACATGCGACAATTGGTTAAGCTAGAAGAGTGAGTTTTAAACTCAACTAGATTATCAGCAGCGAATTGAAGTTGTTTGTTTTCAAAAAGACGAGATTTTTGGCCATTAAAAAGCTTCAACAACCTAAAAATCAATTCCCATATTCATGCAAGCAATATAAACCTTACGGTGAAGAAATCTTTTTCAAAACTGTGAAATAGGTGTATTAGATCAATGATTTGTTGTTAGATTACCTGTAGAAAGTTAGTTAGAAAGATTTTTTTTTCTATTTGAATTGAATTAGAGCTTTACTTTGCGAATTCAAACGGAGGAGAAGATTTTTTTTCCCTGTAAATTTTTAGGAATGAAGAAGATGGTTGGATAAAAGAAAGTATGTATTATATTTTTTTCCTCGATATTTCTTTCTCCTCCTAATATTTGTTAATGGAATAATTTAGGACCGAATCTTCTATGTAGCCTAAATATGTTAAATTTTACCTAATTAAGCCATGTTATACAACCAACACCTATCAATACATATTTTATAGACCTTTATATCATTTTCATGCTACTTGTTTACAAGTTTTCCATTGTTTCAACTTACAAAATTAGAACAAGCATGCTTGAGTTACTTTAAACAATTTTAACATTGATTTTATCATAAACACATTAAAATTTACATCTTTTATTAAAACACTTATTTTACATTTCATTCATATTTAAAATTTACAATTTATTTTATCCAAATTTACACAAAAAACTGTTGTCTTATCAAAATAAATCTACCCATAATAAAAATATTTAAACACTTAGATATTGATTTCCAATCAGTATTTCACTTTTTATATTTTATTTGCAACTCATTTAAATTTAGAAATAATCTTTTACTATAAAATTCACCATTCACAATCATTTATAAAATTATTTTATTTCGACAAATAACATCTTTTAACACATGTTTTGACTCCAGTTTCACATTATACAGTTTTTCAAACTTAATTTTTTTATATTTATTCAACAAACACGTGATGAATTGAAATTTTCTTATCTCATTATTAAGACCCAACTTGTCCTCAATTTAACACAAATTTCGGAGTTTATTCGACTTGTATGATTATACAAGTTATCTTTTTCAACTTTATATCTATTTTTCAACTAACGAATTATAAACATCTAATTCTATAACACCCCATATTTTTAAATTAAATAATAAAATCAACTTCGTAAAATCTTCTAAATTTGGTTACGGAACTAGCATCATTGCTTCCGTGGCGATCTTCTGATCAATTTAGACCTATAGTTTGTAGAAAGCGGACTTAAAACGAAGAATATATCATTAAATGAAGTATAAGGGCAAACACAAAAAAGAAAGAATAAGAGAAACACGTATAGAACTAATAGTATTCAATGTTTTAATTTGTGAACAAAAACAGTGATAGGTGGAGTGGTTGAGCACTTAACTTCCATGTTGTAACATGCGAGTTCGAATCCCACCCACATCGTGTTTTAAATTTTAAGAAGGCCAACCAAAAGGATGCATGCTCTAAGAGAAAAGTATATGTGTATGTACATCTAAGGAAAAATCATATATAGATAAGAGTGAGTGTGTGTGTATATGTATGCATGTGTACATATGTATATATATAGACATAAAATTTCAAAAGTAATGAATAAATTGGAACAAAAATCACATACACGACCTAGTAAATAGGTCGACCCATGCAATAAGTGGGTCGCCCCACCTTAGGACTGGGTCGACCCAGCGATCGACCAAGTTGGAGCTTGGGTTGACCCAATACTGGGTAAGGCAGCATGATTTGAACATTTTAAATGGCTTCGATTTTATTTATTTCAATCCAACGAACGTGATTCTTCTGAGCACTTATAAATAAACCAGCAGGGTCTGGTCCTCAACTCATATTTTCTAAGGTAACGTCATAGCTCTACTATTTTCTTTTTCCTCCAAATTATTCAAAAATAAAAATATATTAGTTTTAGCGTTCTGATTCAAGATTTGGAGATAAAGAATGTAGATCTAAGCTTTAGGTGCTCAGGTTTCTCGTCTATGAGGTAAATTCTGTGAATCCAGATCATTATGATTCTTTTCCTTCTTTTAGTGTAAGATTTGTAAATCTGTGGTAATTACAATAGTATATTTAACTAGGAAGGCCACAGATGACAGATCTGAATCAAATTCGGGAATTGGATAGCAGTCAGGTGAGTAGATTTAAATTATATTTTCCGATAATGGCATATTGCATCGTTTGATTCTTGTTTGAATTTACAATATGTTCTTTTTTCCCTCTTCTGCATCAGAATATACAGTTTATGTTAAATTTTATATATGCGCAAAATAAATGAAATTGTGGTTATGCCCAAAATAACTGAATTGTGATTATGTGCAGATTAATTGAATTGTAGTTAGATGTAAATTTATTGAATTCTGGTTACGTGCAAATTAATTGGAATTATGAACAAAAAGGAGAAATTTAATTATTGAGGCTAAAAGAATATATTGTTCCAATGTTGTAATAATAGGGAGAATTTAAGAATTTGCATACTAATTATGAGGAATCACTTTTCACATTTAAAATGAAATGATTATAGAGATGGGAAAATGATATAAGTCTAAATCTTACTTAAGTACAGAAAATATGTTAGTTTTGGGAACAATAAAAAGCAGAAGACTAGAATCCATATATACCTATAAATCTGAAAGGTTGGGCATAGCCTAGATTGATTGGTTAGGAAAAAGGGGAATGTATTTGCATAGTTTGGTAAATAAAGAAAAATAGGAAACATGATTGAAAGCTGAAAATATGAATAAATGGAGACTAGTGTGAAAAAGGGAGTTAATCGTATTGCGCACTAATTTGATGATAACATAAATAAGAAAAGAATAGTTTTAAAATTATGGGTTCCTATTATAGTAATTAGCTGAAACTATGGAAATAGATTTTATTACAGTGTGGGTAACCAATAAATTTGGCATAGGCCTAACTTCCTGGAAAGAATAAATTGTAAAAATGAGAAAGAAGGGTAATGTGAGTGAAGGAGGTTATGAAAAGAAAAGGAGATATAAAAGGATTGTTGTGTAAACTTACAAAGATGATAATCAGATTAATGTCATAACTATAGGTTTTATGTTAAATAATAAGAAACCTATGAAGTATACAATGAAAATGGGATATAACCTATTATAATAAGTTATATCAGACAGGAATGTAATATAACAGGTAGACTTGTCATAGGGACAAATAGGATAATAGCGCACAACTTATAATTAAATGATGAAATGGAAAGTAAGAGACTTATTATAAATAAATTTGACAACATGGAATAAGTTTAATAAGAAAAATTCATAATTATAGTTGTGGTAATATCATAACACAAGGCTATAATTAAACGGAAATGAGTAGACTAGGCTTATTATTAATAAAATTATAATCGAGGAATTAAGATTAATGAATATAATAATAAGCAGTGGTCTATTCCGGCAGTGAAAGCTAATTAGGAAAAATAAGCGACCAACTTGAATGTAGAATAAACAAGTAAATGTTCAAGTTAATTTGCAATGCAGTGAGTAAAGCAAGCGCGTAGTTTAAGATTAGACATAGAGTCTAATAACGTAACGATGAGATGCGCTTGGAATAGTCTATATGTATTTGTGATGAAGAGCCCAATAGGGATGATCATCGAGGGTTCCTGGAGACATGAGAGGAGCATGTCCAGCTTATTATTCCATGGGACTGTAAGGAAGTGCGAGACTTCTACGGGACATGAGGATACTTCGTGATGACCCTCCGTAGTAGGTCTAATGAATTTATATGCACGGAGGCATTGTTTGTACGGTTACATCCAGTAAGTATGCCTTGGCTGCAACTTTGATGGTAGGCGGCCTAAAGATTGATAGGGATGATCTTTGGATGATTTAGTGTCTGCCTCAAGGGGGAGGCTTCATAGTCAGGACCCAACAAAAGATAGTAGGTCAACGGATATCTGTCACCTCAATCGGAGCGTGGCGGGAAAAACTAAAACTAAGTCAAGAGGCCAGTGACCTTTTTAGGATCGCATCATTGGATGAGGGACCACATATTTGTTAGATTGGATGGTAGGGTGGTCATTTAGCACTTTGAGTAGTCATTCACTAGTAGGGGTAAGTTGAATGGATCCTTGGAGAGCCCCCGAAAGAAATAGACCTATTTTTGTATATCTGATTGTATGCCCAAAGAGGTTGTCCTTTACAAATATGTGTAAAGCCCCCGACTGAGTTTCGTGGAGGAACTCAGAGATTAGGGTGTCCTTGTGGCGCAGCGGTATAGACTTATTCGCTTCCGCAGTGTAGCCTAGTATGCTTTCATAGCGTGGAGATAGGAGTCTAATACATTTTCATAATACGATGATGGGGACCACTCGAGGAGGATATTAGGGGAAGTACCTAGATATATATATAATGGGTATATAGATACATATATTATTTATTAGGTTAATCTACTGAGGTGTATATGAGTACAATTTATGCAGAAAAATCAAAAGTTTACTGTGAGAGTAACCCGAATAACTTAATAAATATGAACCAGTGATAGAACAGTATATGTAGTGTCTTTCATAAAAAGTATAATTTATCTATTCACTAGAACTTTTGTTCTGACCCCCTCCTCAAAGAAAAACCTGAATGTTAGACATGTGGTTGGAATTCTATAGCATAGAGACACTTGTTAGATAGTGTCATTATATTGATAAGTGTTTACTTACTATTATACTTTATTTTGTTCCGTTGTGAGATTTCTTATTATGAGCTCTAACATATTTATCTTTGATTTTCTGTAGGATACCAGACAAACCAACTAGAGCTTCGATAGATTTGGATTTTTGAAAAGGAATCGGTCTGTCGAAATTCAGGTTGTTACAAATATGTTTAACTAAGCACCCAAAACCAGCCTTGGTATGGTAGCTAACTATGCAAGGTTAGGGTAGAATTACTAATCTTGTTGGAAATATTATTTAGGTGAAAGCAGACGGGATATATTTACATATTGTGAACGGTTACATACACTTTCCACTCATTAGGACTTATTGTTATATCCCTCTCCTCCTAACAACTCTCAGGTTTACCATAACAGAAAAAGGTATGTGGAAGTGGTCATGTTTGGTTTTCAATTCTTGTTCTCTCATGCTCGGTATTGACGTGGCGATTCACTGATAAGGTAGTTGTCATAGTCGATACTTGTTACCCTGTCTTGTTTCTACCGTGAGTTTAGTTTTATAATACTCTAATTATGCTCATGCTCATTATTTGCATGTATCAGATTTACATGATACTTGCTTGGATGGGTCTAAATTTTGATTTTTTATCGAAATTCAAGGCTATGAAAAACTGCAGTTTGTTACACATGCGAACTTCTCACCATTAATCTGCATCTCAACTCCAACGTTCAATTGTGCGTCTCAGCTCCTATGTGAGTATAAGATGTTATATCTAGTATTACCTAATACAAGTACTATATTCACTAGCTGTTTTTACTTCCCAATTTACATTTTCCTTACTTGTGGATATGTGAATAGGTTGACAAAATTATGTTTAAGGAATATTGAAAGTCTACATTGTTTTTCCATATATGCCAGTGCATTGTTAGTTGCTTTAGTTACAATGAATGATGCTTTTATAAAGGTATCGCTTCCTAACCTCTTTCTGCTTTTATCATCTATATACCAAATCATAGATGTCATTTATTCAAAATATGGCAAACTAGTTGCTAGTCCATAAGGGCTAGATAAACATTGCTTCATAGGTAAGTATTGCTTATAAAGTAAGCTAACATGTAGTTGAGAACCAACTCAGAGAGTTGTGGTCAGTAAGAGTTCTTATCTTTGTTATGTTTATCTTGTCTCTTTTAGGCTAAACGGTTTCCATATGCAATGAAATTCGTTGATGCATTGCTAAAATCAGCATAGGGCACCATATGGAACCAAAGAATTTGGTTAAGGGCCTGGAAGTTCCTTCTCCATTTCCAACAATTGAAGGGATTGGATCTGAACCAGTTTGGGAAGAAGGTGGCAAGCAAATGTTAAATTTATAACTACAATTAAGACAATATATGGATTTTTGATATGTAGTAAAAACTTTTATTGAAGTAATATGTTAATGATTAATTTGATCATTTTCTCATGCTGAAATTTTCACTTGATCTTTAACTTCATAGTCAAAAACAATGAGTGTCTAATGAATATAATGTAATAAATGTCAGTGGATTATCAAATTAAGGTTGAACTAGAATCTAGTTCGACATTGTGTAACTTCTTTTGTTCTAATGGTGAGCTGGAAATCTACAAAAAAATCATATTGGAATAAACAAAGAAATTGATTGGTTTGATAAAATAGTATGAGTTGTTGAAGTCTGGAGAATCTCTGCTATGAATGATGTAGGTGGCTGGAACGAAAGAACAAGATATGGATTTAGCTGCAAGTACAAGTCTTAGAGGTTGGAAATTCATCTATGCTAGCAACATTAAGGTCAAAGGAAAATTACCTAGCATATTAAAAACTTTCATAAACCAACAATATAGATGAGCTTGTGGCCCTTCTATCTTATTCAAAAATACTTGTGGAGAGATCGTAAGAACCAAGGTCAGTGTTCTTTCTTGTTTCTAAGGAAAAAAGCCTGTAGTTTTCCGGTGCCTATATGATCGAAGTTTGCTTCTATATAAATTTTGTTATAAAAACAGCAATTCTCTATGTTGATAACACTTACTTGTATTTTTATCTTTTTTACTTTTGGGGTTAATTGTAGAATCAGTGTTCATTTAGAATATCATTATTATATATAGGTTAATGTATCAATGCAAAATTACTTGTATTTATTTACGCAAGAAAAATACGGGGTGTTTTCTTTAGAACTCATAAAGGCTAATTATTGTGGAGGATTTAGAGTCAAGATCAGTCAAACCAAATCCCCAAATATGGAGGAAGATGAGATCATGGTAAAAGTTCAAAAACAACTAATCAATATTTCAAAACAATCTCAATCCAATCCAATAAAAAATCATAATCACAATCACAAATCAAGAGATGTAATAAAGAAATAATGAAAAATAAATCACAGAGTGATTTGTAGTGGTTCCATTGATGTCTAGTTAGTGTACATCCACTTTAAGAGAGATATTTTATTATACACGAATAGAAGAGTATATGAAACTGAACACAATAATCAAAAACCTCAAAAAAATATGATTTTGTGAAGATGAGAATTAAAGAAGATTATAATCTCCAAAACCCTAATTAGAATCAACCTTACCAATCTCTTAATTATCCTTTGAATATGAGAAAAGCTTATATAGGGAGAGATCAATCTTTGGTAATTTTCTAAATTTCCCCTTGGACCTTCACAAATCAACATACCGAGTGTAACAATCAGCCTGGAATGGGCCTAAATCCTGATCCAGAAAAGGCCCATCGGTACTTAGAGTAACTCTTAGCAAGTTTTTGGTTTCTATAAGATATAAACAATAGATCCAAACTAAAACAAAAACAGAATCTCACATCGGATGGAAAAAATATAACTAAAATAGATGTATCATTTCATAAAACCATAATATTGTTGATTACATCACAGATTCAAATGTCATAATAAGGTACATCAATAATATCTCATAAACACAATCACTGCTAGACATAGTAATAATAACAGACTAGAATTAAAATCTTATTTGCCAACCTCTTGACTTCGTGACATTCTCAATCAACCATCTCCATCTACTAACCTATGTCGTTAAGAGGAGGATTTCAAAACAACATATTCTGGTGAATGAAAATCATTCAAGTTTAAAGAAAATCTATTTTCTATACTTAGCAGTATAAATTCATCAAATTATGTCTGCAAAAATTTGACACACAGTTAGATATGGCATACACATGCATTAAATAGGCGGACTATCTTATGGTCACTTAAGGCCACCATGTATATGTAAGGGAGGATTCCTATGATCACATAATACCATAAGAGGTGACTATCATCCAGTCACTTAAATCAATTTTATATATTTATTTAAGGTTAGAATCCTATAATCAATTAATACCCTACAGGAAGAATTTTCTGATCACTTAATACCATATGGAGGACCCTAGTCACTTAAGACCTCGATTAACATTATCAAATATTCTCTCAATTGTAATGCGAGAAATAATAATCTACCACTCAATGCCGGATGAGGGTGGACACTCATTACCTTTTATGAACCCTCAAGCGGACCCTTGCATTATTATTTAATTGGCATTACGAATGAACTCCTAGTCACTTAATACTTCCTTTAGAAGGGCGGTCCCTTTTACATGCTCTTTAGAATTCTTATCAGCCTATCCCTAGTTAAATCCTCACATAACCCCTAGATAAGAAGCAGACAACTTCTAGTGAACTACCTCACTCGTATGTCTATCTTTTTATTAAAGACCTTTTAACACCTCACAAGTCTATTAGAAAAAGGCGGACTCAGTGACCACTTGATACCTAATAATGTCGGGTCCCATGACTTTAGTCCAAAACTAAGGAGTGAACCTTAGAAAAGGACCTAGTTCTAACCACTTTATACCCAAACAAGGTAAGTCAGCCATTTAGTACCTTCTCAAGGCAGACTGTAATGGCCCACAAATCCGTACTATCTGAGTTGACTACATACATCATACGTCCAACCCAAATATCACAGAAATACGAATCATTTTTTTAGAAGAAAAAGGTTGAAGAAGAATAGAAATAACAACACAGAATCTCACATCGCAGCGGAATAAAATATAATATATCATAACTTTTGAAATACAAAAATTTGTACTGTATACACATATCATTATCAGAGTACAACACTCATAACACAGCGGAACAAAACTCTATATAGCGAACACTGAAGCCTCCTGCTCCAAGCTCCTTCAGATAAATCTGTAAAATCCTGCACTACTTGACTGCCCGTACAAAATTGGGCACCCAAGAGTTTAGGTAAAACAAAACAAAATAAACTCTGGGTCAGTCATGGGTCTGGTATGAGTAAACAATTTAAAACAGTTTGAGAAAATAAACGATATCTAATAAAACCACGCCGTATAACATGGAACGGGTTTTTCCCTTATGAGAATCCAAAACACTTGATTCAACTTTCAAAATCCTTTTGAAAGAAATGATAATCTTTATATCAAAACTCTTTGATATTATAATAATGTCTAAATCAAATAAATAGAAATCTAGTGGAACGATTGCATCTCACATTCCACAGATATATAATATACAATCAAAACTGTGGGCACTTATTGTGTAATGCATTTCCAACCATGACAAGGTACGGAACCACCTTCCGATAGTGTATCTCTAGAGGAGAATACACTTGGTTCAACAAGAACATCTTGTAACCCGGCCACACATTACCTACAACTCATTTCGCTTGAGTGTATCGAATGTATATCACCAACGGTTGGGATCAACATCCGTTTCCTGAATGGGACAGCATCGAATAAAATAAGGAATTAAATGAATTTCTCTAGATAGGTGATAATACACCCTAATGGAAGCTACCCACATAGCCATGTTGCCTGCCCGATTTTTGTCATTTCCCGGTCGTTGAGGCCTGAGGCTACGATTACTTGCAATTCATTTATAACACAATCACTATGAATGCCACATT
>JASFAX010003252.1:0-43141 GCA_030737875.1 Allium sativum | reverse complement strand
TATTTACTATAAATATTTTATATAATCTAGGCATGTCGATTTCTTTCAAATTTCCACTGTAATTTATAATTTATAGGTCATCATATTATGCCTATTTTATGTTATATGTTCTTTCTCACATATAATCAATTCTATTCTATCATGTAATCAATTAAAAAATAATAGTTCAAATTTAACAATAACTTATGATCGCCAAATCATGTAATTTTTCTAATTAACGTGTAATTTTCGCAATTTCTATCATTGACGGTCCAGGTGCATAAATGTCACTAGTAACATGGAATTGAAACAATAGTAATTGCTATGCATGTTTTGGCAAATTTCTCAAAATGCTAATATTTTTAGCATATTAATATTTCAACATGTCATATTCATCACTTTAATCCTTCCTAACATGTGTTTAAGCATTTCAACGTATCATATCTAAACATGTCATAACAACAATTCAATACTTTTAATTATTCTAGCAAATCAAATTGTACGATACCGGGGCATGTTTAAACGATAATATATCATCATCAAAAAATGATATAGCTTAAATCCACTCACCTCATTTGTAGATCTAGAAATTCTTCTAAATAGTTGTTGTAGAAGAAATACGACGTTTATCTTTTTGTAGAGTTGGAGGTTGGTTATAAATCTTAAATCTTTTTTGTTCATCTAGATTCCAGCAGCATCTCCCCATTTTATTTTTAATTTAGAATGTCATGGAGGCAGATGAAGAATTATGTGGATAAAATGGGAGAGAGAGAGAGCCCCTTTTTATAAATTAACAAACCAATCCATAACCGTTAGATATTAGGTTTGTCAATCTAACTGTACATGAAATGCTGAGTCAACTATGAATAAGGCCCATTCTGCATTTCATACCTTATTTTACGCTGCCTATACATATATAATTTTAATGTTTTGCAGCTTTTAATAGCCTTCTTGTTTGGCTCCCTTTTTAAATTAATTGCATGTTTTCATGCATGTATATCCTTGTCTTTAATTGGAATTATCTTCATACATAAGGCATCCTTATGCGTATACAAAGCCTCCTTATGCACACAACCTTTATTTTATTCCAATATTTTCCTCTCTTAATTAATTAATGCATGACTTATCCATTTTTAAACTCTTTCTCATTAATGCCTCTGTTTACTATTTTTAACACATTTCTTTTAAATATTATTGTACGTTATTCACACATTAACTTTCCCTTTTCATGCATTTACCTACCATGACGTTTCTTTTCTTATTAACGCTTGCATTGATTGCTCTTTTTAATATTAAAAATGTTTTTCTTTTGAATACCTTACATATATACTTGTGCGTTCCTTCTTATGCCATTACTTTACATGTTTACTACATGCTTTTTCAAATGTACCGTTTTCTTTAATGCGTTAACTTATATTGCTTCCTCTTTTTATTCCTTATTGCATTTATTAGCGTGTGTTACCTTCCTCTATGTTATACATATGTGTGTGTGTATATATATATATATGTGTTCCATTTTAACGCTCACACGAAATTAACCTTTCCTTATAATGTCATTGCATTAATTATTATCCACACTACCTCTTTTAATTGCATGTATTTTCTTACCTTTCTTAATGCATTAAAAATTGTACTAGTTTTCCTCCTCTTCAATGTATGAATTTATTTAGATTATAAAGTACCATTATTTTCCTTTATTTATGTTCATGCATATACATATATTTGTATGTTCAGTTGGCCCCTCTAAAACAAAGATAAAAATTATATCACCGTCGGGGTTCGAACCCCCGACCTCAATGTTACATATCCAATGCCTCAATCAGTTGAGCTATAAAGTCTTTTGTTAATAAGTTTAGAAACAACGGTACTCATTGTTCTCCTTCTTTACCTTATTTTCATGTTTTGCTGCAGTGCTTCATTAAAGGTATCTTTTTCATCTTAAATCGGTTTTCTGCAATCCATAGGTCTAAATTGACAAGAAAATCGCCTTGAACGTAATGACGCTACTCCCGTGACCAAATTATGGAAGCCCTTAAAATTTTCTTTTTCTTATATGTATTATTTAATATTTAATTGTTACAAAAATGTGGGATGTTACATAAGTTTTAGTAGCATATTCCATGTCATTTTTTTAAAAGAAAAATATAATGTAACAAAAAGGAGAATCTAGCCATTCTCCAACGATTCACAAAAACAGTTTCTATAGAAATGGCTATAGAAACTGTGAATATACACAATTAAATTAATAAATAATAGATACATAGCAAACTACAACTCAAATACAGTAGTACAGGCCATGAAGACGAGAACTTAGAAAGCAGTCGCTAGAGAAAAGGGCGAAGTTGAGAAACTCCATATCTCCACAAATGACGGTCATAGAGCTAGAGCAATGGACGAACAAATGTTGAGGACCACAGGAAAAGGCAAATAACCCCAAATCAATGCTCTGAAAGCCCCATCTCCACTTGCTCCAAAAGTTCCAACTACCCAGTGGAATCTTCATCAACTAAAAGCCCAAAGAGAGTCAAAATCCATATAACTAAAAATCCAGACCCTGTAGAACTATCAAACAACATAAGATCTAAAAAAGGAAGGGTAGAGTGAGAAGACAACTAGGATGAGCCCTTAAACTAAGGAATCAACCTATCCTACCCTAGGAGTAGTCGGTACCGAGGTAACACCAAAGGCATCTACCAATCTCCTAGAGCGGGAGCCAATTGCTCCCTTGAAAGGCCTACCCCGAAACACAAGGAATATGCTATTCCTTACCTTCGGATAATGGTAGTAGGTACCATAGGCACTTCATCAAATATTGCATTATTCACAAGAACCAAATATGCCAGCATATAAGACAAAGGATCAGACAGATTTGGCATAACCTACTAGTGAATCTACCAAATTCTACCAGTGAAGTGGCAAAACCTCGGAAATCCACCAAATTCCCAAAGTAATTCCAGATAGATTTAGCACAAGAGCCAAAGAAAAACAAATGAACAATGGATTGCGAGCTTCCATAACGGCAACACCTGCATCGGGAAACGATTGGGATGTTAATCCTATGAAGGTTCTCGTCTATTGGTAACCCCTCATGCAAGGTTTTCCACATAAATAGATAGACCTTTGGGGGAATTCAGACATCCCAAATGGAAGAGAAAAGATGTAGTCGTGGAGTCAGTGTCCTCCGAATTCCAAGCCACCTTAACCGAGAAGGGATTTCCATCCCAATCAGTCCTACTACCATGTGAATCCGATAATACCTTCACAGACTGCATTTGTTTCCACGTCTCACTTGCGTAAGATGGAGCATTGGTGTACCAAAGCCTGTGGTACATTACATGGAGGAACGTCCCCTAAAGGTAGTCTTTCACTCCAATCCTTGCCCAAAACTTACAACCAAAGGTCGTACAGATGTTCTTAGGGTTATGGTGGCCTAGGTCTCTCCCACTTTTGGGAAGACAGATGATGTTCCATGAAATCCAGTGATGACGATTAGCATTGTCCTTATTTCCCCAAAAAAAGGACAATGCCAAAGATCGATAAGAACGGAAGAAGTGGGAGTCATATCAGCAAAGACATGTGATCCTATAGATTCTAGTACAAACTTTATGAGAACAAGTCTACCTGCCTGAGATAGAAGAGTCACATTCCGATGAATGATCTTACCCTTGGATTTTTAAGTTAGGGATCGAAGATGGCCTTAAGCTTCCTTCCTCGATATAGCACAATACTGAGGTAAGGTAAAGGAAGGGAGGCAGCCTTGAAACCTGTGAAGTTCTTGTTCCAAGAAGATCGGCTCGAAGGCAGATCTTTTGTAGGGATAAAGCAGCTTTTAGCAGAGGTAACGAGCTGCCCCGAGCATCTCTCATACTTTTGGATAAGACTAATAAGGCGATGGACAAAATGATGACTTCCTTAGTGAAAATGATGATGTCGTCAACGAAAGATAAGAAAGATGTTAGAGAGCAGCCTCGGGGGAATCCAATCCTATGAATCTTTCCATCTATCATAAGTAAGTGCAAACCACGTACGAAAGCCTCTACAATGATGACGAACAAAGACGAGAAGAAGGTGTCTCCCTGGCAAAGACTACTTTTCGCCTTTAAGTAATCGTTGGCCAATTCGTTGATAAGAATGAAAACCAACGACTAGAGATCAACCTTCGTATAATATCGATAAGGTGTCCTGGAAAGCCGAAAGTCCTCAGAACCTTGATGATGAAAAACCAAGACATTGCGGTCATAGGTCTTAGCCATATCCAGCTTAACGACCACATTAGAACCTCGGCCCTTTTTATCGATTTAAGAAACCAGCTCTCGTGATGAATGGACGTTATCTATGATGAGGCATCCTTTTACAAGCCCAGCTTGAGAGGAAGAAATAAGATGCTCGAGAGACGGTGCTAGCCTAGTAGCTAGTACCTTAGAGATAACCTTGTTAGAGAAATTACAAAAGATGATTGGGTGAAAATCCATGCAAGTATGAGGATGTTCACATTTAGAATGAGGACCAAGTTAGCGGATGTCCAACCTACTAGGAGATCTCCACCAGAGAAGAAAACTGATTTGCAAGACAAAAATTTGCTTGAATAATCAGCCAGACACTCTCGAAAAAAAAAACCCGTTTGAGCCATCAGGCCCACTCGCATTGTCCATACTTAGAAAAAATATGCAAGCACGTATTTCCTCCGAGGAAGGAGGTGCGACAAGATCAGATCTCTCCGAAAAGAGAACCAATCTAGGAATGAAAACTAGCATGGCCAGGTCAGAGATCGATGTAGAGGGAGTGCCGAGAAAGGAATGGAAATGGGACATAATTGTTTCTTTAACTTCACTCGGAGTAGAAGCCATTGAGTAATCAAGGTGCTGGATCTGATTAGTCATAAGAAGATTGTTCTTCTTACAAATGGAAGAGTAGAAAATTTTGGGGTTTGTATCTCCTTTAACATTCCACTTGATCCTCTCCTTTTGGCGAAGATAGTCATGCTCAATATGAAGCTACGACAAAAAGGCAAGTTGGGCAATTGCCCAAGCCTCCTTGTTAGCAGAGGAGGGATCCTCATCAAAAAAACGATCCTGCTAAGAAAATAAATTCTTCGGCTCCCCGAACGCGGTTGAAGATATTCTTGAAAACAAGAACGTTCCACGTCTTAAGGCAAGCCTTAAGACTCTTCGGCTTACAAAAAACACAATAAATGGAGAAACATAAACAAGGGAGTTTCGGGAGCCTCCATAACACTATGGAACGTGTGATGTGATCTCCATATACTCTAGAACCAAAAAGAAGAAGGTCCAGAGACGAAAAGGAGAGAACAACGAAGAATCATAGGAGCATGATTCGAGAAGGTACGATGCAGATGGGAAACAAAGAATGTGAATGGAAGGTTGAACCAACCTTCCGATCCAAAGAATATGTTAAGCCTAGAAAGAATCCGTTTTGGCCCACCTTGGTTGTTACACCATGTAAAAGCCGAACCGACGAAAGAGACTTCAGAAAGGCCAAACTGGCAATGAAGGTGTTGAAATCTACTACTACTGGATGGTTAATGGCATTGCCTCCTTGTTTCTCAGCTTGGAAGGCAATAAGATTGAAGTAACCTCCCAATACCGAAACCAAAAAAACCAAGTCGGATAGAGAGAGGATGTCGAACCAAAGGGCCAATCTCTCAATCCTATCGTACTTAGCGTAGACCACCGAAAACAAAAAAGAAGAGGAGAAGGAAGGAATCAAACAAGCTAACAAGAGTAGCTGTGCGGAATCAAAGATAGGGTGGACGACAATGCATTTAGACCAAACTGTGCAGTTAAAGCGCTCAGCGAATCCAATGCGGTAGATGTGCAAAAAAGTTGTCACAGAGATAAAGTGAGGAAATAGCCGATATAGTGGGTGAGTCTAAAATAGCATATAAAACTCGTCTTCGACGCTTTTACAAATATATAAATCATAAATAAATGGAAAATTAACATACAATTAGATTATAATTAGTACATGCTTAATTTTAAACAAAAGTATGTGCAAATATAGGTAAATAAATTTAAACTTTATTTATTTTGACTAAATTTAATGGAATATTGTAATATTTTATATTTTGAAAAATATATGTCAAAAACTAATATTAAATACTAATTTTAAAATTTTTATAATGTGAAATTGTCTATTTTCAATATATTTCTTTTATAGAAGATATAGCGGAATATAGTTGTAATAATGGGATATATCGGGAATATCGGAATATAGCGGGTTTTAAAGAAAAAAAGGCTATTTTAGAGGGTGTTTAGACGCATCGTAGCGGTAGAAATCTGTTACAAGAGATAGCGAGGATATGGCAGGGTAATAGGGGGGAATAAACTGCAAAGGGACTAAAGGATCCAAATCTTATCGAACACATTGGCTAAGGCACCACCGAAGCCAAGAGACATAGCTAATTTGGTGATATCCTTCAGACCCACAAAAGGTTCCAGAAGAACTACCAACCAGATTGAATGCTTCTTAACAATGTGCATGAGTCTAGCCACTGGCGCATCATTACCTATTCCTCGAACATTCCAGAAAATGAAATTCGCCATCTAGGAAGCAAAGAGAACAGATAAACACACACAAAAAAGAGCACACTCCTATAGGGAGAGAAAACGGCCACATAACTCAACTTAGAAAAGATAAAGTGTGTAATCAGTAGATCTAATGATCTGCTTGGACGTCTCTATAGAGCATGTGAAAATAGTACAAGGAGTGCGAGAAACCGCTCTCAGTCTACGACGATAAGAGAGGTCCAAGACAGAAGAAAAGACAGCCGAAGAAGGAGCCAGCGTTTCATAGGTCCCGGGGGACCCAAAAGATAACCTGTAACCCTGAGCTGAAGGAGAAGAAATCGGGACATGAGATCACGAAGGACTCAGATTCTTAGTAAGTCGAGATAGGAGATCGTTTATGATCGCTATTTCATCCTTGCTGAGGAAGGGGGATCCAGCAGACACAGTTGAAACGGGACGATCAGCGGATGGTGATGTACACAATGGGAATGCAGAAACCGACAAAGCTGGCAAAAATGCAGGGTAGATCAAGTGACGAACCACTAGTTCCCGTGAGAACTTTACCAAAGATGAGTTGTCATGAGATTGAAAACCCCATGTATCAGGTAAAGTTTCTGAACCCACGCTCGGAAAGGCAACATACGATACACACAAAAATGGGAGGCAATCTCTTGGTAAACCATATAGTGGACCAAAGCAGTATCCACTATACACCTACAACAGAGAGACCACCTAACCAGAGCATCCCACACCATATGTAGCCACTGACAAAAGCTACGATAACCCACCAACCTTAACCAATAAGAAAGAGTCTCTAAGGACACTAAATAGGTCTTGTTAGGACTCACTCGTACAAGCAACCCAAAGTCTACGAACACCACCACTGATAAGCCTGCAAGAACAACAAACAACAAGCCCGAAGAACATACTACCAAAGCAAACATAAGCTCGAATATAGAAATAAGCAAAGCCAAAAAGGCCCTGTAACACCCCGCCTCCGCTAGGGTCACTCGCAAAGGAATGCACTAGCTTTAGAGGGGTAATATTGGTAAACATGCATGGAAATATCACAAGACAGAACATATAAAATGGCGGAAGTAAAATCAATCTTTTATAACATTAATAAATAAGGTCTAAAGCCTTTTTCATCAGAGTACAACAAAACCTGTCTTGCAATAGTAAAGAAGCATAAAGACTTTTTAATAAATTATTCCCCAAGTAAAAACAATAAAGTAGCCATAGCCAAGAGAAGTCCAAGCCATTCATGATGACATCCAAGCAGAAGAAGTCCGAACTAAACTGCACTGTTTCCTCCCTGTAACCTGGGGGGGAACGGAAGAAAAGAGGCGAAACAAAACGGGTCAGTCAAAAGACTGGTAAGTCCTATCTACTTCCAGCATAAAAACAGATAAAGGTGACATGACATGCATAAACTGAAAGTAAACATGGTGATGATGACAAGATAGATACTAAGCCAGGATAATAGGATAAACTACCGTACCCAGATAAACCTAGGTGTCAAGATAAACTACGATGTCAAAGTAAAACAAGGTATTACATCGTCAGGTTTCATCAAGTATAACATCCCAAGGTGTCCCCCAAATCTAACATTCCCGAGCTCTAACTGTATATACTCTATGTCTGCCATACTAGTATCTTTCCCCGTACATGTGTTAACCATGAATAACCCTTACTCAACGGTTCGTTTAACGGTCCATGTTAACCTAATGTAAGTCTCTCAACTCGTACGTTTCCTTCCATGTATATGTTCAGTCCCTTGCCGTACACCGCACGGGCTTTCCCATGAGGTCCCACTTTAACGTAGTTCTATGACCCTTAAGGTCGTTTTGGACTGTCACCCTATCTTTAACTAAGGTCTTTCAACATGAATCATTGTTTGTACAACTAGGACTTACGCCACCTAGGACCGCTAGGGATTATGCTTACCTATCTCACGTTTTCGTATTTCGGTTTGGGTTCAACCACCTAGGGATACTAGGGATTACGCTAACCCTCAACCACGCCCTTTTTCCCACGCATTCATCGTCAATCGTTTTTCTATGACTGTATGCACATGTATCACTATGTGCCACCCGAGTCCTGTCACAGGGCTATTCAAGAAGTACAGGACTCGGTCGGGAGCTTTTAATCTATCTGCCGATGCAGATGCTAAGGTCTGCTTTTCTACACGTGGCTATGGTCCCACGAGACCCCTCCCTCAACTAGCGAAAGGCAACACAAGAGAAAATCTTGTATGAGAACTACACTCCGGCCAGCCCACATCCTACGGCCTACCTCACCCATAATTAGATAGCAATTATGGTCTGTTGGGTGTTCCCTGCCTTTCCGTACGTACACGCTTGACTCAAGATGGTAGATGATCGACGAACTTGCTATCTCGGGCACCTTATGTATTCGTCGACTCACTACTATCCACCCCAGTCTTTAGGTCGCTCGCATAGCAACCAAGGCATATTCTTGGTTCTTCTACCGCAGACCTCAACCTCCCATGAGCCTAGTATAATGACCTGGCAGCTCATAGAGGGATCCCAAGAATACCCTCACGTTCCCCGAAGCCGCTGCTTCGTTACCCAGTTCGTTGGAGCCTTTATCTAAATCAGATAGCCTGCTCCTACACGCATACTTAAACGTTGACCTAACGTATCGGGTTACTAATCTATCTAAGAAATGGTCTAAATTTCCTTGACTAAGGATTATTACTTAGTTTCCCTTAACTAAGGTTTACCACTTAGCCTTGTTTCCCCTTATCCTTGTTAACCATGGTCATTTACCCAATCCTCCGAATTGGGGTTTGCCTGATGGGTTAAGTGTTACTTAAGAAAATTTACTTAACCTTATCAAGTTATCATGTTGGATTGATTAAGTGTTAGTTAACTTAATCCCGTCCACTAGTCGTATAAAGATGGTCAAGTGTCGTTAGGCAAATCAAGTTACTTAACCTACCCAACCCCGTCATGTTTTGTTAAGTATCATTAGCCTAATCAAATTACTTAACCCATTTGTCCATGTCATATTTGGTTAAGCCTCATTAATCAAATTAACTTAACCCTAATATGTGGCATTAATTATTTAATGCACCCCAACCTCTCACATTAGACTTTGTTGTGGTTACTAGTTAAGCCGGGCGGGTCCGGGTAGATTTACACCACAACTTGGTCTAACCTCGGGTTCAAGCACAACATGACCAACTTCTCACATTGAGTCCTATTGTTTGCAACTACTAGTTAGGCCGGTCGGTTCCGGGTAGTTTTACGTTGCAAACTCAACCCAACCTCGAGTTGGCCACTTTCATGTTCAGTCTAGTATCCTGTTCATAGTCAAGTTTTCAAGCAATTGGGTAGACCTAACTTAATAGGTAAATTCCCAATGGGTAGACCTAACTTAATAGGTAAATTCCCAAGCTTATGTTATTTTTCATACTTACATGTCAACCTCCATATTAAAATTCAAGTCACGTTTTCAAGTATGAACACATGTCATATTTAACGTTACACGTTGTCATGTTTATACCCCTTTTTCCAAACCATGGTTCATGCTAAGTTTAGCTCACCTAACATATTTTCATATAACTTCAAGTTAAGTTTTTCCACGCTATAATCCCGCTTGTCTATCCTCAACCCAAATCGTGTTCCAACGCAAGAATGGACGAGTCACATCGTAAAGATACTATGCTACACAATGACCCCAAACATGCATAGTATCATGAGAGTTGGGCTCAAAACATGCATAAGTTCATAATGGTTTGGCCGCAAGCATGCATAACATGAGAAGAAAAGGAAATGGGCCATAAGTATGCATAATGTCATAAAGGATTTGGCCACAAACTTGCATGTTAGCATTAGGGGTTTAGGTTCATAAACATGCATAAGCCCCAAAATATAATCTTAGCCAATGTTTCACAAGTAAAAATGGTTCCTAAAGGTTCATGCTAGCATTTCATGCATAAAGATCCAAACTTGCAAGTTAAACTAGGTTATGCATAGCATGAGAGGCATGATTAAGTCACTCACATGGCCTAAAACCATAAACATGAACACAAGAGGCAAGGTAAGGTTCATATAGGTTCGCATAATCATGTTTAGCCTCATTTTACCCCATGTCATTATCAAAACTACCGTTTCCATCTAAAAGTAGCTAGAACTTACTTAGTTAGGCCTAGGGAAAGAAGCATGAATCATCTTGGCTAAGAAAGGTGCCTCCTTTGTTGAAGAATCGTCATGAAACCCGCATAGCAACGTTGATCTTCCTTCCATTTGGTGCAGCTAGCTTGCACTACTTGCTTTGGACCCGATTTGAGTGCTTAGGCTTTAGGAAAGGGGAATGGAGGCCATGATCACTTGGCATTTGGGCAGCACTTCGTGGAGAGAGTGATTTATGAGGGTTTAGGAGGGGGCTTAGGGGTGTTTTTATAGGGATTAGGAGTGTTTTAGGCCATAGGATTAGATCTAGGATAGATTAGGACCATCAGATCTCGGAAGCTTCCAGAATCAGGCTATGAACAAGACCAGGTGAGACAAACAGGTGCACCAGGCCAATTAGCCCGGCCACCCCCTGTCGACAGGCATGTCGACAGGGCTGTCGACTTGGTCTGGGCCCAAGTCGACAGGCCTGTCGACAGCCCTGTCGACATGGCCTAGGCGGGGAAAATTCCCGCCTAGCCCCAGATCTGGTTTTCAAACCTGTTTCCGAATTTCAAATTTTCAGAAATCTTCTATGGGCCTTTAACGGGTCATACGGACTCCGATTCTCGAAAACTCGGACTCTATTTCGCGTATTTTTCCGAGACGAACGCAATGGTGAATCCCGTTTACCTTAATTCTAGAAGTATAACTAGAATATCTTTTATCTTCATGCTTTACTGGTTTATATGCTTTGCGTATCATTGTATACGTATGTAAATTTCTTACTTTTTAAAATGTAAAAATACGGGGTGTCACATCCTCCCACCCTTAAAGAATTTCGTCCCCGAAATTCAATAGTAGTAGGATTTATGTCCCCATATTAGCATCCAGAAGTGTTCAGCCAATTGTTGCAAACATGTGCACATGTGCAAAAGTGAATCACATTGTAGAAAAATATGTATGCCTAACTTGTGGTACCACCTACATGAATGCAATTTCTTAAAAAAAAATTTTTTTTTTTCAAACCGTGATGCTCCCATCCTAAATATACTTGCAGTTCTATATGAATGCAAAAATTTGAAAAAGTAATTTCATCCAAATTTTCCCACACCCTTAAAGAATAAGAGTGAAGTTCATCCAATTTGAGCATCCAAAATCCTACCATCCATTATTAATTTAGAAAAATCTAATTTTCTAAATTTTTATGTAACGGAGGGATATCCCGTTTTGTTGTTTTCATTGTTCTTCGTTATCAGACATTATCGTTCAATATTTCATAATCACATTAGACACAACAAATTGCGTCAACAAACAACGTACAAACTTTATTAAGATAGTTTTAGTACATCGTTACAACTAGACAACAAAAGGAACAGCTAAACAATACTAAAATAAAATACTATCCTACGGATAACTGATATAGGTCAATCCCGATGGAAATAGCTACGGATGAGCTCCTCTAAGCTATCAAGCCTCTCTTCCTATCGTAGGTTCCCTTGCCTAAGTTCTAACTGTAGGTCTTGCATCCCAGCCCCCAACTGATCATAAGAGGAACTCATCTCCTGAAGCATCTGCTGCTGTGTCTGAGCCATGGCCACCTGTGATTCCAGTGTCTGCTGTTGTGACCTCATAATATCCTGGTGGCTCCTCATCAAGCGAGCCTGCTGCTGTGAAACATATCTCAGCTCAGTCCTCCAGTCTGGATCCCTAGTAGCCCATGGATCCCAGGCACCTGTGTCCGGAGACCCCTGTGCCGGGCCCTGATGAGCCCAGGCTCCATCCCCAGCCTGCTCACCATCATGCTGTGGTGCCTGATGGGGGTCCTCAAAGTGTCCAAACTGATCATCCTGTGGCTCCTCCTCTTGCTCCTCCTCCTCGTCACCCTCATCCTCTTCCTCATCTAATCCCTCGTGCTCCATAGGCTGTGGCTCCCCTTGCAGCTCCTGCATATCTATACTCATCCTCCCTAGTGCGGCTTCTGTGATGATAACAGAGGGATGGTTAGAAAGTGTCACATAATCCTCATCATGCAAATCCACCCCAAACCAGCGGAAAACTATGGTCCATAAGTTCCCAAAACAAATATTGGAGTGCCTTGCTCCCCTAAAGATCTGGTACTGCTGTAAGATGGTCCTTGCCCAGTTTATTTGTATGCCCCCAAAAATAGCATAAGTAGCGGCCTTAACAACTACTGGGACTCTGTCAAACCCATGATTCTGCCCCGCAATATTATATTGCAATATCCTAATCACAAACCTAGCTAGGGGGCGCAAATGCGTACTATCCCATTGCCTATCCAGTCCATTAAAAAAAATCCTTCCCCACACATTCACATCATCCATCTCCAGATCATTTATATCGAGTCCCGTACCCCGGATGTTCAAAATTTCCCCAAATTGGACCTCATTCATAAATATATGGGTACCCTTAACCCATGAATCATAAGTTATCAACCCATTATCATCCACATCAATTTGCAAACGAGCATCAAGAAGTCTTACCATACGCTTGTAGCCTCTCCTCTCGGCTGTGTGCGTATCCAGAATATGAATAAGACCCGCATTAACAAACAAACCTTCCACGGCGGTACCCGCAAAATCCGCGAACCTCACCGGTCGGCCTAGAAGCAAATTCCTAGTGGCGAGCTGCATGTAGTGCTCAATTATCCCTGGTTGCTCGTCACACCACTCGACCTCTTGCGCGGTTAGTTGAGGGTAAAGCTCGTAGGGATTGGGTTGATTGGCCATGGTGATTTAAACACGAATTGGAAGAGGGGAACTATAGATCCGGATGGAGAGGGTCTCTAGCTTCGATTTGAGATAAATTTTATGAAGAACGGTGGAGAAACGAGGTGATGGGAGGTGGTGGATTTGGGGAATTTTCGGTTTTGGCTGGGAGGAAAGGAGAAGAGAATTGGGGGTTATGAGCTGAAGCTCTCGGCCTTCGGGCTCTTATATTTTTTTTTTCCTGCAGGCGCGTCGTGTCGACAGCCCTGTCGACAGGGGGGGTATGTCGACAACCCTGTTGACAGCCCTGTCGACAGGCCTGTCGACTGGCCCTTTCTTTCTTTTTTTTTCTCTTCTTTCTTTGCTTGCTCTGCCATTCTTCCACTATCTTACTTCCTCCTAACTCAACTCCATTTCCTCGAGAACTATTCCCCCATCAAAAAGAAAACACTTTCCTAACTCAGAACTACTTGTAACCAAAGCCAACGCGACTATCGATGGGAGCGAGAAGGGAAAAGAGGATTCAACTAATAAAACAAGGACATTGCTAATGGCTTTTGGGGAATAACTTTCAAAACAAAGTTTTCCTTGAAAAATGCTTCTTTGTAAATGGTTTTTCAAATAATTTTTCAGAAGATCTTTAAAAACTTTTGCCCAGTCTAGTAACCTTCTGCTCTGATACCAAATGTAACACCCCGCCTCCGCTAGGGTCACTCGCAAAGGAATGCACTAGCTTTAGAGGGGTATTATTGGTAAACATGCATGGAAATATCACAAGACAGAACATATAAAATGGCGGAAGTAAAATCAATCTTTTATAACATTAATAAATAAGGTCTAAAGCCTTTTTCATCAGAGTACAACAAAACCTGTCTTGCAATAGTAAAGAAGCATAAAGACTTTTTAATAAATTATTCCCCAAGTAAAAACAATAAAGTAGCCATAGCCAAGAGAAGTCCAAGCCATTCATGATGACATCCAAGCAGAAGAAGTCCGAACTAAACTGCACTGTTTCCTCCCTGTAACCTGGGGGGGAAACGGAAGAAAAGAGGCGAAACAAAACGGGTCAGTCAAAAGACTGGTAAGTCCTATCTACTTCCAGCATAAAAACAGATAAAGGTGACATGACATGCATAAACTGAAAGTAAACATGGTGATGATGACAAGATAGATACTAAGCCAGGATAATAGGATAAACTACCGTACCCAGATAAACCTAGGTGTCAAGATAAACTACGATGTCAAAGTAAAACAAGGTATTACATCGTCAGGTTTCATCAAGTATAACATCCCAAGGTGTCCCCCAAATCTAACATTCCCGAGCTCTAACTGTATATACTCTATGTCTACCATACTAGTATCTTTCCCCGTACATGTGTTAACCATGAATAACCCTTACTCAACGGTTCGTATAACGGTCCATGTTAACCTAATGTAAGTCTCTCAACTCGTACGTTTCCTTCCATGTATATGTTCAGTCCCTTGCCGTACACCGCACGGGCTTTCCCATGAGGTCCCACTTTAACGTAGTTCTATGACCCTTAAGGTCGTTTTGGACTGTCACCCTATCTTTAACTAAGGTCTTTCAACATGAATCATTGTTTGTACAACTAGGACTTACGCCACCTAGGACCGCTAGGGATTATGCTTACCTATCTCACGTTTTCGTATTTCGGTTTGGGTTCAACCACCTAGGGATACTAGGGATTACGCTAACCCTCAACCACGCCCTTTTTCCCACGCATTCATCGTCAATCGTTTTTCTATGACTGTATGCACATGTATCACTATGTGCCACCCGAGTCCTGTCACAGGGCTATTCAAGAAGTACAGGACTCGGTCGGGAGCTTTTAATCTATCTGCCGATGCAGATGCTAAGGTCTGCTTTTCTACACGTGGCTATGGTCCCACGAGACCCCTCCCTCAACTAGCGAAAGGCAACACAAGAGAAAATCTTGTATGAGAACTACACTCCGGCCAGCCCACATCCTACGGCCTACCTCACCCATAATTAGATAGCAATTATGGTCTGTTGGGTGTTCCCTGCCTTTCCGTACGTACACGCTTGACTCAAGATGGTAGATGATCGACGAACTTGCTATCTCGGGCACCTTATGTATTCGTCGACTCACTGCTATCCACCCCAGTCTTTAGGTCGCTCGCATAGCAACCAAGGCATATTCTTGGTTCTTCTACCGCAGACCTCAACCTCCCATGAGCCTAGTATAATGACCTGGCAGCTCACAGAGGGATCCCAAGAATACCCTCACGTTCCCCGAAGCCGCTGCTTCGTTACCCAGTTCGTTGGAGCCTTTATCTAAATCAGATAGCCTGCTCCTACACGCATACTTAAACGTTGACCTAACGTATCGGGTTACTAATCTATCTAAGAAATGGTCTAAATTTCCTTGACTAAGGATTATTACTTAGTTTCCCTTAACTAAGGTTTACCACTTAGCCTTGTTTCCCCTTATCCTTGTTAACCATGGTCATTTACCCAATCCTCCGAATTGGGGTTTGCCTGATGGGTTAAGTGTTACTTAAGAAAATTTACTTAACCTTATCAAGTTATCGTGTTGGATTGATTAAGTGTTAGTTAACTTAATCCCGTCCACTAGTCGTATAAAGATGGTCAAGTGTCGTTAGGCAAATCAAGTTACTTAACCTACCCAACCCCGTCATGTTTTGTTAAGTATCATTAGCCTAATCAAATTACTTAACCCATTTGTCCATGTCATATTTGGTTAAGCCTCATTAATCAAATTAACTTAACCCTAATATGTGACATTAATTATTTAATGCACCCCAACCTCTCACATTAGACTTTGTTGTGGTTACTAGTTAAGCCGGGCGGGTCCGGGTAGATTTACACCACAACTTGGTCTAACCTCGGGTTCAAGCACAACATGACCAACTTCTCACATTGAGTCCTATTGTTTGCAACTACTAGTTAGGCCGGTCGGTTCCGGGTAGTTTTACGTTGCAAACTCAACCCAACCTCGAGTTGGCCACTTTCATGTTCAGTCTAGTATCCTGTTCATAGTCAAGTTTTCAAGCAATTGGGTAGACCTAACTTAATAGGTAAATTCCCAATGGGTAGACCTAACTTAATAGGTAAATTCCCAAGCTTATGTTTTTTTTCATACTTACATGTCAACCTCCATATTAAAATTCAAGTCACGTTTTCAAGTATGAACACATGTCATATTTAACGTTACACGTTGTCATGTTTATACCCCTTTTTCCAAACCATGGTTCATGCTAAGTTTAGCTCACCTAACATATTTTCATATAACTTCAAGTTAAGTTTTTCCACGCTATAATCCCGCTTGTCTATCCTCAACCCAAATCGTGTTCCAACGCAAGAATGGACGAGTCACATCGTAAAGATACTATGCTACACAATGACCCCAAACATGCATAGTATCATGAGAGTTGGGCTCAAAACATGCATAAGTTCATAATGGTTTGGCCGCAAGCATGCATAACACGAGAAGAAAAGGAAATGGGCCATAAGTATGCATAATGTCATAAAGGATTTGGCCACAAACTTGCATGTTAGCATTAGGGGTTTAGGTTCATAAACATGCATAAGCCCCAAAATATAATCTTAGCCAATGTTTCACAAGTAAAAATGGTTCCTAAAGGTTCATGCTAGCATTTCATGCATAAAGATCCAAACTTGCAAGTTAAACTAGGTTATGCATAGCATGAGAGGCATGATTAAGTCACTCACATGGCCTAAAACCATAAACATGAACACCAGAGGCAAGGTAAGGTTCATATAGGTTCGCATAATCATGTTTAGCCTCATTTTACCCCATGTCATTATCAAAACTACCGTTTCCATCTAAAAGTAGCTAGAACTTACTTAGTTAGGCCTAGGGAAAGAAGCATGAATCATCTTGGCTAAGAAAGGTGCCTCCTTTGTTGAAGAATCTTCATGAAAACCGCATAGCAACGTTGATCTTCCTTCCATTTGGTGTAGCTAGCTTGCACTACTTGCTTTGGACCCGATTTGAGTGCTTAGGCTTTAGGAAAGGGGAATGGAGGCCATGATCACTTGGCATTTGGGCAGCACTTCGTGGAGAGAGTGATTTATGAGGGTTTAGGAGGGGGCTTAGGGGTGTTTTTATAGGGATTAGGAGTGTTTTAGGCCATAGGATTAGATCTAGGATAGATTAGGACCATCAGATCTCGGAAGCTTCCAGAATCAGGCTATGAACATGACCAGGTGAGACAAACAGGTGCACCAGGCCAATTAGCCCGGCCACCCCCTGTCGACAGGCATGTCGACAGGGCTGTCGACTTGGTCTGGGCCCAAGTCGACAGGCCTGTCGACAGCCCTGTCGACATGGCCTAGGCGGGGAAAATTCCCGCCTAGCCCCAGATCTGGTTTTCAAACCTGTTTCCGAATTTCAAATTTTCAGAAATCTTCTTTGGGCCTTTAACGGGTCATACGGACTCCGATTCTCGAAAACTCGGACTCTATTTCGCGTATTTTTCCGAGACGAACGCAATGGTGAATCCCGTTTACCTTAATTCTAGAAGTATAACTAGAATATCTTTTATCTTCATGCTTTACTGGTTTATATGCTTTGCGTATCATCGTATACGTATGTAAATTTCTTACTTTTTAAAATGTAAAAATACGGGGTGTCACAGGCCCAGTTGGCCAAAGGCCGACAAAGCATATACACTACCGTGACAGATAACAAAACCGATACAACTAGTTCGAACTCAGAGGGCTGGGCCCGTTCACTTAGCCGAAAGACACACGCGGGTTCAACAGAACCCATATATGGGTTCAACAAGCACGAAGCAAAGTTGTTAGTGTAAACTGGTATGACAAGACCATCAACATGAAACAAACTAGCAGAACATGAAAAATTCGAATCAGCAACAAACAAAGAACCATAGCCAACAAATAAACAAAGATAAAAGAGAACCTGCCTCGAGATATAATAACCAATACCAAAGTGCCGAAGGCCCACAAATATTGACGACTGCACATTCTCGGATTCCAGCCACGACACCGAACCATAGACCTCCACGTTCCAGACACCTGGTACAACGTAGCTGCAATCACCTACAGGAGAACTAACCAAAGCCGACACATCAGCTGTGCCAACCAAATGCGAGCCAACAACAAATTCTACCCCTATGGCCATGGCAATGGCAAAAGGCACAAAGTAGTTCGATAAAGATACGGGAGAAGCCATAATAGCATGGCTAGAGCATGCATCATCAATGACAATCACTATGGGACAGGAGATACCGTCTTTTTTTCCTTGTTCAAATGCCGGTGGCACCAAAGATGCATCATAGGAAGATCAGTGACCCTAGGCAACTACTGGAACGACGAACAATGCAACACAAGCGACAGTCGACATGGCAAGAAGTGGGTAGGGGGCGTGACTTCCCTGCACTCCTCCCTGTCAAGACCAAAGCATAATCCATCATTCACCTAAACCCTGCATACCATAGAACCCACCATAAAAGCCGCAACAGGCATGATACTACAATTAGGCAATTTCTGGTAGAAAACCAAATGAGGCAAAAAAAAGGGGGTAATAAATCCCCTCGCCAATAGAAAAACAAAGCATACCATTGGAACCCGAGCCCGTAAAAGAAGCTTCACATCCACCTTCATTTCGAGAGCAAAGAGGAGGTAGAGCCAACCCCCCTTCGAAAACAGGCAACACCTCCAAAAAATTGTCGTCGACAACAAAGAACCGCCGACACAATATAGAATCGAATGACTTCAGAGAATGAACCCGAATTGAAACCGAGTCAAGCCCAACAATAGTCACCGAAGGCGGTTCGACAAAAGCAGGCTAAATCGCCAAAATAATCGGATCCAAATTGGGGCAAGATCTCAGAAATGACCCATGAATTAAGAAAATACCATGATCGATTCCCATGTCGAAACCCGAGGAATAAACAAGAAAGTTAAAGCAGACGCGGATGCAACTTTGAAGAGGAGAGACAGACAGACATGGAACAAGCTCCGAAGTTTAGAGCAAGAGAAGCATAATAAATTCACAATGTTTCTCAAAAGCTATCTGCCATGGACATAGCTGTTGAATTTGGCATCTCGATAATCATGTTTACTTGTCATCTCCAATTCCCTTCTTTCTATCAATCAGATTTTATTTATTAAAATCACACAAAGCCTGAGCAATTCCGAAACACGAACAGATTAAAATTTTAAAACCATATCTCTATAAAACTATATTTTTATAAACAATTTTCCAAAATCAAAATTTCAAAATGAAGAAATCCATTTTATTTTCCAAATAGTTCTAAAAATAAAATTCCCTCGAATGTAAGGACAAGAACTCAAATGAATATTTTTAATAAAGGAATATCCGAAAATTAAATGAAATAACGAATGGATAAACCTCATAATTATATTTCCGGATGGATACGACATATTAACATGGATTTTTTGTTTCAAGACCAAGAAAAGATTCTTTGACTGGAACTTCCAATTGAAACCAAAAACTAGAAGTTTTGACTATCTCAATTGTATATAGATTTTTGTTCAGTCTCCAAACTCAAGTCAATGAAATCCACCATACGACGTCCTCATGCCCTTCGCAGCAAAATCGCAAACGTACTGGTAGGGTAAGATAGAATTTGCTAGAAACCTGAACTCAACATATTTCAATGCTTAGGCTCTTAAGACTCATTTTATATTATACACAGACCCTTGACTAATTCATTGCCAAAATAAATCAAAGTTTCATAAGAAAGACGAAGGAAAATAGAAAAGAATATCGAATTACGTACCCTCACGATTCTTAATTTGACTAGTTCCTTTTATCGTCTAACCTATGCTCTGATACTAAATGTAACACCCCACACTTTTCTAAGCCTAAATTTCAACAAAAATCGATACTCGAACACATCCAAGAATGGAGCGTGTAAATCTGGTACATGCAAATAAATGAGCATGAGTATAATCATAGTATGGTAAATTAACTAAAATCGAAAATAAAATAGGATTAACTCAGGTAACTACATTATAAAATTGGTTCACCATGTCAATACCGAGCATGAGAGAGAATGAGAACCGAAAACCAAACTTAAACGCATGTGAGAGCCCGACCTTCTATTGAGAAACCTGGGATGTTGTAATCATAATAACAAGTTCTAGTGAACAAGAAAGGTACAACACATATTACAATACACATATGTATCCCGTTTGGTTCAACCAAAGATATATGCCTACCAAGGCTAGTACTTCTAACCTAATCTTGTAAACATTTACACACGACTCTAGCAACCCTTCCCAAGGTAGTATTCCCAATGATATTGATATCGAGATAGAACGTTTACGCATAAGTTTGTGAAGCCTTTATGATAATTTTTAAATCGAGAAGTAAACTCCTAATTACAGAGTTTATTTACTCATGTGTATGTACTTACCCACTAAACGCCTCACTATCAATGATAAATAGGGTGGATTCTCTCGATCACTTAAGACCCAAGGCAGACCTGTTGGTCATTCAGTACCTCTCGATGATTTTATCAACGTTGTTATAACTAAAGGACACTAGCTATAGGGTGGTTTTAATTAAGGCTTCCGTCACTCAAGCATGTAAACCCATACCCCGCATAAGGTAAGAGATGATATCTCATCGCTTAAGACCAATAGGACTTGGTAGACGACATATCGCCATTTATGACCTTTCTATTGGTGGAATCTCGTTGCACCATCCAACTGACCTTATTGGATAATCTCCTTAGATGCTTAATGCTTTCCGTAAGATAGCTAGCCCCTTTGGAATGACCATACCGGACATTTAGTCTCCAGGTTTGGGTAGAATTCGCACACCTCTAAAGACCCCTAACTGGAGGACCCATCCCACCCAAGGAACTTAAGACCCAAGGAAGTGGACTATTCACGAAGATTATCGAATTCGTGCCTAATTAGCCTTTAATGCTTATATTATTGGAGGTAGGCTGTGAGATCGCTTAATACCTTTGAGCAGGTGGATCACACCATTTAAGACCTTAATCCCAAAGCAGGCTACGCTTATAGATTATTTCATGTTTGGTTTCTCATTGCGGATGGGAGGAGGACCAGTTTTGGCCACTTAAGACCTCAATCATGGAGTAAACTTTATTTTTGAAAATAATCAATACTACGCAAACTAACTATTATCACAGGATCCCATGATTAATGATATCTCACATCAGTTGAACATATATTCGAATGCTGGAAAGTGCAGACTTCGGTCGAATAAGACAACCGACCTTGCATCATTAACCTACTAAGTCCAATCCTAATTTTTCATTATAATCTCTAGATTATCTAGTATAAACAAGGAAAGTGATATCCTTCTTAGCATAGGATACTTATTTAATTATTTTCCTCATTGGACTTGGTATTTAAAATGACAATCGATGCCTATTAATTACCTTTTTATTTCATTTATTTTTATTCAATAGACTTATTGTCATTTATGACCATAACAGTCATATTTTTCCTAAGGCATAAATTATCTTTGATTATCAGTCCGGAGATATCTATTTGTTGTGCCCCAACAGACATTACTAATTTATTTATTTATTCATTGCATGTTTTGTGTGTGTGTGTGTGTATATATATATATATATATATATGCACCGGACCCCTTACATTAAGCCAACCACTTATGGATGTTGGATTTATCAGGCGGATCCAGGAAGATTTCTACCACTAGTTGAGCTTAACCTCATGTTTTGGTGCAGTCATAATTCATTTCCCTAATTGGGGTTTAAAACATTAATCCTAGCCAATTTAGAAATTGTAACCATTAGGCTTAACTACCTAATTAAATTTTGTTTTCCCCAATCAATGTCGGTTACAATAGTTGTTTATTTATTTATCTATGGCCCTATTTGTAGCAATCAATTACACTAATTGCTATAATGGTCACCACAAATATATTCATTTAATATGGACTACATTTACATGTATAATTCCATAAATTGAAATTCATTCAAACATTCATTATTATATATATTTCGTTGTTTACGTAGATTCGGATGAATAATGTATATATATTTGTATTTATATTTTTGCGCAGTTAACGTAGTATTTATTATTATTATTATTATTATTATTACCGTTAAGTTTAATAATTTTGTTCAACTAATAACCAAAAATCCCAGTTTGTATTTAATCTTGAAATAAGGTTCCAAATCTTACAAAAAGCATGTCAACTATAATTATTGTAGACCATGTCTGAATATTGGAATAAACATATTTAAAATCACAAGAAATATATATATATATTTGTATATTTTGGAATAGTTGGTGTACACTACGCATAAATATCTCTATCTCTATTTATATATGAATTTACACAACTTTTCCCTTTTTAAATATTTGAAATATTACTTATTGGTTTCAAATAATGTCTTTTTATTCAAAAAGAATAAAAAGGCACAATTTACAATAACAAAGTTAAACCCCAACAAAATTGAGTACAAACAGGTTTATATCCTTTTAATAAAAAATTACATAATTTGTCATTTAACACAGAAACTAGAGGTGGAATAAAATTACATCTTAACAGTGTTTTATGGGACTAATTTCCAAATCTAGAGTGTCTTATAATAACCATAATATATTTTCAAACACAATTATAGGCAATAATTTAAACAATTAAGTAAGCCTACAAATAATATTATTCAAAACCACAAATCTGTACTTTCGAATTTTAACAACATTTATAATTAGATCTGATAAGCATCATTTCAAATTTAACAATATTATGAACAGATCAGATACATGTTAGCCATAGATTTAAGATCTAATACAAAAGAGGTAAATAAGCTATTGTAACTTTGTATATAAATTTCCCACTCATTTGAAAGCATCCAAATCTGAAATCTGAATAATCTTTTAGGCCTACAATCCCCAAATTCCTACAGATCTATAGTTATTCTGAAAACGTGGTGCTTTCTATTTTGTGGATTTGCAAGAAAGTAGGAAAATAGGCAGAAACTGATGAAGAATATCTTAGACGTCAATTCACATACTTTTTCACTTGAACCTGATAATCCCTTTCAAATATGTACGATTTATGTTTGATTGATTGCATATGAACCTATTTTTGATTTAGAAATAGATTTGAAGAGAAAGAGAAATGGCAGAGCTTCACTCTTGCCTACAGATCTATGTGGAAAAGAATGAGGCCTTACCCCTTTATTTATAAGAGTGGAATTGTCCATGAGCCGTTAGATTTGATTAAATAAATGTCCGTCTGTTTGTACAGTATTTTATATAGAACTAAACCCTCTTAACCGAGCCATCACCGGGCAGTTCAGGCATGAAGCAGTCGACACCCTTCTACCTAGCAGTCGACCGCCCTTGTGTCGTTTTTCCCAGTGAAGGTTGGGTATAAAAGGTAAGATATATTATATTTATTTCTTTTCGTCTGCTTTTCGTATTTCGTTCGTAACTTTTTCATATAAACTCTATTCGTGGAACTCCAATTATGAAAGTTGACTTGAATTTCGAGATGAACGCAATGAAGTTTCGTGGTCAAATTCCATCGCTTGCAGAAATTTCTATTTTTGAGAATCTAATTAAATAACTAATTTGTTGTCAAAATTCCGGGATGTTACACTAATTATCTTTACTAGTCGGCTTAATCACTTCCCCTAGAACCTAACATTACCGCCTCCTATAACCACTTATAACCGCGCCTACAAGTCAGCTGACCGCGTACCTTCGCCACTATCGCCTCTATGCCTCCGAGATGCACAATCACCCCCAATACCGTTCGTCGAAGCTCCTCCCTCCACCTGGAAATCGAAGATGAACGAAGTAGTTCATCTAGCGATTTCTTCGCCTACGTGCCATACCAGCACCATCAAACACCATAGATAGGAATATCACCCTTTGACACATGTTTCTCCTTTTGGCACCTCCGCAACTTGCAATGTGGTGCGAGCTACGATAAAAAAACACGATATGGGCCTAGGCTTTGATTTTTGTGATTTCCGAACAACTCGGACTCCCGATTCAACTTAGCATCGCATATTGAATTTACTTCCAAATTTAGAAAAAATCACGAAAAATTTTAGTATCACTTCCTTCGTACAACTCAATTTGAAAAAACCACAACTGGCCACATAAGGCCCTTCCCAACAAAAGAAAAAAAAACCCAAAAGTGGCTACCCATATCTAGGGGATAAAATCACCAAAATGCACCAAATAGAAAAAACGACAACTCTACTTCACATATGTACCTCTTTTCAAGCACGTTTAGCATTTAGATGCAAATAAAGAGAATTAGCATCCAAACTATCAAATATTGCTTCTGTATAGCTGATTGATACGGAACTCGACTTAAATATGGTAGCAATCTAGTCACCTCATCGAATGTCCATTTACTCTCAAGCTACAAACTCAGGTGACGATTCTCCACTAAAGACGATTCTCCGCTAGAGAAATGCCTTAGCCTGATATCGTCCAATCATGAGTGACTCCACTACTAAATATCTATGTCTCGGCCCGCTATCGCTAAATCAAGGACGACCCACTACTGAAAAGCATAGTTTCTTAGCCCATTATTGTCACCAATAACCTCTCACTACCACTGATACTTTGTATCCTCCCGGTAAGTGAACTACCAGACACTAATATTAATCATAGTTAAGCTCAAAAATCTGCAACAAGATAACAAATTGGAAAACATGCAAACATGACTCGATGAGATTCGAATTTTCGACGAGCCATATATAATGCTAAGTATACTCTAGCTATGTCATAACATTCCCTCATCTCAAGACACAAAATTAATCACTATATATGTTGCAGTCATCCACGACATTAATTTCTAGCGACCAAATACAGGATGTTACCCACATATGTAGTCTAATCAAGCCATTGGTCATGGTAAGTCATAATCAAGAAAGAACGCCAATTATCACGAGTCATAATCCTGTTCCATCCATCATGCCGCAAGATCAAATAAAATAGTGAAACATTGACATTAAACTAAAATACATATGGAAACACCATTATGAAAACATATATCGTTGTTGATGTCATTTTCCTGTTTCTTTCATCGAGAGAATACTCGACAAAATGGAAATGATGATCAATACATGTCTCGATAATTAATCCGAAAAAGCAGAATAAAATTATGTATTGGGTACAAGTTCTACCCAAACATCGTGAGCTTTCTCGACTAACTCCTCAAAGCAATCATTCCCTCATAATGAAGTCTATCACCCTTCGAGTCAGTTGGTCAACCCAGTGACAAGCTATAGACTTTGGAGTGATAATAGGGAGAATAATCATACTTTGATAGCACATCAAATCCGGTCACACACTCCAGCATAGACATGTCTCCTAAATCATCAAACTCCTCACTCACTTGTAAGAAGTTGATACAAACCTCTTCAAAGTGAACCATTAACTAGTCTTGGGTAAATCAATGTTGGGAACCTGAAGCGATAAAGACCCTTAACCATTCCACTTTCAACCTTAGAGTTCCTTAGGAGTAAACTCTAACTTCACTGTAACACCTAATTCCAAGCCATCGAAGAACTCGTTGCGAGAACCTAAACATCTCTCTCACCATGACAGAATAGTCGACTCTATTCCAAAGAATGATTTGTCACATAGTCACGTAAGTGTCCATACAATGCGACATATCTCTACACTTATGCTCCACAACCTATTAGTGATATTAAAACATCCCAGAAAATGGTTTGTACCATTGCTGGAAACATAAACAGTAAATCACGTCTAGCAGTTCTTGGTTCTGCTCTATTCCCAGCTCCTAAGACGGATTAATAAGAAGTATTCATCGTTCGCTAGATTGTCTCAGATAAGTGGTTAGGATGATCGGTAACTAATGAAGAAGAACAATTCCAATGGCACCCTATGAAAAACAACCTGTACTATACATATTACTAATAAATAGGTTTGAAAAACAAAATATATACAAATACATACTCTCTCGTATATATCAACTCCCGAGTTCGATAATGCTTAGGTTAAACAATGCAACCTCGCTCTAATACCACGTATGACGACCGCCATACACAATCGATGCCTATATAATCCAATATCATGTTGTACAAGCTCCTGACTGAGGTACAACAATCATCAAGAGAAAGAAATAGTAAAAAAAAGAAAAAGGAAAGAAAAGAAGGTAGTAGAAGAGAAACAAGATAACATAAAACTCGATCACATCACATAAGCATATAGCTTACAATACATATGGTAACATGTAATAATCAATTATAGATATAAATCAGGCAAGATAATAATAACTCTATAAGCCATATAATCAGAGTATACATGCTCATACAGTTGTACAAAACAGTAATAGAGTTTATATAAAAGATAAAATAAAGTCAACTGATAAATTGTCTAATAAGAATACATAATACTGTTAAGGCTTCATGGTGTCAACGATACAAGTATAATATGTAAAATGTCGCCATCTGCTAATCCACATGCGCAGCTCCAAATAATGCCCATACTTATCACCTGGTCTACTCATCAGCATCTCAATGAGCACCCAAGGTAATAAGAGGAAACCTTGGGTCAGACAACAGTCTAGTGTAAGTGATAAAAGGATCACAAAGTACTGTAAAAATCGTAATAGTATAAGGCATAGAATGAAGAATCATATATGTCATGTCCCTGTATCCACAAAATCAGCACATATATGAATTTATGTATATATATATACACACACACACTCTACTCTATGATAATAATAATGGGTGTATCCTACATTAGGATACTAGGGGTGTTCGGATATCCAAATCGATTGTACCCACATCATATGATGCCCCTATGGTGATAAATGATGAAGCAAACATAATATCAATCTTCACATTCACTCACTCGGTGCATTGGACACATAAAATATTTGTATGATCCCATCATCTGATCAAGAATGGTTACCGTGTCGGTTCCTCGTAGTCGAATTCATGCCACTCAGACGACCATAAATCAAACTATCTAATGATAGTCCGAGGAATCAAGATCTAAGAACCATCATCGCTCCAAGTGGCATCGTCACCCAACAATCTTCGCAAAGGTACCCTCGCTCTACCAGTATGTATCAGAACTGCAAACATTATGAACCTCTAAGCACGCATTTTCCCTACAACAGAGTCCATCCAGGATTTTCCTTATAACGTTCCTTGAAACCAGCATAGTTTGGGGATCATTCTAGACCCACTATTACTCGTAGAATGTCAACATTTCCAGAATTCTCCCCCCAAAAAACCCATCACCTTGACCCAGGATTCCTTACTTTGCATCTCGAGAAGAACCATCTTTCATGGTGGCCTCAAGCTACAGTCATTGGTCGAGGATTCATCGTGTCGTATCAACTAGCGAACGAACCATCGTATCTTGCTCTTCAAAATTGCAACATCATTCATGTCGAATTGGCCAAAGAAGCTAGTAAAAATAGTAGTTGATATCGATTATTCTGTAGTAATTGATAATGATTACCTAGACCATGTATATAACTAACAATAGCTAAATACATGTCTAGGGAAAAAAATCGACATTCTTTGTGAAATCTAGCATGCCATCCTCCATATTTAGATCATCCATTAAGCTTCAGTGACCATGCAAAAGGACCCCTCCCAGAATCTACTGACTCAAACCAACCTATATTCAGATAAGTGTAAATGATCAGGTTCAGATCGTCCTACCGATCCGGGTTTAGCTTGGCCAACCAATTTAGGACCGGTTCAGCATACCGATCTGGATTTGAATCGACATACACAGAACCAGATCTGGTTCGGCATACACCGATATGGATTCGGATTGGTATACCTATTCGGATCTGGTTCGACCTACCGTACCAAAGCCCTCACCATCGCCAAATCTGTTGTCGAACTCCGCTACTGCTCTATCTTTAAATCAATAGTTAAGCTCCAATGCGTCTCCATGCAGATTCCATCCATTCGCTCTGAAAATCCTTCAAGAACTTATCTCATCTGTTCGAGTCCAACATCCTCGTGCGTTTAATCAATATACACCGATGTGTGCAATTGATCGATAAACACCCAAATTGTAACGCCCCACGCCCGCTAAGGTCACTCACTATGGGAATGCCTTAACTTCGGTGGAGTATTTTAAGTGAATATAGAACAGAAAAATTACAACAAGACAGATATAAGTAAAACTTGAAATTTAAAATATCATTTCATTGCAGCAGAAGGTAAACATGTTTGGTTACATATCAAAAACCAACAAGAGTCAAGTACATAATATCCATCTTGATAAAACAAAAGTACATAATCCCACTACATAACTAATAGCCATAATAGAAAAGGTAAGCCGGGCTTTCCATCACGGTCCAAGCTCCAAAAGATAGATAAAGCAATCTGATCAAAGCCCATTAGTGCTAGGCCCACTCTAAGAACCTGTGGGTTGGGGAAAAAGATAAAAACAACGGGGTCAGACATAAGTCTGAGTGAGCCCTATAACTTTAACAACACAATTATTAAAGTAATCAGGGTATGATATAAACCTGGTACGGTACGACTGGGGATAAATGACTACACTGAGCAGCCAACTAGACTTAGGATGAACTAAGATAACGGTAAAGACGCGCCTATCCACCCAAGGATAAATACTACAATGCACCACACCAGATCTACCCACCCAAGGGTAATTCCTACACTGCACCACACCAGATCTACCCACCCAAGGGTAATTCCTACTTAAAGGTTGATCCCACCCAAGGACTTAGAAAATTTTCCCAGTAGTTTCATGTACCCCAAGCTGACTACATAGGTGCCGTCTGCCCCTATCTCCACTAGGTGTAACCTGTACTTAGTAATCTTAATAGTAGTCTCGTGTACCCCTAGCTGACTACATAGGTGCCGTCTGCCCATATCTCCACTAGGTGTACCCACTACTCCCATTCGATCGGCTCCCTACCGTAGATACCCGTGCTAGCCCCACAGTGGGGTGTATCACTCCCCAAAGTGGCAACCCGATACTATCAATGGTGCACGACTTATATCTACACGATGCAACAACGTCTTACCTACCAGCCCGAGTCCACACACGCATATGAAACCCGTTGGACTTGCGTTGCCACCGCTAACCCGTTTTGGCCTCTTATAGTCAAGCCCAGTACGCGTGTCCCGTCCTCGACATGGGTCGAGCCCACTAAGATACATATGGGTTACTGGTTGAAATGGGCCCCCACAAGCTACCCACCTAAGCTTGTCTCTTTTCTAGTGTATCCTACTTAACCCTTTTGAATAATCATGTCCACTTACATGTTTGAAGTTTGGTTAAGTCATCTAATCATATTTTAATTGCCACTCAAGGCATCCACTAGATTTCCCATGCCACCCAAGGCACTTACTTGATTTCCACATGCCACCCAAGGCACTTACTTAACCCTTTAATCATGTTTAATTACATGTTCCACTTTGGTTAAGTATTTTTAATCATATTTACTATTGCCACCCAAGGCAACCCACTAGATTTTCACATGCCACCCAAGGCACCCACTTAACCCCTCATGCCCCACTACATGCTTATCTGGTTAAGTGTTTCTTAATTGATTAAGAACGTAACCGTTGTAAAGACCTCTCACATTAGACTATCTTTTATGGCAGCTGGATTTGCCGGTTGGGTCCGGGCAGCCTTACGCCATAACCGAGTCTAACCTCGTGTCTTTACACTTGTCACGTATTTAGTTTGTGCCTAAGACCTCTCACATTGGGCCGATCATTTGTAGCCGCTGGATTTGTCGGTCGGTTCCGGGCAGTCTTATGCTACAAAAGGGTCCAACCTCGTGTCTTAGTCGATTAATTACACCTAATTAATCACCCCCATAATTTGTATTAATTATCCCTAATTAATTACAAATTTAACGATGTACATAATTGACTCAATAATGTCCATCCACTTTATGGTATGCATAATCATACCAACTTCACACCATTTCATTAACATGAATATTAACCCCATCGTTCCCCACGTAATACGTTGACATGACATACTTAAAAGGGAAGATTCATCACAAACACAATGGGTTCAACTTGCATAACATTAGCATCAACATGGGTTTTAAAGGTGTCAACATGCATCTAGCATCAAACCCAACTAGCATAAATAATCAACCCAAACTTGCATGAATCACATATGTCATAAAGAGGTTAACTTGCATAAGTTACTTATGTCATACAAAGGGGTAAACTTGCATATGTATGTATGACATACAAAGGGGTTAACTTGCATATGTATGCATCTCATACTAAGGTGTAAACTTGCACATGTTACTTGCATATAACCAAACACCAAACTTGCATAACATTTCATATATGAACTTGCATATAATCAAACACCAAACTTGCATAATCATGGTGTCATAATGGATCAATGTTTATCATAGCGATTTGCTTAACTAGCATCATGAACACATAGCCTAAAACTTGCATAACTTGCATAAAATCATGATCACATAGCATATGACTTGCATAACTTGCATAACATCATGATCACATAGCATATGACTTGCATAACTTGCATAACATCATGATCACCTAGCATATGACTTGCATAACTTGCATAACATCATGATCACATAGCATATGACTTGCATAACTTGCATAACATCATGATCACTTAGCATATAACTTGCATAACTAACATCATGAACATATAACATCAAACTTGCATAATTAACATCATGAACACATAGCATATGATAACATAACTTGCATTGATCCACATTCATAGCCATAACCTCATTATATCCTATCATAATCATTTCAACAATTGGTCATTAAGGCTATAGAAACTCATAACTTGTTGATTAGCACTCCTATGAAGAAGATTAAGTTGCTAGAGTTGATTAGAAGTTGATTTGAGATGCTATCTTCCTCTATAATTTGATGGAGGCTCCTTCAAGTTGCATTTTGACGGCATAACGACGTTGTATCTATTTTTAGTATGAATTAGGGTAGTCTTAGGGTGTATTTATAGATTAGTTAGGTGTTTTAGGCCCTTAGATTAACCCTAAATCAGATTAGAGCCGTCAGATTTCGTCACTAGCCACCAGCACAGCCCAAAAGCCAAAATGGTGCACCCAGGTCACACAGACCGACAGGGGGACCCCTGGGTCGACCCCTGGGTCAACCCCTAGGGGGGTCGACCCCCATGTCGACCCCTGGGTCGACTCCCTCAGTCTGGCGGGAATTTTCCCGCCTCTTCTGAAATGTGAAATTATTGTATTCAAATCTGTTTTGAATTTTCTGAAAACTTCTTCGGGCCTTAATTGGGTCATACGGACTCCGATTTTCGAAAACTTAGACTCTATTTCGCGTATTTTTCTGAGACGAACGCAATGGCATAGCCCGTTTCCCCTGATTCTGATTTTAAAAATTAATTCTGCCCTGATTTATATTATAGCAAGTTATTCAACATACGGGGTGTTACATTCTCCCCTACTTAAAGGATTTCGTCCCCAAAATCTTTAAGTCAAGAAGAACGTATCCTACCAACCAAACAACCATCTACTCAAACCATCAAACACTGGCATCCATCGTCCTTAAAGTTTCTAATGCTGTATGAACATATGCAAAAAGTGTGTGTATATGTTCCCTGTCTAATGTAAAATCAGGAAGTCTACTGATTTAGTTGACCTCCTTAATGCAAACCATGATAGTGCCATGCATCCAATATGTATGCGAAAGAACCCTATCGACACATACTATTTCTACATGAGTGCACAATCATTCACCAAAATGCATCATCCATTTGATAGCACAACCATTATACATCCATTAATATAGCTACCTACACACAGTTATATGCAATATGCAATATGAAGTGATTGAGCCGATCTAGTGTCTGTAGTGTGTGTATATGCATCCACGAGCAACCACTAGTAACCACTTGCATCCACTCGCATCCACCAAACATAACATGTCTCAAACACATGTTTCAACCATAGGTTTACCCTATCTAAAGGTCAAAGATACTAATGAGAGGACATACTAAAGATAAGATAAGTACTAGACAAACGATAAAGGAGAAGTTAAAAGACATACCCTTAAAAAGGAATGGGTATAATGAACGCATCTTCGCTTCTGTCTCCCAAGTAGCATTGCTCTCATCCTCTCCCCATTGCACTTTGACTAGTCGAACCTCTCTGTTTCTCAACTTCCTAACCTCTGACCCAAGGATGCGGGTAGGAGCTCGTCGAATAGTCGCATCACGCTCTACCTCCACTTCTCTAAGCAAGCTCGGCTCTACCACCTTTGTGGTCTCATGTAGGCACTTCCTCAAATGTGACACATGGAATACGTCATGTACACCACTAAGTCTCTCGGGTAAATCCACCCTATATGCCATCCGTCCAATCCTTTCCTTGATAGGAAACGGTCCTACAAATCTTGGTGCTAACTTCCCAACGGACCCAAAGCGAACAACATTCCGTAATGGAGATACTTTAACAAAGACCATGTCCCCAACATCAAACTCACGATCTTATCCGTAGATTCCCACCAACATGTAGGTGATCTACAAGGTCTTCCATAAAGAACTTCAAAAGGAGCCATACCAATACTAGACTGAAAGCTGTTATTATACGCGAACTCTACCAATGGAAGATGCTCTTCCCATGTACCTCCAAAGTCTAAGATACATAGCCTCAAAAGGTCTTCCAGAACACGATTCACCCTTTCAGTCTGACCGTCCGTCTGAGGATGATATGCGGTGCTCAGACACAACTGAGTCCCCACTGCTTCTTGCAAACTCTTCCAAAACTCGCGAGTGAAGATAGGATCTCGATCACTCACTATGCTAGAGGGTACCCCATGCAATCGAACTATCTCTCGAAGGTAAACTGAAGCTAGCCATGGAGAAGTCCTCTTGCTCTTCACGGGTGTGAAATGGGCGCTCTTAGTAAGTCTGTCTACCACAACCCAAATTCCCGTATTACCCTTCCTCGATCTTGGTAACCCATAAATAAAATCCATCGAGACGCTATCCCACTTCCATTGCGGAACTTCCAATGGGTGGAGCAACCCACCGGGTTTCTTTTGCTCCGCTTTCACTTGTTGGCACACCAAGCATCTAGCGACATACTCGGCCACATCTTTCTTCATACCGGCCCAAAAGAAAACTCGCTTCATCTCTTGGTACATCTTGTCCCCACCGGGATGAATGGTCATCTTCGAACGATGCGCATCATCAAGAATAACCTTCCTCAAACCCTCGTCTTGCGGTACACAAAGTCTACCGTCTCTACGCAACCACCCCCTATCATCCAGGGTGTACCTACTCAAATGGCTGGATGACTTCCCCCTTATGAGCCTCTCTACCAACTCAACCAACTGTGGGTCGTCCCGCTGTGCCTCGCCAAGCCGTCCCAAAAGAGTAGGTCTGACCTCTAAGGATGCTAGCAAACCGGGTACAAAGTTAACGGAAGGTCTAAAATCAAACATCGAGATAAATTCCAAGCTTCGTCGTTCCACGAACAATGGACTCAAGGACAACCTTTTTCTGCTTAAGGCGTCCGCCACCACGTTACCCTTACCAGGGGTATACACTATCTTGAAATCATAGGATGCTAAGAATTCCATCCACCTTTGTTGTCTTGTGCTCGAAGAGTCTCCAACACTTCCCTAAGATGTAGGGCATGCTTTTCTCTACCTCTAGAGAAAACCAGGATATTCTCCCATGCAAAAATCGTCACAACTATCCATCTCTCACGCAGACCATCCTAGTCGAATTCGACATCCCCCAAGTGCAAGCCCCAAAGGCCTAAACCAATATCAGACAAACACCCAAGGGATACCTCCTTCGAATTCAGACGACCTACGTGAGATGATACTAGTAAAAACGGCTAAATAATTAAGCACTCGTCCAACTTTGGATGTCTTTGCCAGTCTCGCTCCAAAACCACCATTGATCAAATAACTGGCTTTGCTTAACCTATTAAGCACATACGAAAACTTATTTCGCTCTTAGAAAGACCAAGATGTCATCCACAAAGACTACTACGAAGTTATTTAGGTACTCCCTGAACACCCTACTCATCAAATCAACAAAGTATGCAGGGGCGTTCGTCAAACCAAATGGCATCACCAGCCACTCATAGAAACCATCCGGAGTCCTAAAGGCAGTCTTCTCTATAGTATCCTCAGCCAGTCTCAACTGATGAAACCCCGTGGCTAAGTCCAACTGCGAAAACACTGAGGCGCCAACCAACTGATCAAAGAGATCATCAATCCTCGGCAATGGGTGTCTATTCTTCTTTGTGAGCTTGTTGAGTTCTCTATAGTCTACACAAAGTCTGAGGGACCCATCCGCCTTTGTGGCAAAAACTACTGGAGCACCCCACTCCGATATAATTCGTCCTATGAACCCCTTCTCAAGCAACTCCCCTACTTGCTTACGGAGTTCCCTCCTTTCACTAGGAGCCATGTGGCGCACTGGCAAAGATACTGGTTTAGCATTGCCCACTAGATATATTCGGAAGTCTATCTCCCGCTTCGGAGGTAAGCCCTTCACCTCTCCAAACCCATCCGAGTATTCCCGGACCACTCTAACAGATCGCAAACTCTCGACCGAAGCGTCAAGCGATTCAAGATAACTTAGCATAACAGAATCTATGGGATTACAAGAGATCTCGAGAGTGTTCCCCAAGCGGGTCATGAGCCTAACAACTCTCCTTTCACAATCAAGAATGGCACCATTACTGGATAACCAGTCCATGCCCAAAATCAACCCATAGCCCGTGAAGCCCAAAACAAAAGCATCACATCTAAACTCAACGCTAAGTATAGAAATCTTCAAACCCAAACATATCATGGACAAATAAGTGGAGCCCCCAATTGGGTTTGAGACAACCAAGGGATCATCTACTAGACTGGTGTCTAAGTGCAGTGACTCAACTAACGATGATGAGATAAACAAATGCGATGCGCCAGAGTCGAATGAAGTTCGAATAGGATGATCGAGAGAAACAACTTTCAACCTAGACGGCCCTACCCCCATCAGGTATACTAGCCATGAGGGAATACATCTACCCTCCAGAAGATCCTGTACTTTGTCCTTACCTCTTTGGACAATCTTAATAAGGTGTCCTATTTCTCCAAAACAACTAGCCTTCTCCTTTACATTCTCCTTTCGTGACCTTCTCGCCATGATAAGGTTTCGTCCTTTATTTACCTAACAGCTATTTGAACCTTCCTCCCTCGTCCATCTTAAAGGTACCATAAGCCCTCCACCTCCTTGGACTAACTTCTCAGTCCGACAAACTTCTTAGTCCCTTGAAGTGGTTCTTCCGTCCTTCATACAGAAGTCCTTAATTATCTTAAAAAGACATCTATACGCGGAGGGGAAATTCAAATCGAGATAGAGGAAGAGATTCAAAACGGAGAATCGAAGGAAGGATATATGGCTCTTGGGGATTATGTTTTTCTTTCAAAAACTTTTCTCTTAAAAGACATGTTTTTGAAAATACTTCTTCCAAAAATGTTTTTAGAAAAATAGTTTCCTAAAAAATTTATCTGTTCTGGTAACCTTAAGCTCTGATACCACGTGTAACGCCCCACGCCCGCTAAGGTCACTCACTATGGGAATGCCTTAACTTCGGTGGAGTATTTTAAGTGAATATAGAACAGAAAAATTACAACAAGACAGATATAAGTAAAACTTGAAATTTAAAACATCATTTCATTGCAGCAGAAGGTAAACATGTTTGGTTACATATCAAAAACCAACAAGAGTCAAGTACATAATATCCATCTTGATAAAACAAAAGTACATAATCCCACTACATAACTAATAGCCATAATAGAAAAGGTAAGCCGGGCTTTCCATCACGGTTCAAGCTCCAAAAGATAGGTAAAGCAATCTGATCAAAGCCCATTAGTGCTAGGCCCACTCTAAGAACCTGAGGGTTGGGGAAAAAGATAAAAACAACGGGGTCAGACATAAGTCTGAGTGAGCCCTATAACTTTAAAAACACAATCATTAAAGTAATTAGGGTATGATATAAACCTGGTACGGTACGACTGGGGATAAATGACTACACTAAGCAGCCAACTAGACTTTGGATGAACTAAGATAACGGTAAAGACGCGCCTATCCACCCAAGGATAAATACTACACTGCACCACACCAGATCTACCCACCCAAGGGTAATTCCTACACTGCACCACACCAGATCTACCCACCCAAGGGTAATTCCTACTTAAAGGTTGATCCCACCCAAGGACTTAGAAAATTTTCCCAGTAGTTTCATGTACCCCTAGCTGACTACATAGGTGTCGTCTGCACCTATCTCCACTAGGTTTACCCTGTACTTAGCAATCTTAATAGTAGTCTCGTGTACCCCTAGCTGACTATATAGGTGCCGTCTGCCCTTATCTCCACTAGGTGTACCCACTACTCCCATTCGATCGACTCCCTACCGTAGATACCCGTGCTGGCCCCATAGTGGGGTGTATCACTCCCCAAAGTGGCAACCCGATACTATCAATGGTGCACGGCTTATATCTACACGATGCAACAACGTCTTACCTACCAGCCTGGGTCCACACACGCATATGAAACCCGTTGGACTTGCGTTGCCACCGCTAACCCGTTTTGGCCTCTTATAGTCAAGCCCAGTACGGGTGTCCCGTCCTCGAAATGGGTCAAGCCCACTAAGATACATATGGGTTACTGGTTGAAATGGGCCCCCACAAGCTACCCACCTAAGCTTTTCCCTTTTCTAGTGTAGCCCACTTAACCCTTTTGAATAATCATGTCCACTTACATGTTTGAAGTTTGGTTAAGTCATCTAATCATATTTTAATTACCACTCAAGGCACCCACTAGATTTCCCATGCCACCCAAGGCACTTACTTGATTTCCACATGCCACCCAAGGCACTTACTTAACCCTTTAATCATGTTTAATTACATGTTCAACTTTGGTTAAGTATTTTTAATCATATTTACTATTGCCACCCAAGGCAACCCACTAGATTTTAACATGCCACCCAAGGCACTTACTTAATCTCCACATGCCACCCAAGGCACCCACTTAACCCCTCATGCCCCACTACATGCTTATCTGGTTAAGTGTTTCTTAATTGATTAAGAACGTAACCGTTGTAAAGACCTCTCACATTAGACTATCTTTTATGGCAGCTGGATTTGCCGGTTGGGTCCGGGCAGCCTTACGCCATAACCGAGTCTAACCTCCTATCTTTACACTTGTCACGTATTTAGTTTATGCGTAAGACCTATCACATTGGGCCAATCATTTGTAGCTGCTGGATTTGCCGGTCGGTTCCGGGCAGTCTTATGCTACAAAAGGGTCCAACCTCGTGTCTTAGTCGATTAATTACACCTAATTAATCACCCCCATAATTTGTATTAATTATCCCTAATTAATTACAAATTTAGCGATGTACATAATTGACTCAATTATGTCCATCCACTTTATGGTATGCATAATCGTACCAACTTCACACCATTTCATTAACATGAATATTAACCCCATCGTTCCCCACGTAATACGTTGACATGACATACTTAAAAGGGAAGATTCATCACAAACACAATGGGTTCAACTTGCATAACATTAGCATCAACATGGGTTTTAAAGGTGTCAACATGGATCTAGCATCAAACCCAACTAGCATAATAATCAACCCAAACTTGCATGAATCACGTATGTCATAAAGAGGTTAACTTGCATAAGTTACTTATGTCATACAAAGGGGTAAACTTGCATATGTATGTATGACATACAAAGGGGTTAACTTGCATATGTATGCATCTCATACTAAGGTGTAAACTTGTACATGTTACTTGCATATAACCAAACACCAAACTTGCATAACATTTCATATATGAACTTGCATATAATCAAAGACCAAACTTGCATAATCATGGTGTCATAATGGATCAATGTTTATCATAGCGATTTGCTTAACTAGCATGATGAACACATAGCCTAAAACTTGCATAACTTGCATAACATCATGATCACATAGCATATGACTTGCATAACTTGCATAATATCATGATCACATAGCATACGACTTGCATAACTTGCATAACATCATGATCACCTAGCATATGGCTTGCATAACTTGCATAACATCATGATCACATAGCATATGACTTGCATAACTTGCATAACATCATGATCACTTAGCATATAACTTGCATAACTTGCATAACATCATGATCACTTAGCATATAACTTGCATAACTAACATCATGAACATATAACATCAAACTTGCATAATTAACATCATGAACACATAGCATATGATAACATAACTTGCATTGATCCACATTCATAGCCATAACCTCATTATATCCTATCATAATCATTTCAACAATTGGTCATTAAGGCTATAGAAACTCACAACTTGTTGATTAGCACTCCTATGAAGAAGATTAAGTTGCTAGAGTTGATTAGAAGTTGATTTGAGAAGCTATCTTCCTCTTTAATTTGATGGAGGCTCCTTCAAGTTGCATTTTGACGGCATAACGACGTTGTATCTATTTTTAGCATGAATTAGGGTAGTCTTAGGGTGTATTTATAGATTAGTTAGGTGTTTTAGGCCCTTAGATTAACTTTAAATCAGATTAGAGCCGTCATATTTCGTCACTAGCCACCAGCACAGCCCAAAAGCCAAAATGGTGCACCCAGGTCACACAGACCGACAGGGGGGACCCCTGGGTCGACCCCTAGGGGGGGTCGACACCCATGTCGACCCTTGGGTCGACTCCCTCAGTCTGGCGGGAATTTTCCCGCCTCTTCTGAAATGTGAGATTTTTGTATTCAAATCTGTTTTGAATTTTCTGAAAACTTCTTCGGGCCTTAATTGGGTCATACGGACTCCGATTTTCGAAATCTCGGACTCTATTTCGCGTATTTTTCCGAGGCGAACGCATTGGCATAGCCCGTTTCCCCTGATTCAGATTTTAAAAATTAATTCTGCCCTGATTTATATTATAGCAAGTTATTTAACATACGGGGTGTTACACAAATTATAACGAATGTGACTTCCTACTACTAGAGCGTCTACGAATAGGGTTTTAGCGAAACTAAGCAAAAAAATAAATCATACAAACAACTGTCAAACAAGCATCCAAAGGCATCCAATAGGACAAATAAGACCTATCTATAATAACCAAAATGGACTAAATGTCCAGATGTCCTAAGTCTAATGACAGTGTCGAAACGATGTGTAGTAGCGGGTGTTACCGTGCAAACGGGTAAAATATGATGTCCATATTAAATCTAATTAAATCACTATTATTTCTCTTTCATTTACTAATTACTATGTTCATCTATCCTAGAAATTCCATCTTATAATTAGACATCACACATAAACACCAATTATACATCATACTACAACTACAACATAATAGGAGACAAATATCACTCAACTCAACCAAATCAGTCCAAACTAACTACGAGGCGTGGATCTCGCCATCACGAGTCCAACACGAGAAATGGCATCCAAACCAAACCTCGCTTGAAACAGATATAGGTGCTACAATATTTTATACAAATTGAAATAAATAACATAATTAACAATGCAATTTACTTACGCTAATTACCTTCATTAATCGGTTTAATCACGTCCCCCTAGACCCGACTTTACCGCATCCATCAACTATCCTTTACAGTGCCTATATGTCACCTAACCAAGCGCCACCGCCACCGTCACCTCCACGCCTCCAATACACCCCACCAGCGCCAACGCCGACCCCCGAAGCTCCTCCCTTTGTTTGTAATCGAATATGAACAAAAATCATTCATCTCGTGATTTCTCCACCTACGCAACACTCTAGCGCCTCCAACCACTACAGATAGGAAGATCTCCCTCTGAAGCATGATTCTCCTTTAGGCACTTCCAGCTAAATCGTGACATGGCGCGAGCTATGAGTAAAAACATGAAATAGGCCTAGGCTTGATTTTGGAGATTTCCTGCCAACTCCCATGCCCGAAGATGAATGGCCAGTGCTGATGAGTTTGTGTCATCAATCCAAGTAACTATCATGTTGGGGGATTTAGCTAGCTATGGACATGTTAGATTGGACAATTTCAACCATTAATGAGGAAGATGGAGGCTTGAACTGCAAATGGAGGAGACAAGATATATTTATAGTGAAAATTAGGCACTCATCCCTAAAACGAAACTTAATTAGGCTCACATCCAGTCTAACTTTTCATGTAAATTAGGTCCCTATTTTTTGAAAATTCATTAAAAAAATATAAAAAAATATAAAAAAATCACGTAAATTCATAATTAAATAAAACATGTTCACGCCAAAAAAATCAGGTGGAAAATCAATCAACAAACATGTCAAAATCAAAAAATACACAAAACAGCGAAAAATGCAGTAAAATGCATGAAAACATGCACATATTTCAAATAGTTGCATACATGTATGCATCTATTTCAATTCTGCATCATACAGCAGCATATATGCATACATGTATGCAGATTTTCCGAAATACATGCATGATTTCATGCATCTATTCGATTTCTGCATGGAAAATACGCATGCTTGCATATGTGCATACGAGCATGCAGTTATGCAGAAAATATGCATTCAAGTATGCACATATTGTCACACCTTCGGCTTTCAACACATTACTGCATACAAGTATGCAGCTATTTTGAATAACAGCATACTTGTATGCAATTATTCAGCAGGCTTGCGGATTTTATTTGCATGTGTATTTAAAAAGTTGCATACATGTATGCAACTATCAGCAATAGTTGCATACATGTATGCAACTTTTTTTTTCGATTTGCGTGGGCTCCTGAGATTATTTCTAGATTTTAGATTTTTTTTTATGCATGAGCGCATTTTTTTTTTGGCCAGAAATTGAAAAAGGCGAAGGGGACATGAGGAGCAGGCGAAGGGATCAAAAATTTTGGGCGGCATCTAATTTTAGGGACCGGAAACGTATGGAAAACTTTGGCTGGACGTGGCTTTAATTTAAAACTTAAATAAGGACGTGAGACTAAAGTACCCTTTATAATATCCATCCGAGACACTATTCAACAAGTCCAAAATTTCCTAAATCCCAAACATGTCGAATCTGATACTTTAAAAAGTTCCCACCATCGATCTACATTCAAAGGAAGTGGTATCGAACTCGATGTGTGTGAAAGGTCACATTTTGAAACCATCAATCAATTAACAATTAATATCTAAATATCCAGTCTAAAAAAAAAGTATCGTTACAACGGCTAGTCAGGGTAACGAGGATGGGGAATCCATTGCATGTTGCTTGTTGCACCTTAATTGTTGTTATGTTATAACCATTCATGGTGCAGAAGCACGGGTTTGGTTAATATTTAAAATACTAGCTAGGGGAAATCCGTTATGCTATGTGGCGTGGTCTCGCCATATCTGAATTAGGTAGAAAAATTAATGTCCACACCTGCCTATTGACCGATCCAAAGTTTTTGTTTTACTATTAAACACTTGGTTACTCATTTGAGTATGCTAAGAGTTGATATTTTTTAGGTTTCACTTCTACGAGGAAGCTTTGAAATTCGTGCAAGATGTTGTAGTGATCCTAGAAGTTCTTCTTATTGTCTGCTCATTTTTGGTTATATGTACAGACATGAAGCAATGCATATTTATGACTCTGATCAACAGAGGGAGCATCTTCGTATGTTGATCTAAGAGACTGTACTTTGTAACATTTATATTTGACCTGAAAAGGGTTACACAAAGGGGAATATGACGAATGAGTATTATCCATGAATATGTTTCAAACTATTTCATATTCAAATATTTTCTGATGATTTGAATTGTTGAAAATCGACTTCCTATTATTGAAAGCAAATACTGTAGGTGACCACAACGCCCATAGCACTTAGCTTTAGGACTTACTAATTATGGTGATACATCATCTAAGCCTAGATCTTTGAAAATCCATTGCAACGTAATAACCATATTTTCACTATGGTAGCCTCTTTGTTCTATGAAAGGTTCCCTCCAAGGCTTCTATAGTCCCTACTTTGCCCAACATAGTTGTTTCCAACTTGCACTATAGGGTTGGCTCCTCCAGTAGCAGCGGTGGCTCGGGCTTTCATCATTTGGACAAAGAATTGTTGCATATTCCCCATCTTTGATGATGGAATTGTAGCTCCTTATGTCTTAATTTTCCTAGCCCCTTCGGATTGAACATCTTTGTTGGTTTTCATCCTTCCACCATTAAGATTCAGCCTTGCACTCCTTCTTTTCGTATGTAACTTTATATTTGTAAATAAAATGTTGTAAGATACTGAAGGATAACTCTAAGACGGTAGGGGTATATATATAGTATGAATACAAGTTTGTTATAATATTACTATCCTATATCTTGATACTTTACTATAATCCTCAGGCTTTGGTTTGAAAATCTCTTTAAGAAATCGATTTTTAAGTTGCATAAACCTATGTTCTATTATCAAGTTGTAACACACTATTTTCTAGAGTCCAAACAAAAGCGCTATAAATGTTGCAGTCATTTATAGTATTAACTTCTAACAATAGGAAACAGATTGTTAATAAACCAAATAATTAGAAAGCATGGGGATATGAAAGAATTTAAAACACATTTATTGATAATATTCATTCACTACATTACCCTTTGCATAATACTTTTGGGATAAAATATAATCATTATGAAATATAATCTTCGACAACAACATATAAGGATGCCCCCTTGGATAATTAGAATCAACTATATAAGCATTAACTTTCATGCTTTTACATACAT
>JASFAX010003251.1:0-43144 GCA_030737875.1 Allium sativum | reverse complement strand
CCGATTATATCGGTTACTACGTGGCCAATGGACAGGTCCGGTAGGACCGGGAAACGTGTGTTCAGGAATAACCAATCCTCAAAAGTAAGAGAGGACTGGCCCTGAAGATCCAGGGTTTCCCGTAGGTGTGATCCTGAGGCATTTGCTAGAGTGTCTCGAATCAGTGAGGAGCCATCCCTGGCCTCGACTTGTGACGGAAATCCAATTTCCAATACGACATTACAGTTTTGATTATATACTTATATGGCGGCATAATAGCATGGGACGCTCATGTCGTCTATAATTGATACATTATGATTGAAATTGCTTTTGAAACATATATGCACTAGTGATAATATCTAATGATTTTGTTTTATACATATCAAGCATATTTTGGCCATTATAAGGTAAAACTCTATCCTCCGGCTTGCATTGCATTATGTGATGGGACTTGAGTCTTATAACGGCTTCATTTTTGTAAAAAACATTGCGTTGTTTAAGTGATTTACTTGTTTTATGCACTGGCAATCCAATGGAGTAAACCTATTCAACATTAGCGGCGTGGTCCTATGATTAGCCTTATTATTAAATAAGTTAAGTAGATTTCTCATACCAGTCCCATGATTGACTCGTAGTTTGTTTCACTTGCAAACTCAGGTGCCCTTATTTTTACATGGGCAGCCAAGTAACAGGTTGCAGGATTTATTTTGGCTTAGCACTATAGCTTGGAGTGCACTTTTGGCTGATGGCGAAGACTAGCTTTTATCTGTATTTTGGACTATTGACATTACCGCCTGTATTTTCTTATGTATATGTACTGTTGATCGCGATGTAGACTAATTATTTCTGTTTTGTACTATCTGATCTATATGTACCGTTGATCTCGATGTAGACTGATCATTTCTCTTATGCATTAAGTTGTATCCTTAAACTGTGCAACTTTGATGATGATGTTTATTACATTTTATGATTCTGTTGTCATATTGATGTAAATTATTCTATTTCATGTTTATGTTACTATCTGTATTCTGCAAATGTGATTAATGTGTTATATTCCAATGATTATCCTTCTTTCCGTGGCACGGGAGTTTGGGGTTGTCACAGTCGAGGCAGGGGTTCTTTATTAATTTCTATAAGATTGACTCCCAAATGAGGAGGTAGCCCACTGCACTATCCCCTTTATTTTTTCCTTTTCGCCTCTCGTGGCTCTATAATATAACATTCACGGGTCATAGCCTGATCTTCTTTCAAGACACCTATCTCGCTTTCCATAGGGAACTTCATGGTCAAGGACCATGGAGCTAACACAATCTTAAAATCCACTAATGTGGGTCGTCCTAAGAAGCCATCATAGGCTGACATCTCATGAACTATCATAAATGTTTGGATTAACATGGCCCTCCTTTCTCCTTCTCCAAATTCGACAAGCAAGTCTATCATCCTGGTCGGCTGTTTTGCTTCCCTTATGAACATTTTGATTTTCAACTGGCAAGCAAACACGTCCTTCATATAAAGATTCTTTAGTAAAAGTTTTTGAAATAAGATATTCATCGTTGCTCCACAACCAACAAGCACCCTTTTTACCATCTTCGACTTAATCCCGATTGTCATAAGTATGAGATCAAGCCTCAGAGCTTCAATTCCTTTTGAGTCCCTTTCCTTAAAGACAATATCATCATTGAAAAACTTGTGCTACTTCATGGGACTTCCATCTTCAACCGCTAGGCAGATTTCAACCTTTAGGGCGTGTCTCAAAGCACTGACATACCTCTCTATCTCACTCCAATTTCTTTGGGCGGGATGAGGTCCGCCAGATATGGTGCTAATGACAAGTGTCTCATTATTCTTCTCGTCGGGTTGATTACTAAACTCTGGTTAATTTATTGGAATCGCCTATCCTTGTGTGGTTGGCAATAGGTCCATTCTTAATGGCTATTCTGTTAGGGAATGCAGAATAGATCATTAAGGCAAAGCTAACAATAGAGGGGGGTGAATAGTGTTTTCAAGGAATTTAAGAAAATCTAAAACTAATATGATCTACTATATGAATAACACACCGCAAAGATGATCAGAAACACATAATCAAAAATAAATACAAAAATAAACAAAAATAAAATGCAGAAAAGGAAATAACACACCGGATTTTATACTGGTTCAGATTACTCCTACGTCTAGTCCCATGCAACGCTGGATTGCGCAGAGTTTTATTACTATATCAATATCCAAGTACAACACCCTTGATTTCACGGCCACAATCTTACAACCGATTCCAAACACCCTTGATCAAGTATATTCCCCTTGATTTCCCCGGCTACAAGGTTACCACCGTTTTCTTCCTTGATTTCACAGCTACAAGGAACACACTATTTCGAAAACTATCCCAAATGATTATAGCAGCCCTATAACTCTTCAATAGCAATTTGATTCAAAGAGTAATGAGTAGAGAGTGAGAAGAGAAGAAGTTTTATATAATTAGACTTGAAATCGTTAGAGTATAAGTGTAGAAATCATAAAAATATGAAATATCAATGGTGTAAAAAAAGGGGATGAAGATGGAGAAGAAGAATAATGAAAAAAATTCGAAATCATCCCCAACTTATAAGATTTGAAAGGTTGCAATACTTCTGGAACGTTACAAATAGTGAAAAGACACTTCCTTTCAAAATAAAAAATATGACAGTTACATGTCGACATGCCCAATAATGTATGTCGACATATCATAGTATAAAATTGAAATTTGAGTATTTTTCAAGTGTTTTAATGTATATACAATTCTTGAAATTCTTGAATTAAAACATAGTGTTATAAATAAATATTATAAAGTATAAAATCATATGAAAACATAAATATAAAATATATGAGCATATTTATAAAATTATAAAGTTTAAAACTATATAAATATAAGTATATAAACGTATATAAATATATATACTTATAAACTATAAAACTTGAGTTTAAAATCAAAAGTAAAATAGAGAAACTTAATAAAAATTGAAGATAGAATCTGAAAATAGAATTTGAAATTTGAGAATCAGAAATTAAAAAACAGAATTTGAATTTGAACCTGGAGTGCAATTCAGAGTCTTACATAAACTAGACTCTATTACTATATTTATCTTGAACTCTTGAAATCTTGATTACTCATGAGTCTTGAATCATCTCTGAATGCTGAATCTCTAAATACTCTTAAACTTTACAATCTTCATTATTAATTCATGTATATAAATCCTGCATATGTATATTTACATATATATATATTCTAGATAAGGGTGTTAGTATATATTTTTTAATCAATTAATATTAAAATAAGTTGTTGTCATAAAAACTCCATTCTCCAATAGTCCCCCCTTTTTTGATGATGACAACCTTGGTTTATAGAATATCATACATGTTTATACCTATTGATAGTAATCCTTCTAATACTCCCCCGTCTATATGAATCCTATAAACTAATTCTGTATTTTATAATTTCTCCCCCTTTGGCATTATCAAAAAGGAATAAAAAATACTCCCCTTTAATCCTATATCTATTTAAATAATTTCTAAACCAAAGTAAAGTACTTCCCCTGAATCCTAAATCTATATATCCTATAAAATACTCCCTCTAAATTTATGATTATGCTAGTTTAATAAAAGGATAATAAACTAAGAAAACAACTCAATATTTATAATCAATTCAAACAAGAAAATCAATCCAAACAAGCAGAACTAACAAGCAATTCAAACAATCAATCTAAACTATTAAATCAACCAAAGCAAAAATACATGTCTAAAAAACACTTCTTGAATCTACAACTAATCCTTAGAACTCTAAACTCCCCTTTAATCTAATACAAGACCAAACTTAGCCTAAACTCTAATTTCCTTAAAACTACAATAAGACTTTAATCTAGACTAAGAAACAATTCTTGATAAGACATCCTTAAACCTATGATATAAGTTAAGTAAAGCAAACAATCAATCAATTTAAGTTTTATTGTCACAAAACATCAATTCAAATAAATTAAAGCATAAAACCAAACATTTCTTATAACTTATATTTATCCTAAAACCTATAAAGCTCCTATCAACTACAAATGCATAAGTTTTTTTCTAACAAACCTATCAACCGCTAATGAAATTTGACCATGTCAAGTAAGTTAATCAAGTTATTCAAGTCAAACAAACCAGACAAGTCAATCCATCCAATCAATTCAATCAAGCCAGTCAATTCAATCAAGCCAAATAAATCAATCAAGTTAATCAAGACAAAGTAAATATGTTATATATTTGATTAATAATCCGATATTTCTAATTAGATAAAAACTTCTCATATTGTATACTTGTTATGTGTGGAGTTAAAGTTAACATGTAATGCAGTGTGTTGGGTATAATGCAGTATGTCATATGTAAAACTATATGAAGTGATATATTGAATGAAATGCAACTTGTGATGTGAACGATTTTAATTTGAGATGTACTATAATTTATAATAATGATGTATGATATGAAATAAGCTGTGTAATGATATTATGGTAATAATGTATAGAATGATTTGATGATGATATGTATTTCTATAAAATATACTTAAAGTAATATCTAACTATCATGCATATACATTATAAATTATTTAAATTAAATAATGGTAATGTATATTAATTTATAAACTTAGATTAATGATACTTATGAAAGAGATGGAAAGGATAGTAAAGATAAAAGTTTTATGGTAATTAAAAATATTCATAATAGATAATAAAATATTTAGAATAGTTCCATGAGAAATGTTGAGTTAAATAATCTTAGTAGGGTGCTTCTTTTAAAAATACTACAGTAAATGTTGAAGATCATTTTTTAAAGAAAATATAGAATTATATTATATAAAGTAAACTATTTTTATATAAACATATATTCATAATTGTGTGTATACATATATAAACGAATTTTAAAATGGAATTAATTTTTTTAATTTATTATGAAATATAAATCAATCTTTTGATACAAATTTATTTTAAATTTAAACTTTTAGAAATCAAAATATATTAATTTGCTAAAGAACCATTTATATGTTAAAACTTTTTTTAAAAGAAATCTATAGTCATAACAAAATTATGAAATCTCTATATAAATTAAACTATTAAGACATAAAATCATATATTATTACTATTATTATTAATTTTATACCAAAATATTAGGCTAAATATTCAAACTTTTATAAGTCTTAATATGAAGTCAAAATAACCCAAAATTGTTATGAAATCATATGAATAATATATAAGTTAAACTATGCATGTTTAAACTATATAAAAGATAAGTAAAATTATAGTTTATAACAATTAAAAAAAATATTCTTTTAATATATATATATATATATTTTGAAACAAGATATAAGAAAATAAGTAGGTAGACAAAGTTAACGACTAGAATTTGAACTGGCATTTTCTTATTTAAAAGACGGAGGGAAGTTTGAAAGTTTAAGCTTTTGAAAATCAAATTTTGAATTTCATTTTACAGGCCTTTATATTGACATAAGGACATATGTATGTCAACACACATGCATAAATTTCAAAGAAAATATAGTTTTGTGACTTTGGTTTTAAATTATCGATTTATATTTCAGGTCTAACTATTTCCTGAAATAGTATCAATGCTAACAAACATCCAAAATTTATTTTTATTATATTATTATTTTATTAATATTTTGAATTTCAAATTTCAAATTTGAATTTTATATTTCAAGTTTGAATTTTAAAGTTTTAAATTTCAAATTTAAAGCAAAGCAAACAAGCAAGTCAATCAAAGTATCCGTTCAACCAAAAAAATTAAAATTAATTAAAGCATATCCGTTTTTTAGATCCATTTCTACGACGTTCTTTGAATTATGAATCGCTGTGAAACACATATTTGGATTTCCAGTTTTTGGCTCTTCATCGTTTGATGATGAATCTGAATCATTTGGATAAGGACACATCCTTTTTATATGGCCTGGTCAACTTGGCGTCAAAATTTTGAATTTGAATATGAATTTTGAATGAATGGACACTTCAACTACTATAAGCCCAAAAGTCATATCCCTGCATAAACACTTCTTTTCTTGATTGACGAATGATCATCTTGGTATCTTTTAGCCAACGGTCATCAGATATAACTTCTTTCCTACAAAACAACGTACCTTTTCAAAGAATCAAGTGACTTTTCAAAATAACTAATTGTAATTTGAGATAATAACATCATGATGATTCTGTGATATATTCATTTAATTTTTTCAAGAAATCATATCATGACAACTTGAATTTTCCAATAAAATTGAATGCAGACTTATCTAATCTAATGCAAGGCTTGAGTTTAAACTAGTGTTATAAATCATTTCAAAACTTGCCATTTAACATTTTCAAAAATCAGATTATGAACATTCTGGAAAACCTTGCTCCGATACCAATTGTTAGGGGAAGCAGAATGGATCATTAAGGAAAAACTAACACTAGCGGGGGTGGATAGTGTTTTCAAGGAATTTAAGAAAATTTAAAACTAATATGATCTACTATATGAATAACACACCACAGAGATGATCACAGACACAAAATCAAACACAAATACAGAAATAAACAAAAATAAAATGCAGAAATGGAAAGAACACATCGGATTTTATACTGGTTCAGATTACTCCTACGTCCAGTCCCACGCAACGCTGGATTGTGCAGATTTTTATTACTATATCAATATCCAAGCACAAAACCCATGATTTCACGGCCACAAGGTTACCATCGATTCCAAACACCCTTGATCAAGTATATTCCGCTTGATTTCCCCAGCTACAAGCTTACCACCATTTCCTTCTTTGATTTCACGGCTACAAGGAACACAATGTTTCCAAAACTATCCCAAATGATTACAACAGCCCTATAACTCTTCAATAGCACTTCGATTCAAAGAGTAATGAGTAGAGAGTGAGAAGAGAAGAAGTTTTATATAATTAGACTTGAAATCGGTAGAGTATAAGTGTAGAAATCATAAAAATATGAAATTTTAGTGGTGTAAAGAAAGGGGATGAAGATGGAGAAGAAGAATAATGAAAAAATTCGAAATCAGCCACTATTTATAAGATTTGAATGGTTGCAACGCTTCTGGAATGTTATAAATAGTGAAAAGACACTTCCTTTTAAAATCAAAAATATGACAGTTATATGTCGACATGCCCAATAATGTATGTCGACATATCATAGTATAAAATTAAAATTTGAGTATTTTTCATGTGTTTTGATGTATATGCAATTCTGGAAATTCTTGAATTAAAACATAGTGTTATAAAAAATATTATAAAGTATAAAATCATATGAAAACATCTCTACTAATAAAGAAAATGTTTTGAACATGGTGAAGCTTTTATATGTTTCCCCAAATATCCAAAACCTTCCCACTATTAATCCATAGAAAGTTCTAGGGCTTGAGGGCAAATTGGTCCTACCGCTTATCTACTTTCACATCCAACCACGCAAGCCCGTTAGTCAACCACTTTTACCCACGTCTTCTTCTTTCTTCCTTTTTCCATCCATCTTCAACGCGTTTCTACTCTTTTCCCCATCCATGTCTTCCTCCCTCCCAGACCGTACGCGCTTTAATCTTCAACATTTCCTCCGCATTTTCTCCTTCCGTCTCTTCCTCTTCACACCGCTTTCGTCTCCACCTCCTGCAACAGCTCAATTTCCAACAACTTCCCCATTTTCCTTCCACCTTCCTGTTACTTTGAGATCCGATACTTCACGAACCTCCTTTCCTCCGATCCGTCTAAAGACAGTTATTTTTCTTTACTTTTAACCTCTTGCACTCATATCTTACTACTTACTTGCAAATTTTCAGATTTCTCCTACTACCCATCAGATTTTCCACTAAACAAACTCTACTAACCTTTGTTCCCCTAAGATCTACGCAGTATATATATTTTTAAGTTTAAAAAACTAAATCCACCGTCTTCCACTCTTACACCAATTAATTCATCCCAATTTTGCAGATTCTGCCTACTGATGTCCAGATCTGCCTTTGAGTACACCGTACTACCAAATTATTCATCATTCATGATTACTCGATCAGGCACAACCAAATTATGCTCTAATTTACATTTCTAAATTACTAAACATTATGTTCATTTAATTAACAATGTCAGAACTATTTTTACTGTTTTTGTCTACCCTGTTATCTGTAGTTAATATTAATTTTTGTGTATATTTCATTACTGTTTCAGGTTCGAAGCTTTCAAAAAGCATAATGTCAAAATTGTACAAATGACTGAATAACCATTATGTTTTGGTTCGACAAACGGTTTGATGACTGTCCAAGTACATAAGATATGTTTGCTAATTTGTAAAATATGCTATAACTTATATAACGTTTGTTATATTTGTTTTATTTTACAGTGAACGAAATTAACCTTACTTCCATTTTGGGAAACATTTAACTGGGCATACTGACAATGAAAAATATTTCAGATAGAAAGGCCCGTCTTTGTAAGTTTGATACTATTCTGCTTGTTTTTCTCATTTATTTGTGTATATTCATGATACATATTTTCTATTGTTGTTATTTGGATCCGTACACCATAATTTGGAATTGGATTTGTGTAATCCTTTGAAACCATGACATATATCCATTAAAAGCATTTCATTATCGACATCTAATGCACATATTCTGACGTATATGTTCGTTGATCTTTTAATTGGATATTGTTCACAAAAAATTATGGAAAATATGTAACTCAAGCTTTTGAAGTATCATGAAAGGATTAACTGGCTGTGAATCAGCTAACATTCGTGCTTATGTTTACTTCGGCACTACTACTTTAATGCTAATACCATTAGTTCGTCTCGTAGAACTTTTTTTATCATAACATAATCAATTTACTACTTGACTTTCATTTAATATTTGGAATTTGTACACATCGTACTATTGTTTGTTCAATGGGTTAAATAATTCTAAGTATTTTATTTTCTGCTACTGCTAATAATCAATGTTTTGTTTTTGTTGTAATTCAACGTTTATGATTTTTTTTCTTTCTCCATTGCGTCACTTTTCTTTTCAACTGTGTAATTATATCTTGAATAAACTATTCCCAGTTTATAATTTTCATTCCCTAATTTATTGTTATTTAATTTTCAAATAAATTTAGTATACGGAAAATTGAGGCGTACGACGGTTTACTATTGGTTGATGTTGTAATTGAAGCTTTACCATATATTTTTTGCTTTCTCCATTGCATCAGTATGTTACAGTTGTTATATTTTACAGTCAACGAAAATAACCTTGCTTCCATTTTTGGAAAGATTGAACTGGGCATACTGACAATGACAAACATTTCAGACAGAAACGCCTGTGTTTGTAAGTTTGAAACTTCTCTCTGCTTTTGTCATTTATTTGTGTACATTCATGATACATATTTTCTATTGTTGTTATTTCGATCTTTCCACCTTCATTTCCAATTGGATTTGCTTAATCGTTACAAACCATGACATATACCCATCAACAGCTTTTCATTATCGACATCAAATGCACATATTTTGACGTATATGTTTCTACATCTTTTATTTTATGCTTTCTCCATTGCATCACTATTCTTTTCTGCTGTGTAATTATATGTCCAATATACTATTTATAATTATGATAATTTTCGTTTAGTAACTTATAGTTTTTTAATTTTCAAACAAATCTATTATGTCAAAAATTGAGGCCTAAGACGGTTTACTATTTGGTTCAATTTAACATGTATTACTGATTTGTATTTCCCTTCATGTACAACCAGCTTTTGATTTACATACATCAAATGCACATTTACTTCATACATTAATGTTTCCACAGCTACAATCAAATTTTAATGTGCAAACTACTGACATTGCCATTGTCATGATTGACGATTAATCGTTTAGGAACAATCAAATTATAATTTATTTGACATTTTGTATTTAATTCGCATTATGTTAATTTGATTAATTTAGTAAGCACTGTTTTAAATGATATTGTCTATCCTGTTATTTGTAAATAATATTAATATTTGTGTATATTCCCATTACCGTTTCAGGTTCAAAGCTTTTAAAAAACATCATCTTATAATTATAAAAATGTCTGAAGAACTGTTCTGTTTTGGTGCGATGAAGACTTTAATCAGTTTCCTAATATATAAGATATGTTTGCTAAGATTTATAATACGTTATTATATTTCATATAGCGTATGTAATATTTGTTTCACTTTACAACGCAGGATAATAACCTTCGCTCGATTATGGGAAAGATGGAAGTGGGCATATTGGCAATGAAAACATTTCAGATACAAATGCCTATCTGTGTAAGTTCCTTACTTTTGTCTCAGCTTTTTTCATTTCCTTCTGTATATTCATGATTCATTTTTTGTACTGTCGTTATTTGGATCTTTCCACCTTCATTTCCAATTTGATTTCGTTAATCGTTATAAACCATGACATATTTCCATCGAAACAATTTCATTATCTACATCAAGTGCACATATTTTGATGTATATATTCGTTGATCTTTTAATTGGATATCATTCAGACAAATTATGTAAAATATGTTTACCTCGGGACTACTACTTTACTGCTAATACCTTTGGTTCGTCTGTTAGAACTTTTTATATCAAAACTTAATTAATTAACTACTTAATTTTCAGTTCGTAAATGGAATTTGGAGACATCGTACTATCTTTTGGTCAATGGATTAAATAATTGTCAATATTTTATTCCATGCTACTGCTAATAATTCACGTTTTATTACCAAACCACTGACATTGGTACTGTCACGAATGATGATTAATCTTTTACGCACAATCAAATTATATTTTACTTCACATTTTAATTAACATTATATTCCTTTAATTAATAATGACAGTAGTGTTTTTACTGCTTTTCTGTACCCTGTTATTTATTCTTCATATTAATTTAATTTAATACTCTGTCATGTATATACTGTGTTCTGTATATCTGTACTAATACAAATTCTACTTCGAAATATTTTTATTTTTATTTTTGACCAGCACAAATATAATCAGAAATTTGTATATGTTACTATCTTATTGCCTACCTATCACCCTTTTTTTTTGCTTGATATTTTCAATTTAATCTTTGTCCTATTATCACTTCACTCTTATTTACCAAGTCTTACATGACTTATTCAAATATATACTACCATTCCACCTTTTCCTGCTTCCTATATTCTATTTTTTTTACTTTCTCACGTCTGCCAACTTATCCACTACCATCTCTCTTCTTCCATATTTGTTTCCGCTCATATACTTTCAGCATTTATCCATTTCTTATTCACACAAAATCGTCCCAGCTTATTCACCTCCGCATTTTTCACTCTTATCTTCTATAACTATATGGATGCTCAGCCCGAACAGCGGCGCGTTGCTCAACGAGCTCGACGTTCTAGGATATCAACTGAAGAACATGAAAGTCAGTTGGCAACCCGCCGAAATCGTCGTCGTTCGCAAAGACTTCAACCACCATCTGCTGGGCAAGGCACACAATCAGTCCAAAATAACAATACTCAACTTCTTCCTACATTTACCACTTCTCATAACTCTGCAAGAAATTTTATAGCAAACATTAGACTTCGTAAGCATATGCTGCCACCACCAACTTTCTGCCCATTCTGTTCAGCAAAAAGATTCGATCACGAAAATACCCAAACCTGCTGTTCAAATGGTAAATTTCATATTTTCTGCCCTCCCGCTCCACAACAACTACTTGAACTTTTTCTTGATCAAACTGAAATTGGCAGCCACTTCAGAACCAATATCAGATCTTATAACAATGCTTTTGTGTTTACGTCAAGGGGTGCAAATATCGACCAAGATTTGGCTAATGCAACAACTGGCGTTTATTCGTATCGTGCTTAGGGGTCTATTTACCACCGTATAGGCAGTGTGCTTCCTGCTAATGGTAACCGACCACGGTATTTACAACTGTACATTTACGACACAGAGCATGAGACCGAAAATCGTCAATTGGATACCCAAATTTTGAGAGCTGATATACTTCTGATTATAAAGGAAGTATTGGATACGATTAACCCTTTTGTGTCTGTCCTACGTCAGTTGGGACAACGTTCCGATCTACATAATTGCAGAATAAAAATTAAAGAGATCATCATTGACAGTCATGTTCATGAACTGCCAACGGCATCACAAGTTGTCGGTATAATCGTTGGTGACGATTCAGATGATTTACACGGTAGAGACATAATTGTTCAAACAAATAGTGGAAACTTCCAACGCGTTCCTGATACGGCTGGATTTTACGATCCACTTCAGTACCCACTGTTGCTACCGTACGGAGAACATGGTTGGAATTTGAACTTACATGATACCGGGGACAGCCAACTTAGTTGTGCGTCCTACTACTCCAACTTTATACAGGTAGCTATCGAATTTTAATTTTATGCATTTTTTACTTAACACAATTACTACCATGTCCACATCAACTTACATTGCACACCATTCTACTTTCCTATATTCTGCATTAATATTAACGCGTCTATCTTAATTATATTTACAGATTCGACCAGGAGAGACGTCACTTCTCCTACTCGATGGACGCCTTTTTCAGCAATATGTTGTTGATATGTTTGTCAAAATTGAAACAATGAGACTTAGATTTCTTCGAAACAATCAAGAAATAATCAGGGCTGAGTTATACCAGGGTTTGCACGATGCGTTGAGCGCAGGCGAAACTTCGACAGGTAAATTACCTATTCCCCTATTTCAAATTTCATTTTTCTTACACTTCTTCTTCAATACTAACTTTACTTAATTAAACATTCCATTACTTCAGCCAACGTTGGTGTAAAAAAGATTCTACCAGCGTCTCATATGGGAAGTCCACGAGATATGCACCACCGGTACCAAGATGCAATGGAAGTAGTTCAAAGGTATGGAAAACCTGATTTTTTTTTATTACTGTTACATGTAATACGAAATGGCCTGAGATTACCACAGAACTACTTCCCGGCCAACAACCGCAAGATAGACCGGACTTAACATGTAGAATTTTCCATGCAAAATTAACCCAATTAAAAAATGATTTGTTTGACAACGACGTTTTAGGAAAAGTTATTGCGCATGTACATGTCATATAATTTCAAAAAAGAGGTTTGCCGCATGCGTATATGTTACTTATTCTAGCTGAAAATGATAAACTTACTTCTCCTGACGAGTATGACGGTGTAGTTAGAGCCGAAATTCCATGTACTCATTTAGAGCCTGATTTACATATTGTTGTACTGAAACACGTAATTCATCATCCATGTGGTCGTTTTAATCCTAATGCGACTTGCATGAAAAATGGTGAATGTAAGAGAGAGTTCCCGAAACCGTTTGCTTCCGTTACTTTACAAGGAAACGACTCATATCCAACATATAGACGACGTGATAACATAAGAGTTACTCAAGCAATAGGACCCCCAATCGACAATCGTTGGGTAGTGCCATATAACCCTTATTTATTACTTAAATATGACTGCCATATAAATGTTGAATTTTTTTTAAGTATAAAATCGGTAAAATATCTTTATAAGTATGTTTACAAGGGATCCGATCGTGTTTAAGTTGGTGTTTCTACGTCAAGCACGAACGATGAAATATCCAACTATGCTAATGCTAGATGGATTTGTGCACCTGAGGCTTTGTGGAGAATATTTAAATTTTCACTTAATAACATTACACCATCTGTTGTTGGTCTACAAATCCATCTTCCAAACCAACAACAATTGCGTTTTACTTCTTCCGAACAATTGCATGACGTGTTGAATGACGATAGTAGAACTAAAACTATGCTTACTGAATTTTTCACTACTAACGTAAACGATGAAGAGGCAAGACAATACTACTATCATCAGTTTCGTGAGAAGTATTGGTGGGAAAAAAAACATAAGTTGTGGATTCGTAGACGAAATAACCTTAGAGTATTAGGCAGAATTTATACCGTATTGCCTATTGAAGGTGAACGTTATTTTTTGAGGTTACTACTAACTCATGTTCGAGGACCCTTATCATTTACTGACTTGCTTACCGTCGATGGTCAATAGTATGACACATTTAAACAAGCAGTGAACATAGATGTTTATTGGAAAATGATGACGCTATTTATGATTGCTTACAGTCTGCTTCTAACACACATATGCCTGCTGCCCTACGCAGGCTGTTCATTACTATTTTAGCATATTCCGAATCAATTAATGTACGTGAAATTTGGGAATAGTTTTCTGCATACATGATAGAAGATTATCAGCACAAATATTATGTTACTAACAATACATTTTTCATTGATCTTTGTCTTTCGGACCTTGACAATTTACTCCGACAATACAACAAATCACTTTCTGACTTTGACTTCCCACTAACTAATGTTACACTACATAATAATCGCAATATGTCAAGTCTTATTTTATCTAAAAAGTCTGTGCACATACCTCGAGAAGACATTGAATCAATTGATTCATTAAATTTAGAGCCGCGAACAACATTTGATGCTGTCATGAGGTCAATTTATGAAAATAAAAATTCTGTTTTTTTCATCGATGGCCCAGGCAGGCAAAACATTTGTGTACCGATCTATTTTAGCACACTCACGTAGTAAAGGCCTTATCTCACTTGCAGTTGCCACATCGGGAATTGCTGCAATAGCATTACCCGGCGGTAGAACTGCCCACTCTAGATTTAAAATCCCTATTGCACTTGATTCCTCATCCACTTGCCACATTCCCAAACAATTTGATCTTGCAAAACTACTAATTGAAACAAGGGTAATTTTATGGGATGAAGCAACAATGGCTCATCGTCATGCCTTTGAAGCTTTAGATAAAACACTACGAGATTTAACTACTATCGACAAACTATTTGGGGGTAAAGTAGTTATTTTAGGCGGTGATTACCGTCAAGTTCTGCCTATCGTCTCTAATGGTACTAGGGCTCAAACTGTTGACGTGTGTATTATTAAATCGTATTTGTGGACATACGTTACTGTTTTTCTCTTAACCCAAAATATGTGTGCTATAAACGATCCTTCATACGCTGACTTTCTACTACGTATTGGAAATGGTCACGAACCATACGTGCAAGACGACATGATCAAACTCCCTGACGATACTGTTATCTCTTGGAGTAGTTCAAACTCTATTCTAAGTTTGATAGACTACGTATTTCCATCACTTACTGATTGTTTATCTGCTGCTGATTATATTATGAATAGAGCCATTTTGGCCCCAACTAATGATACTGTTGACAACATCAATGATATTGTTATAAACATGTTTCCAGGTGCTGAATATACTTATTATTCATTTGATTCTGTTGAGGATGATACACGTAATTTGTATCAACATGAATTCCTCAACTCACTTTCGCCCTGGAGGTTTACCTCCGCATAGGCTTACTCTTAAAATTGGATCTCCTATAATGCTACTTAGGAATATTGACCCTAAAATTGGTTTATGTAATGGCGTTAGGTTAATATGTCGTGCATTCCACAGAAATCTTATTGATGCAGAAATTGTTGTTGGTCATTTCCGTGGTACACGAGTTTTTATTCCTCGCATACCATTGAAACCATTAGAAAATATTTCTATGCCTTTCGTTTTAATTAGAAAACAATTTCCTATTAAACTAGCTTTTGCTTTAACTATTAACAAATCACAAGGACAAACCATTCCCAACGTCGGCATCTACCTACCTCAACATGTATTCAGTCACGGTCAATTATACGTTGCTTTATCTAAAGGAGTTGGACGTCAAACAACAAGGATTCTGGTACAAAACTGAACAATCCAACGGAAAAACGGTACACATACTAGAAATGTTGTTTAAAATGACGTTTTAGTAGCATGTGCTACAAACATGAATTGACCTCTCCTTCTAACCTACTGCATCAACAGCTCAACACTTGACATGTGCTCTTCATTTTACTTTCATTTTTCACTCCCACAATTATAGCTATCCTACTATTTACTTTCCTGCAATCCTTTACCACACAATCTACTTAAACTAAATATTCCAAAGTAAAAAAAATTCCAATAAAAACACATTTTTAACTCCGCCATCAACTATATCAATATTTGATGCTGGTGTCAAGCCCGGAAAAGGAGGAGAGAAAATGTTTTTATCGATTTCACTGCAGGTAATTTTAATATATTTTTCACTGCCAACCTGCACATACTCATTTATCACTTCAATCTACTACTTCACTTGCTCAATTTTCAATTTCTTTCATTTCAGGTAACCTACTGCACATGCATGATCCCGTTATATGCTACCTACTACGTCGAGCGCATTTCCGTACAGCACTGAAATGTGCTTGGTATGTTACTTTCCAAATTTCGGTTCATCAAATAATTGACAGTTCACTTAATCCTGTTTACTAAACGTGATAATTGTTCCTCAGGCTGTTCAAGTACGCTGCTTTAATCCATTTTGGTGCGATCTGAAAATTCAGACAGATTGAAAACCAAAACTGAAATAAACCGTAAGGGTTAACCTATTTCTCTCCATGTCTGTTTTTTTCCATTCGTACTGATATGGAGTGTTTTCCGTATCTTACTCTTCTATAAGTCTTAACAGTAAATTTGTGCTTTTGGTAGATATTGCGTGAACCATCATTAATCCATCAATTACCAACAAGCGACCATTTAGCATTAAAATCTGAGTTGATGCACTGCTTGCTTTACTGCAGAATTAATGGACATATATAGGAATACTTTCTCCTAATCTTTGTACTTCAAAATCCATATTTTCTGTTTACTATTACATTCTCATTTCATAAATATCTGAAATATTTACTGCCATTGCTGTTTACGTTTATCAATACAATACTTTTTATTTTGTTTGCTGGGGTAACCACAAAAGTTTACTGATTCTACTATACGTGTTGCTTCTATTCACGCTATCAGTTACAATTTTCGATCAGCATTTTCATTATATCTTCTCGCTCACACCTTTCCCAATCAGTTTCCATACATGCATTCCACCCATTCGTTTTTTGGTTCCTTTTGATGTACTTGCTTCAACACCAATGCTCTTTAACACAAGATCATTGCAACTGTATTTACAAAAGTTTAAATATTTTAACGTTTAATTTGAATTTCTATATCTTTCCAATTACCATGCTGACATAAAAAACGGTATATAACATTTGCTATACTGTTGATTGTTTTATTCCACCATTTTACTGCAATATACAAGTTTCACACCAATGGACTTTCTGTTGACAGATGCAGTCAATGTACATGGACATGACTCGGTGACACATTTGAATTAATGCAGTTCTCCGCTAATAAATAAGTACATGAACACATACAGGTATTCTATCTTCTTCGTTTTTTCCTTCTGAGTTTCATTATTTTAACTTCTGTAACAGATTAACCTTTTCTCTTCTTTTCTTCACCGGTAATACAATCGCTGATGATGCTTAAGGGAAGAAAAAATTAAACTAAAGCGGACTGTCGGATCCAAGATGAAAGCAGAATGAAATGGTTGTTTATACGAGATAAATGAAAGTGAGATGGCAGATAGTGTCAGGTATGAAAATGCAGAAGACAGCGAATAAATGGCATATATTTTTTCTTCTACACTTACTCATCTTCATTTATCGATAAACACATTTAACTACACAGTAAGTTTTTACCATTCACGTTTTATTGATGTTCTTTATAACAATTATACAGACCAAATTTTCCTTATACTGCCAAACATTACCATCTTCTCCTTACTTTTTTAATTTCTTTTCTATCTTCACTTCGTTATCATTTATTCGTTCTTTGTTTGTTCCTACATGTATAAACACATTTCTGAAACATATTGCATCAGCATTTGGATAATGAATTAATTAATTACCCTCAACAGCACATGTTTATTATATCCGTGAGCACTCTTCTTCTTTTAAGCTCAAACTTTTACTAATTTCATCTATTTTCTATTTCACTGCGAATTACTAAATTTTCTGACAGAAAGCAACGTTGTTAATTTTTCTACCGACTTCAATAATATATCAAATGTTTTTTTTTACTCTTTTGAGTTTGGTTATTTTGTAAACTGTGTTACAATTTCTAATATAATAACAACTACATGGATAATGATGTTCACTCACTATGTTCACGTGTGCACAATTTTATTTTGACTCTATACTAAAAAAACATAAGTTGTACATGCGTTACCATGTTCTTTTTTTTCATAATTGTATCTGCTTTTGTTTTTGTATAATTATATGTCTACGAAGACTAGATTTTACAGTGTAATAAATTATACAGAGAAATATTAATAAATCGATACCACTATGCTATTATTATACACATGATTTTATTTTTACTTTTTTATCGTTAAATGTCAGTTGTAAATACAGGCTACAATTCTTCTGTTTACTAAAGCAACGAGACAAAACACATGAAAGGTATCTGTTCAAAACGAACGAAACACATGAAAGGTATAGAATTTGCTTCATCTGCTTGCCATATTGAATTATTGGTTATATTTTTTTCTCTTTAGTTACACAATTAAGTGCATTCTTTTATGATGGTGTTAGAGATTCAGTTGAAGAATTCAAATTTATCTTGATTAATGCTGATAACAACTTGCTGCAATTATTATGCTGCTTTTGTAAACTTTTTATTTTATTCCATATTACATGACTCACGATTATTTGTTCAACATATTTACTATGCAACAAAAATATTTGCAATCATTTTCGGCAAAAGAAAAATAGATGTTTAAACTTTGCAAAATCATGTTCATACCCACATTTTGTTACTCATACGGCCGAGATTCTTATGCTCATCTCCCTCCTTTACTGTCTACAGCAGAACTCAAATTGCATGCTTAAATCATGTTCATACCCACATTTTGTTACTCATACAGCCGAGATTCTTATGCTCATCTCCCTCCTTTACTGTCTACAGCAGAACACAAATTGCATGCTTAAATTTTTGATACGACGTTTGCTTCAATTAAATTCGTGACTACAATCCATTGCTCTTATTTTTCTTCAAAACAGTACGATCTTCAATGGGTGTAAACAAATATATTTTTCCTCCATTTTTTAATGGATTTAGATTCATTTCATATTTAACTTTTACACACAATTTAAACTCCCGATTTTGGAAGTTCAGTTTGAAGTAGCTCGCCATTAAATTCAGAATCAAATATTCATTATGACTTTGAGCGTGATACTACACGACTCGAGCAAGGCTTCTTTTCCATTTTTCACTTAATTTTCAATATTAAAACACCTGTCGGTAATTGACTTAGTTGCAATATTATTACAAACTTCTTTAAATCTTGATTTCACATCTTACAAAAAATTTCATCCTCTCCCCATTTAGTTCGGGCATGGTGAAGAAAATATTTGAAAATTTTGCTCTACTCTTTGAAGATGGAATCAATCAGTTTGCGTTTTTAGATTCCAGCGCTGCTTGCCTTAGGGCATGATAATAGCTGATTCAAGTACGGCTTTTTTCCCATTTTCCACTTAATTTTGGATATTACATTTGCACTCTATAATTGAAGTGCTTGCGATATTATGACATATTTCGTTAAATGTTTATTTCGTATCTTACCGTCATTCACAAACAAGTTTACTTATGTCCTAACAAATTAAACTCTTCTTTCTTCATAGAACTACCCCTATTTCTTCTCAAACCATGGAACCACAAAGAAGAACAAAGTTGAAAATTTATTATTTAACTTGGGTGTGATTGTAATTCGCGACCAGCTTTCAGATATGATGAAAGTCTGATGCTCATTACTGCCTTTTTCATGTACACATGATTACTTCTTCACTTGAATCAATACTGGAGATGTGATATGTACAGATCCATGTTGGTTTTATTTTTTACATTTTGAATTCATTTATTTTACTACCCAATTTCTCACTTTCCTAACTTTTGCACTTAATGCAGTGACTCACATTACATTACATCACGGGCGGATGGCAGCCGGTTGTGCGTAGAGAGACATAACAGCCTGAGGTACTGCAGTTTTTTGGCTATATTTTTTCATACCTTCATTGCCATTGCTCTTCACTCATCGGTTCCAAAAGTAATTCTTTGACATTCAAAAAATATTTTACAATTGAAAACACTTAATAATTTTGGTTTCTCCTTACTCTCTCCTTTTATCATTACGGCTTATATATATTAATTTATATATGTATATATATAAATATATATATATATATATTCATATACATCTAATAAATGATGAATTGGACTTTAAATGGTTATTTACCGGAAAACTGTGAAACATCTAACAATTTACTCTTTACTATCTTGGTCGATATGGTTCTATAAGAACATAAAAAACAATCTACATTGTACACATCTTTCGATCACAACGTTTCTTAAAAAAGAAGCGCAATTAACCATATGCATTTGTATGAATACTGACTTTTGTAATTGGTCTAATCAATTTTTCATATAACAGTATCTGCTAAACATTTTTACTGACAATAGTAATTCCTACAATTTAAAACTAAATCCTCACCATGTTTGGTATATTCAACTGCAAGTACATATATTTAATCAGTACGGATTTGTTTTTCTTACTAAATTATATTGGTACTTATTGTTCAGTAATAAATACTGCATTTTTTCCATTACTTATTTTCTGATATCGTTACAAGATCTCCTAAGTTTGTGTTAGAAAATTAATTATTTACTCCATCTTTAGTTTTTTATGTGGTTGAGTTGATGTTTTCAGTTGAAGCTTTCTACCATTTTTTTTCTCAATTTGAATTTATCCTCACACCGATGTAAACAAAATTCATTTTGATTTGGTCTACATTTCCCCTGCTGATTTCCTTTTTTTCCTCCTTTTTTTCCCCAACTTTCCTACACCAGTCGAATTAGTTTACCAGTTCACTATTCTACTTCTATTTAAATATCCCACATCCACTTCTTTCTTCACTGCATTTTCTTATTTACTTTCATTCCACAGTACTTCACTTTGCTACTCATTTAATGCCGAAGGTACTACGACCACTTCCCTTCTACTTTAAGCTTTTGCATTAACTTTATCCTACACTTTTTTTACACTGCTCTGAACTTCAATATTGTAAACTAATACTGTTACACACACAGCCCAAAGGTTCAGCTAAAGGTAAGGACTCTGCATTGCCTTCTGCTGAAAATCTGACACGTAAGAGCTCCCGAATTACAAAACAACAAAGTTCTGGGAGCTATGAATCACAAACTCAAATAGCGGGAGACTTGGACCGCAACAGCAGTCAATTTCGTACACAAATTGATAACACGGTTTCTCACAATCCTGGAACTTCCAACAATGTTGTTCACATTGACCATGCTGATGATGACGATGATACTAACTTGAATGACCCGGCAGTTGTCAGTTATTATTTCCACTCTTAAACTGTTCTAACTTCCGTCTTTTAATTACTTTGTACACCCACTTTCTAACCATATCTTCTCATTCCTGCAGCTTGCAGAAATAGATAGAGTTTTTGCTGAACTTGAAAGCCGTTCACGATCACATTAATGCTTATACTGTTGTCGGTCTTCCTACCCTGTTTTGCTTTCCCGTTTGTTTTTTTCTTTTTCATCTTTCTGCCGTTCTGTCATTTTGTTATCAACAGTAACTGTTATTAGCTACTGCGAACAACAATGTCTGCATTTACTGAATGTATTTTTATTCAATAATGTACCTGCTGTGAAGTACAATGCACGTTCTCATGCATCAGTTTTTTTATGGGTTACAAGCTGTACGTTCTTTTCTGCTTTACAAGTACAAACTGCTTTGAGTTTTTTTACTTCATTTTGCAAGTGTCACACTCTCTGCATTTAGCCATCTGTAACAACTGCTTATTCTACACTTCAATGCCTTCTTCGGTCAAATGCATCTATGCACACGCCCATCGGGCGTGCCTAAGTACTGGTAAATATAAAATATATGAAAATATTTATAGTTTAAAACTATATAAATATAAGTATATAACTATATAAATATTTATACTTATAAACTATAAAATTTGAGTTTAAAATCAAAAGCAAAATAGAGAAACCTAATAAAAAATTGAAGATAGAATTTGAAAATAGAATTTGAAATTTGAAAATAGAATTTGAAATTTGAAAATTAGAAATCAAAAAACAATATTTGAATTTGATTTGAATTTGAACTTTGAATGTTATTCAGAGTCTTACATAAACTAGACTCTGTTATTATATTTATCTTAAACTCTTGAAATTTTGATTACTCATAGGTCTTGAATCATCTTTGAATTCTGAATCTCTAAAAACTCTTAAAATGTACAGTCTTCAGTATTAAATCCTGTATATAAATTCTGCATATGTATATTTATATATTTATATATATATATATATATATTTTAGATAAAGATGTTAGTATATATTTTATAATCAATTAATATTGAAATAAGGTTGTTATCATCAAAACTCCATTCTCCAACATATTGGACATATTGCTATAGTTTATTCTTCCCGATGAGCTCATCAATAAGGTTCTTAAAATAATGACACTCATTAGTAGTTCGTCCCGAGATATCATGGAAACTACAATACTTTTTAGAATTTTTATACTTCTCCGTGTTTGTCTAGGACGAGGTTTCGGGAAATTATCCCTCCTCTTTTGTAGTTATGATGATATTCTCTAGGTTATTAGTCAAAGGAGTAAAGTCTCCTGGATGGAAAAACCTTAGATGCTTACTATTTCTTTCATCTTTTCCCTAATCCTGATTCGCCCATTTTTGGTTTCTCATTTTCCAACATTTTCCGAGGCATTCACTTATTGCCTTGTTTCAAAGATGCCTTGGTTCTTAACTCCAACAATGACAATTTTTCTACAATTTCGACATCTTCTAATCTAATGAATTCATTAGCCTTCTTATGGAACTTCTCCAACGTATTGGGCTCTTTCATCTTAACCTGTTTTCCGAAATCCATTTCCAAGTTGACGGAACACACCAATGCTATCAACACCATCTTGGGTTTTCAAATTACCAATTTTTGTAATAGTAGTATTAAATCTGTTCAAAAAAGATTTCAAAGACTCCTGTGAAACTTGAATCAATCCAGATAGTAACATAACATCCTTAGTCTTAGTGGTGTACAACCAAAATTGTTCCTTAAATTTCCATGCCAACTTCCCAAATTGAGAAATGCTTTAGGAGGAAGCTTCATGAACCATAAAAAGGCAACTTCTTCAAGATAGATTGGGAAGTTTTAACATTTTGGTTCATTAATGGCTCGAGCTCCATTCATATGCTATCGTACTCATACAATGTAATGACCTTCCTACACTACCGATGCTTATATAACCCAATACTGTGATGTATAGACACCTGATCGATGTAGAACGATTGTTAGGGAAAAGAAATAGGAAGAAAAAAGAAAATAGATAAGAGATAAAGGAAATAGAAGAGAGGAAGAGGAAAGAAACATTAAACACAAACACATAACCTATTGTATATCTCACATCGCATCATATAAAATATAATATATCAATGTATAAAACAGGCGAGACAGTAATAACTATATAAACCACATAATCATAGTATTCATATAGTCTTAAGTAAATATAGTTTATACAAGAAATGAATAAACTCATCAACAAACTATCTCTGAATAAATAGTCAACACTATCATAGCACAACGGTGTCGCACATCAAAATAATCGATAATGCAAATATAATATGAAAGGGCACCACCTCTTACTAATCCACCGTGCAACTCCAAGTAATGCCTACACTAGGTACTTAGCCTATTCATCAATGTGTTTGATGAATACCTAAGATAATAAGAGGAAACATAAAACCTTCGGTCAGACAACAGTCTGGTGTGAGCGATAAACAATCTCATAATACTATAAAAGTTATAATAGTAAATGAGACCAAAAGTATGGGAACCCATACCTAACATGTCCCCGCATCCATAAAGTTAGCACATATACTACTCTATGATAATAATTTGGGTGTACCCTACATCCGAGTATTGGGGTGTCTAAATGTTTACATCTACACTATCTATATCTGTATTAATACTTACCTACATTTTAGTGACATCCTTAAGGGTGATAATTGACTACACAAATAAAGCAACCATCCTAAAATTCAATCACTCAATGCATTGGATATATATTCCATGTTTGGTTCCGCAATAACTATATCTTATTTGAGATGGAACGGTCTATATCAGACGACAACCTTTATCTGGTGAGAATGAGCATAAGTAGTATTCATGAGTCTCCCCTGGATTAACCACCTACATCCAACGAGCAGCCTTCGAACTAGCTTACAACCTACATCAGGTCGAAAGTTCGATAGACACTCATGCTTCAGCTCTCCAAGTACTAGTCTGAATCTACATATTAATGATCTCTTTGCATACGTATCTCAATTGCAGAGTCGGTTTGGAACTGTCCTCATACTCACGCCTGAATCCTTCTGGATAGGAACTACCTATACAACTATAATTTGTCATCAAATCCCTCCCCTTGAACCTCTCCTCAGTCTTAACTAGTGGTCTCACCATCCTGACTGATAGTCTCATCATCCTGACTTGTAGTCACCACATCCTGAATCAAGTATCAATACTCTGCCCCTTGGAGAATGACTATCCATCATCGAAGTTGTTGCTGCTTCCCCTCGTGGAATTGCCATCGTCGAATGATAAAATAACTACGTTGAAGCATAAAATCTACCTCACATCAAAACCACTGGTTAAAGAGCCATCGGAAAAAATTCACTGTCGAATGAACCATCATAGCTTGCTCCTTGAAACCACACCATTGTTTACGTCAAATAGGCTAAATTACCAATATTAATGGTAGTCAATATCAATCACTCTACTATAATAGATAATGATTACTCTGACCATATACTTAACCAAACCTGGTTAAGTACATGTCAAATGATAATGTTGTACATTTGCGGCAAAATCCAAGCTTGTTGCCAAGTTCATCCATCGTCTTCAAATCCATCACCATGCTCTAACTTCAGATTTGTCCATGTGCTTACAGCTGTCCGTAAATTCACCTCATCTTGTTCAAGTCCAATCCATGCACTGAATTAGTATGCACTAAATATCTTGTGTGTTTGATTGACAAACACCAGCAACTCCAAAAGATGATATTTTTCCTAATAATAAGTCGCCTACAAATGGCATTTTAACCAACTAAGCAAACAATCATTCATGCAACCAAAAATAATATAGTTATTTAAATTAGCAAACATACATTCATAAAATAGATAAAACCTATCTAAAATGATTAGTGATGATTTATTGTCAAATAGTTCAATTCTAGCAATAGTGTCAAAATTAGGAAAATTAACGCACAAATGGGTAAAAATATGAAACATAGGTTTAAATTAGTTAAACTATGTAAAACCCTATAATTTTAAAGAACATTATAATGATAAACTAAAGAATACTTAATTAAATATTGGAAATTAAGGGAAATGGATTAAACCATTGAGTTCGCCTCAGAATTCTGCTTAAGCTAGATTCTGAGTTTGCGTAAAACGAACATCGTATGAGGAAGTTATTAATACATATAAGAGAATTATATATAAAAAAATCAAGTCCAGAACTCAAAACAATTTGAAAATCAGAGCGGGAAAACAAAGCAGGATTCTGGCCCGTTGGGGGTCAACCCACACAAGAGGGTGTCGACCCACCCCATATCCGGGCCAGATTCGCACCTTGGACTAGGACATGTTCCTGAACGAGATTTGTTGGTGGTAGGGTATTAATAGGAGAACAAATCTATTGTTTTATTCACCCAAAGCAATGGAAACACCAAGATGCTGCCCTAGCTTGGATTGAATTAGCCTATTCTTCTGCAACAACAACTTATACGTATTCAAGAATCTTTGCATCAACATTCTTTTCTCTGTCTTTTAGATCCAGTCTCGGTGAGTTCATGTTATTTTAGATATAAACATTTAACAAGTAATCCTGACATGTAAATAAATCTAGATCTAAACCTATGCCTGTTAAGAATCTGATTCATGCCTAAACCGATCTGCCATTACATATACACTTGATCTATGGTTCAGTTCTCATATGCCTATTTCTGTCATCATATTCCCATTCTATTATTATGCCTATTTCTGCCATCATGTGCTTATTCTGCTATTATGCATATTTCTGTCATCATATGCCTATCTTGTTATTATGCCTATTTATGTTCTCTTCTCTCCCTCATTGCCTTTTTTATTTTTATAGCCTAGGCTACCTTCGAGCCTAGGCTTATCGCTGAAATATGCGAACAAACGAAATTGGAACGGTTGGGAAAAATAAATTGGGGAATAACTTGTATCATGAATTAGGACTGGGATTTTGGGGCATACCCTATAATGAACATGAATAATTATTTAAGAATGAATATGCCTAAATTTACGGTAAATAGAAATTGTAACCGCACTCAGACACGAGGTTAAATTCGACTTGTAGTAGAAGTCTGCCTGGAACCGCCCGGCAAATCCAGCATCCACAAGTGGATAATTTAATATGAGAGGTCTAGTGCATAAATGTACATGTGACGGTGCTAAGACAAGAGATTAAGTCCAACTTGTGGTGAAAGTCTGTCTGGAACTGCTCGGCATATCCAGCGTCCACAAGTGGTCAACTTAATTTGAGAGGTCTGGTGCATTAACATACATGAATGGATAATCTATTTACATGTAATACTTAATCTTTTTAAATCTGTGGGCGGCGATATGAACTTATCAAATTATGTATGGGTTAAGTAACCTGCTTGAATCAATGGGGGGTTAAGTAAATCTGTTAAATCCGTGGGGGGGGGGGGGGTTATACAAACTCGACAAACTTAACTTGTATATATGTTGGGGTTATGTGGGCTTGTTAATATGTTAGGCATAACCTGTTAAAATCCTAGTAGTAGGGATGCAAGCCTAGGGGGTGGCTTGTATCATCTGTTGTGTGGGACCCGTATTAGTTAGTAACACATACTAGTATCCAAAGGGGGACCCCGAACTAGGTAGGGGTTAGGGCATGCTTATTGAGATGATTGTAAGAGGTTCATATGGGTGGAGGGGTTTGATGGTGCGTTCCAATGGAGTCATGTGTGTGCATGGATCCGCTTGCTTGGGAAAATAAGTCGCTATAGCACCAGTAAATATGGTTGTGCCTATCGGGGGAAGGGGTTGCCACTTTAGGAAGTGATACATCCTACTATGGGGCCAGCACAGGGTATCTATGAGATACAAAGCCGATCGATTAGGGGTAGTAATTAGGGTACATCTAGTCCTGCCTGTTTAGGAGCTCGTTATTATTGTTTGGGGGGTAACGCCCATTATTTCTGTTGGGCTGCCTGTTATTATCGTTGGGGTTAAAACTCGTCACTAAAAGTACACCTAAGTCTACCATTTTGTTTCTGTTGGCATCATTCATATCAGTTATACTAGTATTGGTGCAGCGAAAAGTATTTGGGAAGCATAATCTATTATGTTCTATTCATTCTGCTTATCCTGCTCAGTCTGTTATACCTGTCATATGATAACTGTTATTCCTCTCATCCAGTGTATATTCCTGTCATAATGCTTTTGCTTATTTATATGTTAAAAGTAACTGGACTCACTAGACTTTATGTTTGACCCATTTTGTTTCCTTTTCTCTCTCTTCGTTTTCCCCCCTCATGTTCTCAGGGTGGGAATACTCAGACTTGATTGGGATTCTCTCTTCTGTTTCTGCTTGGAGCTGCTTAGATGTACCGCTTTGATTACCTGTCTACCTTGCTATGACGATTTTTGGGGACTATGATTTTATATTACTATACTCTGATGATTTTAGTATAAGGAAGATATTTTAATTTGATGTAATGGGTTTTCCTTGCTTTAGACTTATGTTGTAACTGTATTTTGGACCATGAATTTTCTGATTGGAAAATAAAGTTCTAAATTCCGCCGTTATTTTATATTTGTCTTGTGATGTTTCTGTTTCTGTTTACCTATAACGCTTCATAGAACGTAATGCATTCTGTTAAAGAGTGATATTAACGGACATGGGGACTCACAAATTACTTTTTATTTTATTTTATTTATTATTAACTAGGTTAAACTATCCTGTAACACCCCGTAATTTTTAAAGAACATTAATGGCAATAAACTAAAGAATAACTTAATTAAATATTCATAATTAAGTGGAATCGGCATCGCCGTTGCATTCGTCTCGGAAGTCTGGTTCAGGTAGACCCCAAGTTTGCGTAAAATGGACAACGTATGAAGAAGTTATGAGCATTAGAAGTTTGTATACACATAAGGTTCATGTATTTAAACATATTAATAATAAAACATTTCATAAGCAAAACGAGACACCGTGCGGGAAAATGGCCCGATAGGGGTCGACCCACACCTCTCAGGGGTCGACCCATGGGTCGACCCACACAAGGGTGTGTCGACCCTAGGGTCGACCTAGGGGTGGACCCACCCATAGAGGGTGGACCCACCCCAAATCTGGGCAGATTCGTTTGATGAATTTGGACTGTTTTTCAGATTATATTCGTTGCTGACTCAGCGTTGTATGTGCAAGAACACCTATAAATAAGTTAGCAGAGCCTAGCCTAAATCTCATATTTTCTGAGAGACTGCCTAAGCTCTGCCATTCTTCTTCCCCCTCAAATCTCTTTAGAAAAATAGAATAACTATTCTAAGGAAATTCTGATTCAAGTTCTGGAGGAAAGGAATGTATATATACATATGGGTGTTCAGAACTGTAATCGAAGTGAGGTAAATTCTTGGATCTGGTCAATTTAGATTTCTCTTCTTTCTTCCCTTTTTCTTTTAGTTTGAGAAATGTGAATCCATGGTTATTTAGGTCTAGAATCAGTTAGGGGAGCCATGGAATTCTAGATCTGGACCAGATTCATGAATTGGAAAGCTATTAGGTGAGTGGATTTAAGTTATACCTTTTTGATAATGGTATATTTATTGTTTGGTATTCCCTGTTAATACGTGTAATAAACCTGTTGAAATGTTTAACCTACTGTAATCTGCTGAAATGAATAATCTGTTGAACTGTAAAACCTGCTAAAATGTATGAACATGTAACTATGTAGGATTAATTCAAGATTAAGTGGAAAACTGTGTATTAAACTGTTTAGGACATGTTAAAAAGATTACTGTTATATTCTAAGAACCCATTAATTGGCATATTATGTACGTGAACCCTTGACTGTAAGAATTGGGATAATTACATGATTGGATAATTACATGTTATTCCTTTAAAGTTGGGTTAATTACATGTTAGGAAGAACATTTGACATGATAATCAGTTAGAATGTACTTAATATGATATTAAGTATGACATGTAAAAATAGAATTAGAGTAAAAATTTGGAATAATGGATATGCCTAAATTATGTGGAAAATTTACAGTAATTAATAAATTGTAACCGCACTTAGACACGAGGTTAAATTCAACTTGTGGAAGAAGTCTGCCTGAAACCGCCCGGCAAATCCAACATTCGCAAGTGGTTAATTTAATATGAGGGGTCTAGTGTGTAAATATACATGTAACGGTGCTAAGACACAAGGTTGTGTCCAACTTGTGGTAGAAATCTGCCAGGAATTGCCCGAAAAATCCAGCATCGACAAGTAGTCGGTTTATGTGAGAGGTCTGGTGCATAAACACATATATGAATATATGTATATGACAAGGTAGAAATAAATGGTATTAATCGTAATTAATGGAAATGAATGAAAGTTACAACAGTAAAAGAAATGGAATGAACGGGGTATGATAATAACCTATTATAAATAAACCATTAGGGAAAAAGGAAAGGTAATAGGTAGGCTTGTCCTAGGGACAAGTGGAAATTATAACTTAGGTTATAATAAACGATAGGGAGAATGAGATAAGTTGTACTTAATTATAAATTAAGTAATCTGTAAATCTGGAAACTTGAAACCTGCTGTTTGTAATAAGTAGAGAAAAGAGGGGAAAACTTTATGAAATGCAATAAGTTGTACTTAATTATACATATGTAACCTGTAAACCTGAGAATCTGAATCCTGCTGATAAGAATAACATGTTTAGTTCTTGTTAATGAACCTAAACGGGTTAAGTTATATAATTGAGATTAATAAGCAAGAGAAACTTGGTAACTTGAATAAGAAGTTAATATGTTTGCAATAACCAAGTTAACTGGGAATCTGATGAGCTAGAGCAAGCACGTACTTAGACGGTTAGACATAGAGTCTAATAACACATTAAATTAATGCGCTTGAACCAGTCCGTACGTCTGGAGGTGGATAACCCAATGGGGTAGATTATCCTGGTGTCATAGGGCACAAGGGGAGCGCACGTCCACCAGATTATTCTGCCTGTTGTTCTGCTGGCTTCGAAGGACTGGAAGGGGAAGCGGCTTCCTGGGACATAGAGGGTACTCCTGGTAGTCCCTTGTGCGGTGACAGCGCCTAGGCTGTGCTCGCAGGGGTTGGGTCTGTGCGTTGCTACCGGGTAAGTATACCTTGATTGCCACGATAGTGGGCAATCAGAATGTTGTAGAGTGGCTTAGGTGATTCGATGATCCTGTTTCCTTGTGACTAGGTGGGTTACGACCATTTCTGTTTTCCTTTGGTGGGTCTAACCATCTGTTTGATAGTAGTCGTTGGGTACCAACCATCGACAGTCAGCGTGATGCGTGATGCGGAAAGACGGAGAGCTAAACCAAAGACCATAGACCTTTTACTATCAAGGCTTTGGGTGAGGGACATGCCAATTTGGATTTGTTGTTTATTTTTTTCTTCGGGGCCACGTCACTAGCTCTCATTTCTGTTTATCTTTCGCTAGTTGAGGGAGGGGTCAAGTGGGACCATAGCCACTGTGAAAATGCAGACCACAGCATCTGTGTATATAGATATTTGAAAAAGCCCCGAACGAGTTCCGTGTTTCTAATACCGCCCTGTTATGGAACTCGGTGCATAGTAGATAATATATGCGCATACATACGTACCGTTTCTGGATGGTGTATCATAAAGATTACGACATCAAGTACGATTAATGATACGTACGTGAGAAAGACTAAATACATGCATGTCTGCTTTGGGTGGTGTATCGTAGACTTTAGGGCACTACTCTGTGATGGAATCTGAATTCAATCGAATGATTCGAAGGTGGCAGTCTTTATGCATACGTAGCACGGTGATGGCGGGACTATGCGGAACGTGTTATATTGATTTGTACGTCGCTCCGACATAGGATGAGGGACTGCGTGTATTTATGTGCGTTACGGCGGAGACTTTGCGAGTAGGGTACCATGGAGGGTACCTTAATATTGGGGGTAACTACATATATATATTGTATTAGGTTAACTTATTGGGGAGTAAATGAGTACGACGTGAGTGTAATCCTTGAGTGCTATTAACACAAGTAACCTAATAAATAAGAGAATGTAACTGAATGGTATATGTAAGATCATCCAAAATGTGTAGTTTAAATCCAATCACCAGGACTTATGTTCTGACCCCTACCTCATAACATACTCACAGGTTAGATCGTGGCAGAGATACGATAGCTTTGGATACTGGTTTGAAAGTATTATTATCTGTGTAAGACTATATTTTGATTATATTATATTTTATCCATTTCGCAGTGAGAAGTTTTCTGAGCTCCGATATATTTTATATCTTTGTCTTTTCTGCAAAATACCAAACAAATCAACACGAGTTTCGATAGATTAGAATTTTGAATCGATTAGTCGGAATTCGAGTTGTTACATCTGGTATCAGAGCTTAGGTTTAGGATTCCTGCATGGATATTGAGTGAACGTATTTGTATTTTTAAAATATAAATATTATATATATACCTAGATCCATAGAGGAACCCACTAAATAGAAGGAGCATAATATGGTGAGAATTGGGATATCTGTTTTCTACACTAAAGGAATGAATATAGAAATCCAAGACCCATAGGTAATTTGGGTGGGAAGTGTACAATATACTTTGTATGGAAGAAAGGTGAATCCCATGTGTTAGTATTTCAGGTTAGTGGGTTTGGCAGTAAAACCTTGTATATTGGAAAATGTTAAAAAGAGAAAAATGGATTAGGTATATATATAGTTGAGAGAATTGACTTTGTGGGAATGTCTAGGTAAGCCTAGGTAAGTTGGAAACCACTTTGAGTTTAACCTCATTTTTAACTTTTGGGAACTTGAAGTTGTAAAAGCTTTTAGAAGATGGTGTATGGTGTTTTCAAGTTTTGATCTTAAACGTTACAATTTTAAAATATGTAAAGAAGTACATATTGGGTTTTGAAGTAAAATGGGGTATATTTTGTAAATAGTGATCTCTTGTGAAAATTTTGTCTAAAAGAAATTCTCTCAGTAAAAGATGCACGTTATAGAGCATGTATAGCTTGCTAGTTTTCTTGTTATATTGCATTAAAGGATTAAAAGCATAACATAAAAAATGTTGCATTTCGATGTTGCATTTTATTGAAAACTAGAATTTTTAGTAAAGGAAGTTTTGAAATCTCTATTCTTCTGACAATCATTGTTGATAAATTGTTTTAACAAGAAAATTATGTTGGGTGGACAAAATAAGTTGTAGAAATTAAGAATAGAGTAGATGTTTGCACCTTTTAGTAAGTAACTGAACTAACCTTATAGGCAAGAACAAGTTGTAAACCTGATTGAGAAATAATTGTCCTTATCTACTCCAGTTTTTGTGACTTGAAAAAAAATATGAATGATTTACATTTAAAAAAATGACATGTTTTATGGTTTGGCAAAAGTAAATTTTGGTGAGGATAATAAAATTTGATATTTTTAAATTTTGGACGAAAAGTGAAATGGAAAGGTCAAATCGTGTTTTAAAAAGTATGGAGCAGGTAAGGATTAGTACCTGGGGAAGACGGGAAAAGTTTTGAGGCTATGAAACAAATAGCGAGAATTATCTAGGAATAATGGTAAGTTCCCGTAGAATGCGTAAGCATGGAAAGGTCTTAGGTGTTGCTTGGAAATGACTGTTGGTACACAGCTAAGAGTAGATGGCTTATTTGAAACTAAACTTAGATCAGAGGATTAAGTGAAATAAGCTAAGTGAAGAGTAATGGCATAATTAAAAAAAGGAAACAAAAAATTCAGTAAAGCAACAAACATGACAGTAAAAAAAATGGAAAATTATGAGAAAAAGTGAATAAGTATAAATTTTTCCAAGATAAATTGAAAAAGAAAATCTGTAACAAAGAAAGTTTTCTTATGTGGGTTGTGCTTGGATAGGAAAATAAGTAATCTTGATATAATAATTTCATAAAATCCAAGTACAGTTGGAAAAAGGTACATAAAAGAAAAACGGAAGAAAAGTTTTTTGTTTTCCACCTTTTTGTAACATAAGGAATCGAATTTAGAAAATTAGGTTTTTCTGAAGTTCGAAAAATTAAGTTGCTTGGTAGTGTTTTGGATGCAAAAATTGGATGAACTACGCTCTTGCTCAGTAAGAGTGTGGGAAAATTTGGATGAAAAAGCATTTTGATTTTCAAACATTGCATTCATATAGAAATTACCAGCATATTTTGGATGTGTGCATCAAGTTTTCAAAGAAAATTTTAAGAAAAAATGCATTTATATAGGAGGTACCGCTTAGGCATTTATTTCATTCATGTATTAATATGTTGAATTACACTATGCACTAGTACACAAATAGTTGCAAAATTTAGATGCTCACATAATGGTTGTGATTTATGTGAGGAATTACTTGATTTTACCCTTACCAAATTTCGGGGACGAAATTTCCTAAGGGTGGCAGAATGTAACACCCTGTAATTTTTAAAGAACATTAATGATAATAAACTAGAGAATAACTTAATTAAAGATTTAGAATTAAGTGAAACAGCATCACCGTTGCGTTCGTCTCGGAATTTTGGTTCAGATAGACCTCAAGTTTACGTAAAACGGACAACGTATGCAGAAGTTATGAGCATGAGAAGTTTGTATACATGTAAGATTCATATATATAAACATATTAATAAAATATTCAAGAAGCAAAACGAGACAGCGCGAGGGAAAATGGCCCGTTAAGGTTTGACCCACACAGCTCAAGGGGTTGACCCATGGGTCGACCCACACAACGGTGTGTCGACCAACCCCAGATCTGGGCAGATTTGTTTGATGAATCTGGACTATTTTTCAAACCACATTCGTTGTTGAATTAGCGCTACATGTGCAAGAACACCTATAAAATATGCTAGTAGAGCCTAGCCTAAATCTCATATTTTCTGAGAGGCTGCCTATGCTCTGCCATTCTTCTTCCTCCTCAAATCTCTTTAGAAAAATAGAATAATTAGTCTAAGGAAATTTTGATTCAAGATCTGGAGGAAAAGAATGTATGTCTACAAATGGGTGTTCAGAACTCTAATCGAAGTGAGGTAAATTCTTAGATCTGGTCAATTTAGATTTCTCTTCTTTCTTCCCTTTTTCTTTTAGTTTGAGAAATGTGAATCCATGGTTATTTAGGTTCTAGACTCAATTAGGTGATCCATGGAATGCTAGATCTGGACCAAATTCATGAATTGGAAAGCTATTAGGTGATTTTGATTTAAGTTATGCCTTTTTGATAATGGTATATTTATCGTTTGGCATTCCCCGTTAATACTTATAATAAACCTACTGAAATGTTTAACCTACTGTAATCTGCTGAAATGATTAATCTATTGAACTGTAAACCTACTAAAATGTATGAACATGTAAATCTGTAGGCTTAATTCAAGATTAAGTGGAAAATTGTGTATTAAAACTGTTTAGGACATGTTAAAAAGATTACGGTTGTATCCTAAGAACTCATTAACTGGCATATTATGTACGTGAACCCTTGACTGTAAGAATTGGGATAATTACATGTTAATTTGTTAGGTTGGAATAATTACATAATTGGATAACTACATGTTATTCCTTTAAAGTTGGGTTAATTACATGTTAGGATGAGCATCCGACATGATAATCAGTTAGAATGGACTTATTATGATATTAAGTATGACATGTAAAAATAGAATTACATTAAAAATTTGGAAGAATGGATATGCCTTAATTATATGGAAAATTTACAGTAATTAATAAATTGTAACCACACTTAGATATAAGGTTAAATTCAACTTGTGGTAGAAGTTTGCCTGGAACCGCCCGGAAAATCCAGCATCCACAAGTGGTTTATTTAATGTGAGGAGTCTAGTGCGTAAATATGCATGTAACGGTGCTAAGACACGAGGTTGAGTCCAACTTGTGGAAGAAGTCTACCAGGAACCGCACGACAAATCCAGCATCCACAAGTGGTCGACTTAATGTGAGAGGTCTAGTGCATAAACACATATATGAATATATGTATATAACAAGACAGAAATAAATGGTATTAATTGTAATTAATGGAAATTAATGAAAGTTACAACAGTAAAAGAGATGGAATGAATGGGGAATGATAATAACCTATTATAAATAAACCTGATGGGAAATAGGAAAGATAATAGGTATGCTTGTCCTAGGAACAAGTGGAAATTATAACTTGGGTTATAATAAACGATAGGGGGAATGAGATAAGTTGTACTTAATTATAAATTAAGTAATTTGTAAATCTGGAAACCTGAAACCTGATGTTTGTAATAAGTAGAGAAAAGAGGGGAAAACTTATGAAATGCAATAAGTTGTACTTAATTATACATTAAGTAACTGTATACCTGAGAATCTGAATCCTGCTAATAAGAATAACATGTTAAAGGTTTGTTAATCAACCTAAATGGGTTAAGTTATATAACTGAGATTAATAAGCAAGAGAATCTTGGTAACTTGAATAAGAAGTTAATATGTTTGTAATAACCAAGTTAACTGGGAATCTGATGAGATAGAGCAAGCGCATAATTAGACGGTTAGACATAGAGTCTAATAACACATTAAACTAATGCGCCTGAACCAGTCTGGACGTCTGAAGGTGAATAACCCAACGGGGTAGATCATCGTGGTGTCATAGGACACGAGTGGAGCGCACGTCCATCTGATTATTCTGTATGTTGTTCTACTGGTATTCTACTGGCTCCGAAGGACTGGAAGTGGAAGAACGGGGCTTCCTAGGACGTGGAGGGTACTCCTGGTAGTCCTCTGTTTGGTGACAACACGTAGGCTGTGCTCGCAGGGGTTGAGTCTGCGCGTTACTACCCGATGAGTATACCTTGATTTCCACGATAGTTGGCAGTTAGAAGGCTGTAGGGTGGCTAAAGTGATTCGACGATCCTGTTTCCTTGTGATTAGGTGGGTTACGACCATTTTTATTTGCCTTTGGCGGGTCTAACCATCTATTTGATAGTAGTCGTTGGGTACCAACCATCGACAGCCAGCGTGATACGTGATGCGTAGTGCGGAAAGACAAAGAGATAAAACAAAAGACCATGGATCTTTTACTATCAAGGCTTTGCATGAGGGACAGACCAATTAGGACTTGTTGTTTGTTGTTTTCTCTGGGGCCACGTCACTAGCTCTCATTTTTGTTTGTCTTTCACTAGTCGAGGGAGGGGTCAAGTGGGACCATAGCCACTGTGAAAATGCAGACCATAGCATCTGTGTATACAGATATTTGAATAAGCTCCTGACCGAGTTCCGTGTTTCTAATACCGCCCTATTACGGAACTCGGTGCACATTAGATAATATGTGCGGATACATGCATACCGTTTTCGGATGGTGTATCATAAAGATTACGTCATCGAGTACAATTAACGATACGTACATGAGAAAGACTAGATACATGCATGTTTTCTCTGGGTGGTGTATCATAGACTTTAGGGAATTACTTTGTGATGGAATCTGAATTCAATTGAATGATTCGAAGGTGGCAGTCTGTACGCTTACGTAGCACGGCGATGGCGGGACTATGCGGAACGTAGCATCGTTATATTGATTTATACATCGCTCCGACGTAGGATGAGGGACTGCATATATTTCTATGGCGTTACGGCGGAGACCATGCGAGTGGGGTACCATGGTGGGTACCTTAATATTGGGGGTAGCTGAACGATATATGTAGGATTATCATAAGTAACTTAATAAATAACCTAATAAATAAGTAACTGAATATGTACCATGGAGTGTAAACCTTGAGTGCTATTAACATAAGTAACCACATAAATAACCTAATAAATAAGTAATGGTATATGTACCATGGAGTGTAAGCCTTGTGTAACGACCCGCATTCTACGCATCATAGGATCGTAGGATATTTATTTCTTTCACATACGAAGTCGTATGGTCATGTAACTTTGGGAGACGACTATTGGGGTCATTTCCCATGTTCATGATTTTTCCCGATTTTTAAATGACCATTTTACCCCTAGTTGGCACTGTTTTGGCCATAACTTTTGACTGGAAAGGAATTTTGACCTGAAACCACTTCCATTGGCTCCGAATGATGGTTTCTCTTTCCGTAGAGTGGTCAATTAGCCAAACGGACTTACCGTTTGGGAGATATGGCTGAAACAAGTTTCAGATGGTGAAAGACAGCTTAATTGGGCTTAACCGGGTGATTAACAGCTAAGCCCAAGGGGGATTTCGGGTTTAGGGGTATATAGGGGCTGATTAGGGTTAGAAAACATTTCTTTAGACATTTTCCAGCCGCCACTTTCATTCTTCTTAACCTAGCCATGGCCTCCACTCTCTAAATCTCTCTAAAAACACCCAAAATCACTTCCTAATCAAGGATTAAGGCTTAGAGGCATCAAATCAAGGGGTATTAGCACCAGAACCGAGGTAGAGCTGCTGTGTAAGATTGGGAACAGCGCCAAATCAGAGAATATTTCAGTTTTGGGGTTTTAGTTGTGGCCAAGGTGAGTGATAGCATCATTTTGACACTAATTACAGTTAATTAAGGGTGATTAGTGAAGATTAGTGAATTTATACACTAATAAATTCTGGAAAAATGTTTAGAAATTCGTAAATAATATTTTATGCCTCTGTTAGAAATTTGGTTCGATTTGATTAAGTTTTGTTAACACTATGATTAGTTTTACTTAAACATGCTTAAGGGAAAATAAGGAGTTTTGACCACTTTTGATCCATTTTGATTCATTTGAATGATTGTTTGTTGTTTGTGGTTGCTATTACATACTGCTATGACTCTATGGTGTGTTTTATGATTGATTAGAAGTGTTAGATTTGTCAAAAACGCCGTCGAATGGCGTAAACTGCTCGCTGGAAGAACTGCAGGAAATCATCCGAACCGGACCGGATCGGTGGAAGTAAGGGCGATCCGATCCGATGGTGCGATCCGATCCGATCCATCGATGCTTGAAGACTCCGATGGTCATAACTCCATATGTTTAGCTTGGTCATAGCAGGGTTTCTACAAGTCGGGATTCGTCGTTACCTCAGTTTGTCTAGTGTTCCAAAGTGGTAGATATCGTACGCTTTACGCACTGAGTGAGGGATGTGAGGATGGTTGCTATGGATGATTTGTTTGCTATCATTGTGACATGCACACCCCACCCCCGTATTCTTACACTATTTATTATGGCACCTTGGAGTATTGTACGGTATGTGATACTAACTCTTTGGTTGCAGGTCTAGGTTCAGGTATGGTTTAGTATACCTGTTATTATTCTGTTTAGATGCTTATCGCTCATACCAGGCTTTATGTCTGACCCAGAGTTTTATGTCTCCTCTTATTACTCTGGGTGCTCACACGAGCAGACTAGAGACAGGTTAGCTGGTGATGCACGGGTAGATGATCCGGAGACGAGCAGGAGGCTTCCACGTAATATATATATAATATTCTCCCTGTGTTGTTGAAGGTTACTGCTTGGGCATTGGTGGTGCATCTTCTACTTTAGCTTTCTTTTGTTTAGAGACAGTAAATTTGGAAAATTGTAATAAGCTGTATTTGGATTTCCGCTGCTCTGATGATTGATGTTGATTTTAGTTATCAGCTTATGCACTGTCTCACTGTTTTATGTCAAGTATGTTATTATTATATTTTATTCCATGCGCTGTGAGACATTCTACATGTTCCTTGATTAGTTTATTCCCTTCTTTCCTTTCTTTGGTGACCGTTCCGTGCTAGTCGGGCCATGTGTACAGCGCACTTCCGGAGGAAATGCAGGCTGGTGCGGAGCGGGCCGTCACACTTGGTATCAGAGCGAGGTTGCGTAGTTAACCTAGGGAAGTTATCAGGGAGAGATAATATACATATACGAGAGAGCGTATTTGTGATTACTTTGGTTGTTTTTAAAATAAAAGCTATATATATACTATTAGTAGTATAAGGATGAAGTCGTACTGCACTAGCACCACTATGGAGTCGTTAATCGTTTCCTTTTTCAGATTGACGATGAGCCGATATACTAGAGGTGCTGGTAGTGGAGCCAATAATGGGAATGCTGCTGACATGAGGACGATGTTTACTGACCTCATGAGAGAGATGCTTAGAGATGTACGGAGGGCATCTCCCAATGGTGGAAATGGTGGTGGTCCAATAGTGCAGGCGCCAAGAGTCGACTTCGCCAAGCTGAATAAGGATTATACTAGCCTTAGTGGGAAGCCGTTCCACGGAACGGAGTCAGCTACGGATGTTCAGGATTGGGTGGATAGTTGCGAACGTATCTTCGAGGATTTGGGTATCGAGGATGCGATGAAGAGAAAGCTAGCGTCCGGTCAGCTGCAAGGGCGGGCAATGAATTGGTGGAATGCTATAAAGGCAGCTACTCCCGAAGATCAGATTACTTGGGAGCAGTTTAAGGCTCGCTTTAGTGAGAAGTTCATTCCAGCTGCCCAGAAGTCAATGTTGTTTAAGAAGTTCTTGGAGCTCAAGCAGAATGGCAGAGCTGTCTCGGAGTATATTGCTGAATTTGACACTTTATCAAAATATGGGTTATCTCTTATTGATACTGCCGAGAAAAAGAATGAGAAATTCATATTCGGTTTGGATCAGTACTTGGGGGAAAAACTTATTAACCACATCTATGAGACGTTTGAATCGATTGTGGGGAAAGCATTAAGATCAGAAAGTCTCTACCCTAAGCCGAAGACTGAGGTTGCATCCGCAGATGAGCCAAAGCCACAAGCAAGTGGTGGAGGCAAGGGTGGTTCCCAGAATAAAAGAAAGCAGAGTCAGACTAAGGATGGCCAGAAGAAGAAGAATAAGCAAGACGTTGAGTGCTTCAGCTGTGGTAAGAAGGGCCATTATGCTAGTAATTGTCGGGCCAAGCCAGCGGATAGGAAGTGCTTCAACTGTGGCCAAATGGGACATCACAAGGACAAGTGTCCACAGCCCCCTAAAGAAAAGCAAATGGTGAAAGCAAATGCTCTCAATGCTATTCCTTCTTCGTCGAATGCCCCAACTGCGGCGGAGAAGGGAAAGAATGTCGTCATTCAAGGTATGCTTTCTGTTTATGATGTTCCTGTTAGAGTTTTATTTGATACCGGAGCTTCCAGTTCTTTCATATCTAGTGACCTGGTAGATAGGTTGGGATTGGAGCCCGAGATTGTCGATAGACCTTTAGTAGTGACGAACCCGATTGGTGGTTCGACTAGCCTTAGCATGATTTGTCGTAATGTGGTCTTATCGAGTCATGGATGCATGTTTGTTTGTGATTGCTTTGTTTTGGGCTTTACTGGGTTTGGCATTATTTTGGGAGTAGATTGGCTCCAAAGATACGGGGTGGTGGTAGACTATGAGGGCTTGTTGGTGACAACTAGAGCGGATGATGGACGGAGGATAGTGTTTGGTGGTCTACCCAGTAAGGGGGTATTGGCTAGTTTTCTAAACTCCCTCGACATTCCGCATAGTGAGTTGTCAGGTTTGCCCGTGGTTGGCTAGTATCCGGATGTTTTCGAAGAAGTGACCGGACTTCCACCACACCGAGAGATTGAGTTTCGTATCGATTTGGTAAAAGATGCCAGACCTATAGTGATGCCACTTCGTCGTATGGCACCAAGGGAGCAGCGAGAGCTCGAGGTGCAAGTTAGCGATCTTTTGAAGAAGGGATTTATCAGAAGGAGTGTTTCTGAATGGGGAGCACCAGTTGTGTTCGCTACCAAAGCGGATGGTTCCCTTCGTTTGTGTGTAGACTACCGCGAGTTGAATAAAGTGACGAGGAAGAATAAGTATCCTCTACCGCGGATAGATGATTTATTCGATCAGTTGAGTGGCGCGAGAATATTTTCTCAGTTGGATCTCGCGACAGGTTTTCATCAGCTTAGAGTGGAAGCTGAGAGTATAGCAAAAACGGCATTTCGAACGCCGTATGGATTTTATGAGTGGTTGGTTATGCCATTTGGGCTGACTAATGCCCCGGCATATTTTGTGGATCTTATGAATAGGGTATTCAGAGATCAGTTGAATAAGTCTGTCCTTGTGTTCGTTGATGATATTTTGGTCTATTCGAGGACAGAGGAAGAACACAAGGAACATTTAAGAGTAGCGATGGAGGTGTTGAGAAAACACCAATTGAAAGCAAAGTTTTCTAAGTGTCACTTCTGGAAGAGGGAAGTGAGGTTCTTGGGCCATGTTGTATCAGAGAATGGTATTGCCGTGGACCCAGCGAAGGTGGCTATGGTACAAGATTGGCCTACGCCCAAGAATGCAACAGATGTAAGAAGTTTCTTGGGATTAGCTGGATATTATCGTAAGTTTATCCAAGGTTTCTCCAAGATAGCAACACCATTGACCCAGTTGACCAAAAAGAATCAAGCTTTTGTCTGGGATGAAAGGTGCGAGAATGCATTTAAAAGTCTAAAGGACAAGTTGACAAGCGCACCAGTGTTAGTCATTCCTAAGGGGTATGAAGAGATGACAGTATACACGGACGCCTGTGGTACCGGACTGGGTGCTGTATTGATGCAAGGCGGTAGGGTTGTAGCTTATGCAAGTCGGCAATTGAAACCGCACGAGAGAAGATACCCTACCCATGATTTAGAATTGGCAGCGATCGTGTTCGCGTTAAAGATGTGGAGACACTATCTCTTGGGAGAAAGATTTGAGCTGTTTACAGATCATAAGTCGTTAAAGTATCTCTTCTCTCAGAAAGATCTGAATCTCCGTCAGCAGAGATGGCTAGAGTTCTTAGCTTCCTATGATTTTGACATCGCATACACACCGGGAAAGGGCAATGCGGTGGCTGATGCATTGAGTAGAAGACATGCCAGCCTAGGGGCTATGTTCCTTGAATGGAAGCAACTGGAGTATATCGCGGGTTTTGATTTCAGACCAAAGTGCGAATTGGATCCAGAAATGTTAGCAAGTTTGACGATCAGACCCACTTTGATATAACGGATCGGCTCTAGTCAGAGGGACGATCCTAACCTATTGGAAATCATCTCCAAGTTAGAGATGGGTATCGATGAGGAGATGAACAAGTATGGGCTTGATCGAGATAGATGGCTTAGAAAGAATGGAAAGCTTGTTGTATCCAATGTCGATGGATTGAGGGATGAAGTGCTTAGAGAATGTCATCACTCAAAGCTGACTATACACCCCGGTGGTAATAAGATGTATCGAGATATGAAGCAGACTTACTACTGGGAAGGGATGAAAAGAGACGTTGGGAAGTTTATATCCAAGTGCATGAATTGCCAGCTAGTTAAAGCCGAGCAAAAGAAGCCTAGTGGGTTGTTACAGCCCTTAGAAATTCCCGAATGGAAATGGGAGCAAGTCTCGATGGATTTCATCGATGGTTTACCAAGGACTAGATCGGGATATGACAGCATTTGGGTAATTGTAGATCGACTGACTAAAAGTGCAAGGTTTATACCAGTCAAATCGACCAGAACGGCAGCTAAGTTAGCAGAATTGTATATGAAGTGGATAGTGAGATTTCATGGAATACCTAAAAGCATTGTGAGCGACCGAGACCCGTTGTTCACTAGTGGGTTTTGGAAGAGCTTACAAGAGGCTCTAGGGTCAGAGTTACATCTCAGTACCGCATATCATCCTCAGGCCGACGGTCAGACGGAAAGGGTGAATCGTATTTTGGAAGATCTCTTGAGAGCATGTATATTGGATTTTGGTGGATCATGGGATGACCATTTGCATCTAGTAGAGTTTGCATATAATAATAGTTACCAATCCAGTATCGGTATGGCTCCATTTGAAGCTTTGTATGGAAGACCGTGCAACTTACCATCATGTTGGATAGAGACTGGCGAGAAGTTTATGCTTGGACCAGATGTGGTGAGGGAAACTTCAGATA
>JASFAX010000334.1:0-67361 GCA_030737875.1 Allium sativum | reverse complement strand
GAGTTATGCCGATAAGAGGAGAAGAGACTTGAAATTCTCCGTTGGTGACTTGGTGTTTGTCAAGATCTCTCCGTTGAAGAGCGTGATACGATTTGGCAGGAGAGGCAAATTAGCACCAAGATTTGTTGGTCCATTCCCTGTTCTTGAATTAGTTGGGAATTTGGCATATAGAGTTGGCTTACCAGAGAAAATGGCGGGAGTTCACAATGTATTTCATGTTTCCCAACTAAGGAAGTTCGTTCACGACTCAGATGTGACTATTTCACCTAATCAATTAGAGGACTTCGAAGTAGAACCCGAGGCGGTTGGGAACCGCAAGCCGATTCGTATTATGGGGCACGATACGAAACAACTTCGAAGGAAGGCGGTGAAGCTAGTCAAGGTCCAGTGGGGCGAGAACGAGAGTGATTGTACTTGGGAGACAGAGGAGAGCATTAGGAAGGCATATCCAGAACTCTTTGCCTGGTAAGATTTACTTTGTAATTTAGTTTTCCACATGCTAGGGTAGACTTGTTTTGCTTGTTTGCATGTCTGATTGTTGTTTTATGATTGATAGGCATGCGGGACCTTTGTGTATGTTCTGATTAGGGAATTTCGGGGGCGAAATTTCTTAAGGGGGGGAGAGTGTAACGACCCGCATTCTACGCATCATAGGATCGTAGAATATTTATTTCTGTCACATACGAAGTCGTATGGTCATGTACCTTTGGGAGACGACTATTAGGGTCATTTCCCATGTCCATGATTTTTCCCGATTTTTAAATGACCATTTTACCCCTAGTTGGTACTGTTTTGGCCATAACTTTTGACTGGAAAGGAATTTTGACCTGAAACTACTTCCATTGGCTCCGGATGATGGTTTCTCTTTCCGTAGAGTGGTCATAATAGGCAAACGGACTCAACATTTGGGAGATATGGCTGAAACAAGTTTCAGATGGCGAAAAACAGCTTAATTGGGCTTAACCGGGTGATTAGCAGCTAGGCCCAGAGGGGAATTTCGGGTTTAGAGGCATAGGAGGGTTGATTAGGGTTAGGAAGTCACTTTCATTTCAGTTTTGAGCCGCCACAAACCTTCTTGAGACCTTAGTAATGGCTTCCATCCTCTAAAACCACTCCAAAACACATTTTTAGTGAAGATTAAGCCTAAACTACATCAAAACAAGGCCCAATAGCAACAGAGCAAGGTTGGAGCTGCTTCTATACATAGGAATTCGACCCCAACAGAGAGTATTTCAGATTTGGTGTTTTATTTTGTGGCAAAGGTGAGTGATTTGCATGATTTCTCACTAATTACGGTTGATTAAGGGGTAATTAGTGTTAATTAGCGAATTTATACACAAATAAAATCTGGAAAAATGTTTAGAAATTATTAAATAATGTTTTATGCTTCTGTTGGAAATTTGGTTCGATTTGATTAAGTTTCGTTAACCCTATGATTAGTTTTACTTAAACATGCTTAAGGGAAAATAAGGAGTTTTGGCCACTTTTGATCCATTTTGCTTCATTTGAATTGTTGTTTGGTGTTTGTGGTTGCTATTACATGTTGCTATGACTTTATGGTGTGTTTTATGATTAATTAGAAGTGTTAGATTTGTCAAAAATGCCGTCGAATGGTGTAAACTGCTCGCTGGAAGAACTGCAGGAAATCAGCCCGAACCGGACCGGATCGGTGGAAGCAAAGGCGATCCGAACCGATGGCGCGACCCGATCCGCCGATGCTTGAAGACCACGATCCGATGATGCAATCCGATCCAAGCCTCTCACCACGAACCAATCCGAAGCAACGCACTGGAGCTTGAAGCCTGAAGGATGATCCGAACCGAAGGGAGTCACACGATCCGACCCGGAGCTTGGAGGGCGACTCGATCCGGTGCACTTGAAGTGATGGCCGATCCGATCCGATGGGGTTTCTACGACCCGATCCGCGTAGGTCATTCCGATCCGATCCAGTGAGGGATGATGAGAGCCGATCCGAACTGATGCAGCGCCACGATCTGATGCTACGGGACATGCACGACCCGAACCCAGTGGGCGATCGCGATCCGACCTGAATGGTGGAGACTGATCCGGATGAAGATGATGACCAAAACCCGAGATGCAAAGGTATTCCAATATGGGAAGTTAGAGCTCAGGATCTAGTTGGTAACCAATGAGTTCGCTTCATGATTGGGCTTTGCTGCGGGACGTATGCCAAGGGGCTATCGATGTCTATGACTTTGGATCACTATGCATGGGAAGTACGTGAACGGATTCAGGGCTGCAATGGCCTAGGTACAACTAAAGGGCTATAAACCAATGAAGTGGGGTCATTTGTAAAGATTTGGTCATGACTCCACATGGTAAGCTTGGTAGTAGCAGTAGTTGTGCAAGTCGAACTCCGTCACTACTCCAATGGGTCTAGCGATTGACAGTGGTGGACATCGTATGCTTTACGCACTGAGTGAGGGATGTGAGGATGGTTGCTATGGTTGATTTGTTTGTTATCATTATGACATGCACACCCCACCCCCCGTATTCTTTACACTATTTATTATGGCACCTTAGAGTATTGTACGGTATGTGGTACTAACTCTTTGGTTGCAGGTCCAGGTTCAGGTATGGTTTAGTATACCTGTTATTATTCTGTCTAGATGCTTATCGCTCATACCAGGCTTTATGTCTGACCCAGAGTTTTGTGTCTCCTCTTATTACTGTGGGTGCTCACACGAGCAGACTAGAGATAGGTTAGCTGGTGATGCACGGGTAGATGATCCGGAGACGAGCAGGAGGCTTCCACGTAATATATATAGTATTCTCCCTGTGTTGTTGAAGATCACTGCTTGGGCATTGGTGGTGTATCTTCTATTTTAGCTTCCTTTTGTTTAGAGACAGTAAATTTGGAAAGTTGTAATAAGCTGTATTTGGATTTCCGCTACTCTGATGTTGATGTTGGTTTTAGTTATCAGCTTATGCACTGTCTCACCTGTTTTATGTCAAGTATTATTATTATTATTATTATATTTTATCCCATGCGCTGTGAGACATTCTACAGGTTCCTTGATTAGTTCATTCCCTTCTTTCCTTTCCTTGGCGGCCGTTCTATGCTAGTCGGGCATGTGTACATCGCACTTTCGGAGGAAATGCCGGCTGGTGCGGGGCGGGCTGTCACACATTTTGAGGCAATCTTCTAGACGGCTTGCCGCTTACATTCCACGAGCGCCATTGGAGCGTGATGTCATTAACAGCATTTATAGAGTTATAGATATAACGGATGAGATTGAGCAAAGCCGTTTTGAGCTGGAGCAAGTTAAAGTTAAATGCGTTGGGCTTAGAAAATTATTGGATGCAATTTTAGGTCGGAACAAGTTACGTCGACCTCAACCGCCTCCTCCACCACCGTCGCTTAATCCTCTAGAAGCGTCCATGCCTCTTCCTTATTCAGAATTGGAGACTAGTAGTGCACAACAAGTCAAACCCGGTATCGATCAGTTTTATGCTCACGAACAATGGGACACATCAGCCAAATGGCCTCGATGGGATGAAATTTCGCAAAGTTTTCAGTTTGGTGGAGGCTCGATGAGTGCAACAGTCGAAGAAATATTTCGTGTTCCATCGCAACCACAACAAGAATCACAGGTATTTCATGCATCGACTCGACTACCACCCGGATCTCAAGAACTTCCGGTGTCGTCTCAACCACCACCCGAATTTCAAAAACCACTAGCGTCATCTCAACGAGACAAAGTCTATAGAAGAAAGAAGAAAAGAGACACACCTATCGAGCTTCGAAGGCTTAAGTAGTAGTTTAACTTTGTTGTATATGTATTGAAATCATAGTTTGAACAGTTGATGAATATGTAATGAAATCGTAGTTTGTATTTTTGGTTAATATGTAATGAAATGGTAGTTTTAAATGTTCATGATTATGTTTGTCTTCAGGTTTTAAATGTTCATGATTATGGTAGTTTTAAATTTTCATGATTATGTTTGTCTTCAGGTAGTCTGTAGGCTTTACTGTCTTGTTGGGTGAAAATTGTTCCTTACTGGTTTTTTTGATGGGCAGAAATGAGCCTGCGCACTTCATTTGTGCGCAGGAACAAATTTGTTCCTGCGCACAAACAAAGTGCGCAGGTAGTAAAAAAATAAAAAAATTGCACACTCTGTTTGTGCGCAGGAACAATTTTGTTCCTGCGCACAAACAGAGTGCGCATGCCTGTCGCTGCCTGGAAAAAACAGGCCTAGTTTCATAATTAGTTATGAAACAGGTCTGTTTCTGCTATTAGTTGTTTCTAGAGGACTACTTCAAAAATTTGTCCATAAATAAATTCCTTAATCTCTATTAAATAAAATTAATTACTTTTTATTTAAACACATGGTTGAGGAATTTTAACAATGTCGCTAAGTTCTCTTGTAACTGTCATCCCTTGTCCCTACATTGTTCCCAAACTAGCTGATATTAGCAATATGTTTTTAATTTCGTTAATATAATTATTTTAATTACTAAAAATGTTAGTTAATTTACTTTGTTTTAAAAAGGACCGTTGACACAAAATCTTGACGCCTGTTTTATTTCCATCGTGCTCCAGGACGTTCCTTCTAAACGTTTGATACCGCCACCATTTTAACTCCACCCAATGTCCACGTGTCCTTTCCTTAATATAGTGATGGTTCTCGTTGGTTAGGCACAATACAGGTCACGCTCCAATTTCTTTCACAAATATTGTTTTCATTTTTGTCAAACCCGCGTACCCATATTTCTTCCTCAACCCAGCACCTTTTCGAAATGCACCACGCTCATCCATTTCCCCATGCACCGTACGTGACATGATTTAGTTTACTGCAACATTCCTAAATCAATTAAATAAAAATTTAATTACTTTATTATTAACTTAGTTATGTTTTCATCTAAACAACTAAGGTCGGTCCTTCTATTTTCCTTTTAGTTGTCTTCAGCTCCCCCATATGCAGCTTCGAACTCAAGTTGACCATGAAAATCACTCTTCTGCTCCTACTTCCGCCACCTGATAACGATCATATTCCGCCATTCTCTTCGCCTGGCCCCGAGCTTCCCCATAAACCTCAGTCCACTCGATATTACCCCTCCCCAGTAGTCTTGATACGAACGCCATCGACATCGTCACCCATTCCTCTCAGCAGGGTGCTAGATCCCAATCATATTCGATCATCTTCAAGAGCTCACTGAGCCGAAGCTATTACCAGTTGGACGTTTAGGGTACAGATGAACGGAATTCAAGTTAGAGGAGGAAGAATATCAGAATGTTTTGACCATTGAAATGTTTAGATGGCGGCTCACGAGATGGTTGACCATGGAAAAATTTTGACCCCAAAACTAGAGTTCTATAACACATTATATAGAGTTTGGACCAATTTAATGTTATTTTATTTCTAATAAACTTACACGTGAAGTATCACCTCAAAACACTCACATACGACCTTTGTTTTGATAAAAAATGTAATCCTTACATGAAAAAATATTCCGGACCCAATGGGATATGTTTCGTCGAATTCCTAGGTCGTTTGTAAAAAGGCCTTTATTAATCACACGCTAAAAATCACACGTTTCAATTTCCCATAGTCACAAAATAAATCAAATCAACTTGAAACTTTCAAATTATACTAGACCTTTTCCTTACGGATCTAATGAAATTTATTTCGTTAAAATCGGAGTTCATTTGGTCAGTCATTTATTCCTTTAAAGTTACGTCTGTCTAAAATGACCAAAATAATATAAATGATTAAACAAAAACAAGGGCGTTTGACGCTGCCACGATCACAGGTTAATTGGATTGCTACCAAATTTGAAACAAAACACTAACTTACTAATACGGATCCAATAAAATTCGTTTGGTCGAAATCCGACTCCATTTGGAAAACGACAATATTTTATCATTTATATTGTTTATCGGTTTACAATTAAATTCCATACGCTCACATATTAACTCCGTTTGGCCCCAAAATTTGCAGCACGTTATGTTTTGACGTTACAGATCCAACAAAATTCGTTTCATCGCAAACGGAGGTCATTTGAAAATTGGCTATTTCTAAGACCCTTAAAATATCGATAAAATATAAATAAATTCCAAAATAATTAAATAAAATAATAATAAATTATTTTCATTATATATATCCAAACAGAATATATATACAATTTCAATAAAAATTATACAACTCAATATTATCATTTTTGAGTTAACCGTTGTCCAAATTATATAAAAGCTCTATTTAATTTATTTAATAAACGTTATATTTTACGTTATATTTTAATAACGATTTCCATAGTGACTATTTTAAAATTTGATTTGGACATAACTAACAATCTATAATATGAAATCTATATTTTTCTCTTCCATATGAAAATTATAATCAGCAAGATTCCAGCGTTTCTTGTTTCACAAAATTCCGATTTAAAACAAATTCTGTAATCCAATTGAAGTTCAAAACTCAATATCACGAACTACAGCGCCATTACGAGCTCAATTTATATTAAATATAAATTTAACATTCAAACTTCGTTTTAAATAAACAAATTCAATATTAAAATTCATTAATATTCCAAATATAATATTTAAAATAATAAAATAAATAAAATATTTGGCTAACAAAAATACGAACATTACAGTACTGCAACAAGGAGAGTACACCATAGCTTGATGAGTCGACATTGGTCGAAATAGGATAAAGTATCCTAGATTGAGTGCATAGCTTGGATCTACTTTAATGAATATGATCTTAGTTTTGACAAAGGAATTTCGTATAAAATTTGTTTGACTTATTTGAATATATTATTTGAAAGTCTACTTGAGTGTCATGATTACTATCTCGTACATTTCGATGGGTACCGCAATATGGAGAATACATCCTTATATGATGATGATGAGTCGGATGAGTCGGAGTACGGTGAATCTTTGGTACATTTCAATGGGTACCACACAAGAAGAATATGTCTTTACTGGATGATTTGGCATTGGCTGCAATTATGTATAAAAAAAGGAGGCTCTAGAATCTATTCCAAATTGAGTTTATGTTCACGGGAAGCGGACTGGGTATCGATGTGGATTGCAAAGAACATGATCCTGAATTTGGGCATAAAAAGAAGCTATGGCGTGCCTGATTGAGTAGCAGCTTGTAGGATTGATAGAATTTTGATCCCAAATTGAAAAGTTCGAATCATATAATATCCAAGTATGTCTTAAAATTTCGATTTATGAAATTGTTTCAAAGTATGCTTTCAAGAAAAATGCCCTGCAAACTTAGAGCTTTATTTGTGGAATATTTAGCTTTCTTTTGATTAAGTATTGCATAGAATTTCAGGGACGAAATTCCTTATGAGGAGGGAAGAATGTAACAACCCAAAAATTTACAGCTTGAATTTACAAGTAAATTTTAAATATCAAAGTGATGAGTTGCAACTAAAATAAGTCTCTTTTAAATAATAAAGAGTGATAGTGAAATAGTTTTTAAAAAACTAGGGTACAAAAATATTTAATTCGATGTGAAATTGAAAATGTGACCGAAAGTCATTTATCAAGTTCTCGACCTTTCATCAACTAAAACTTATCAGAAAGGTCATGACACTCTCGCGTATGCTAACACATGTTATATATTAAGTTAGCATGGTTGTTAAACATGAATATATGTATTCATGTATGGGAAAATAATTTTAAAACAAGAAGCTTATCATGTAAGATAAAAAGGAAAAAAAAGATGAGGACACATAACCCTCTTAGGTGTCCATGCGTAGAAACATCTTAGGACACCTACGTAGGCATGTGTCATCATCTTATGGTTTGCAAGAATGATGATGGACAAGTGCCTTAAGAAAGAAAAAAGATAGGAGTTTAGTGGCTTGTCTTGGAAGACAAATTTTAGTGGCTTCTCTTGGAAGCCTAAGTGTTAGTGACTTCTCTTAGAAGTCTAGTCATGCCTTAGTGGCTTCTCTTAGAAGCCTAAGTATAAATAGCTTCTATTTGAAGCTTATTCTTAGTGGCTTCTCAAAGAAGCTTCGCTTCACCTATATAAAGGGTGGAAGTGTTCATTTCATGCACTCACAAAACAAAACCAAGATAAGTAAAAGAAGAGAGGTTTAGGAGAAGAAAAGAGAAGTAATACAAGTTCAATTTTCAAGTCTAAGGTGAGAAAAAGTATTTAAGTTCATGTATTCATTTTATATTTGAACAAAAGCTATGAAATTTAAGGATGAATGATTGGACTTGAAACCCCGAAAATGACATTGGGTATTTTGGGCATAACTTTTGTAGTTTTTAATCAAATTTCGACTTCTCTATCAATATTGAAAGCTAATTCAAAGGGCTACAACTTTTACCCTTTGCACTTTTTCTAATTCGGTGGTTTATGTACTTGAAAACTGGACGCAAAGTCAGGTAAAAATCAGTCTGAAATGGACATGTTAAAAATGCCTCCTGATGTCTAATTTTATATATTAAATTTATAAATGATTTTTAGGTTTTCTTTTTATGATAATTAAGTAGACTAAGATAGCTTCTTACTGTAGAAAATTTGGAGTCAAAAACTATTTTTATCATAGAGAAATAACATCAAATATTTTACCGAAAAATTGGCTGAAAATATGAAATACGGAACTTTTTGTAGAATTTTTAAAATGCTATCTTTTCTCTGAATTAGTTATGAAGCATAATAAGCTACCCAGAACTTTTTAGCATGACAGAAACATTGTAATAGCTGTTTTGAGCCCAAAACTATTAGAAACTATCTAGAGCTTTTCATAGTGTGACTAAATCGCTGTTATAGATGTTTTGAGTATAAAACCAATAATAAATGTTTGATGTGACATTTGATTTGATATATAATAATAATAAATGTATGATGTGACATTTGATTTGATATATAATAATAATAAAAGATTGATGTGACATTTGATTTGATATATAATAATAATAATAAAATTTTGATGTGACATTTGATTTGACATATAATAATAAAAGTTTGATTTGACATTTGATTTGACATATAGAGAAATTACTAAATTAGCCTTAAGAAATTCTATAAATAGAATGGAAAACTTCATTTGTTTTCCATACTTGAAAATGAAAATAAAAAGGAAGATAATTAGGAGAAGTTTAGTGGGAGTAAAGAAGTTAAAATACAAGGCAAAGGAGCAACTTAAAGGGAGTCAAAATATGTCAATCCCGAGAGCAATTTGTAAGTTGATGTGTTCTTTGCAATGATTCAAGGAAGACATTTGAATGCTTTGAGGGGGTGGTAAGAACTATATTTTGTTCTACAAGGCTTTTACATGAAGTTAGCAAGGAGCACTGTGAGTATACTTATCATTTAAACAATTGCTTATTTCATAAGCTTGTGTTTTAATGTAATGTTTCACATGACTTCAACATACTGTATTGACTGCAATCTTTTCTTCGGTAAGTAAAGAACATATACGACTGATGATTGGGGACATTGATGAATTAATATGACTTGCATAAAGTCCTGAAATCAAGAACTTAAAGATTAGTAGGGGACTGGGGCGGACATAGAATACCTACAGTTTGATAGCCATAATTCCATTATCGAAATGCATTACTTTGACAAACGTTTTATTAAAAACAATGTTTTCTAGTATTCCTTTTCTTGATGACTAGTTTGGAGTTATAACTATTTTATCATAAAGGAGTTTCTTGATATTTAAATTAGAAGATGTTCTGAAAGAAAATTCTATAAGAGATAGCGTTCAAAACGAGTATTTGCTGAGTATTTTACCCTTAGTAGATATAAAGAGTATTTTGGAATAAATATTGATTTTAAATGTTTTGTATAAAGAAGAACTACATTTGCTTGATCATATATCTAATTGCTTACCCATTTAGGTAAAGGTACGTAGGCAGTCATAAGTGGTAGTGATGTAGCTGCTTTATTAATAAAATATTTTTTGTTATTACTCGGTTGTGCATCTTTCATGTGTTATCATTTAAACCATGCTAACGTGTTTATCGAGTGTGCAGGAATGAATATCGATGTCCATCTCATCAGAGTTGCACAATGATAGATGTATGGTAACTGTGTTTAATTCGTATTTAAGCATACCTTGTGAATTAGATAGTATTCTGATAAGTGAAATTTATTAAAATTTTATCCAGTGCATTTAGTGATGTTGTATATTTATCAAATAAAATAGTAGCTGTCATTGGTTTGTTATGAATAGATGGGGTTTTCGGCAAAAAGAATTTTCTAGTCGAAAATTCCGGGGCGTTACACTTCTCTATTTCTTTGGGAAAGGCTATCACTGTCAGTTGTGGAAGAGATGGGTTTGGTTTTCTTCTCTGTTGATGTGTTGGCAGATTAAGTGATTGAATTGCCTATTTCTCATATATTTTAATGATGATGTTAGATAGTTCATTAAGACTGTTGTCTGACTCAAGGTTTTATGTTTCTTCTTATTACCTTTAGATGTTCATCTACGTTGTGGATGGGCATACTGGTGACATGTAGTAGATCTTGATGAGGACGATGTTGCTGAGCGATGATGATCTGGGGGCTGACGTATTATTTCTTACTATACATATTAGTTGTTTCTGCTGATGTATGCTTCTCTGAGTGAACCTGTAGTGAGGCTATTGTACAGATTCTGATGTGATCCAGTGTTGTATGGATATTTTCATGATGATATTAAAAGTTTAAGATTCTGCTCAATTGTGCTTCACTGTTATATCATATTGTATACATTCTATTATATTTTATCCCTACGTTGTGAGTTGTACGACATGTTTCGCGTGTGTTATTCTACCCTGATGACCGTCCATAGTTGTCGACACGTCTTTCAGCGCATTATTTCCTTTGTTAAATGCAGGAGTTATGGGTGATCATTACAAGGATATTCAATTTTTTGAAGGCTCTACTTAACTCTATCATCAGAATGTCATTTGAGAGGACCATGTTTACAACATATTGAGATAATGTGAAGAAGTTCCCTGGCATGAAATTTTCAACCTATTGCTACTATGACTATTGAAAAGCAAGTTTAGGGACATGATGGCAGGTTCCTCTATCTAGGTAAAATTGTCAATGTCATCGAGTTGCTAGCTATTGAGGACCCTCTCATTGATGAAGTCACAAATCCAGATGATGAAGGAAGGAACATCTTGCAAGGTCTCGGAAGCAAGGATGATGAAGGCGATGTTCACGATGGTCTTGAAAAGCACGATGATAATGGCAATGGCCATGATGATGATGGTTTAAGTGGCAGATATGAAGGCAAAGGAGAAGACAATTCTAGAAAAGGACTCATTAGAACTTTGGGTGCAAAAGAAGGCTTGAATGACAACATTGAAAATTTCCAATTACTGCTGTAAAAGAGAAGGATAAAGGGAAGCAAAAGAATTTCAAGTCATCTACTCTACCCCTTAGGTTAGTCACTATCACATGTGTTTTCAAACTTATTTCATATTCACTAATTAATTTATTTTTAAAAGTTTAAGACTAGAATAAAAGCAAAACATCAGTTCGAGTCCGTGCACGAAAAGGAAGAAGAAAAGATCTGGTAAGGCAACTATTAGTGAAATTAGCGAGTCCACAGAAGCATACAGTTAGTTGTCGAGGAGTTATTACTGATAAGATCACAGGGCTTTTTTTAAGAAAATATAAGGATCAACAAGTTGCCTCACTTTAAATGAAATATGGTTGTCATAGAGAACAACTTTTGAAAGAAAATGCCAAATTGACGACGCTCTTTTGGATGTTAATAAATGAAAGAGATGTTCTCATGGAAACACTATACCCAAAAGTTGCAAATGCAAATTGTGGATTTCCAATTTAGGGGACCTAAGTGAGCTAGATTACTAAGGTTTCCAAGAGAACTTTTGATGAATGGGGATTAGATACTCACACAAGAGAAGCTTGGAATATGCCGATAGTTCAACCTGATCCCCTTTTGTGCTGCACTCTCCCTCTGGAAAAGACTAAGTACAGTAGAAATAAATTCTTCCCAAAGTTTTATAAGATTTTAGTTTTACATGAATCGTCTGAAGAGTAACTCTTGTACGTAGCAATTTAGTTTGAAAATTGAACAGTTGATATTTTCCTATCTTTCTTAGTTTATTTCATGTGTGATCTATGGTGAGCACTAATCTCTGTAGTCCTATTCTAGTGGAATTTTTGAATATGTTTGTAGATCGAAAAGAGGAGTTCAAATAGACAAGCTCATCTTTCAACACTCTTTCCTAGACTAGAAACATCTTTCTATAGCACCTATGATAGACATAGCTCTAGCTATCTTGTTTTAGGTTTGAGATTTTTAGAGAGAAAAGAGGTGAATGGCTTAACGATGCTAGTAATTATAGGGCCAACTTACTATGTAACAAAACTGAACTTTTCAAGCGATCGAAAATTGTGAACTTGCATTCAATCTTAGATAATTTTCTCTAAAATTTTGTACTTGTTGAAACTTGTAGTTCCCAATTAATTGAATGAGTATTACATCACATGTTCTGATAGTTTTGTTTTTACTTGTTTTACGAGAAGGCATCTCCTACTTTAGCTAGTATCAGTCCTAATGTAACTGAATGACTAAAACAATAATGAATAAGCTTATGCAGGATATAGAAAAGAGGAAAACTAAAAGTCTATGCTTTCCTAATAACCTCGAGGCTAACAAATTGTTTTATTTTTTCCATACCGAAAAGGTTATCTCAAATAAGTTTGAGGAAATACTTGAGGACTTAGAATGAAAGATCAAAGCCAAAAACAAAAAAAATTAAGAGCTGTATAATAGGGATGCTTCCCTAATTCCAACAATCTCATCTCAAAGGCAAAATGGCTGACTTTGAGGTCACCTAACTACACCAATTAATTAACACTTTAGAAGTGGTGTCATTGAAAAAGCAAGATACAATCTAGTAGCTTGAATTAACTACAAGCAATGGTGACTCAAGTCTTCCGACTTCTATTCCCTCATCGGAGAGTGATCCATTCTGTGTAATTCAGAATTGTATACAAAGCTCAAATGAGACTGTGATTGGCGAGTGGTGCCAAAGACTCAAGTTTGAAATAACACGATATGTAGTTAAGTGATGGGATAACACCTCTATGGAAGGTATTGAATTTTATGCATTCAAATACGAAGATCATTGCTAAAAGAAACTTTCCTTGCTCCGAAAGATTGAAAGGCTAAGGGAAAGAGTAAAAAATCTAAAAGAAGCAATTAAGGCTTTCTAAGCAGTGGTGGATATTCAAATTTCTTTTATTAGTGATGAGGATCTTATAAGGACAAAATGAAGAAACTGTAACAGATCCTTAAAATGGCAATCCTCTATATTAAAAAATCTTCTCCAAATGATGAGAGCTTAAAGAAGTCAGTACAAGAGCTTATCTCTTATATTTTTTCGAAAAAAGATCACATTTTAAATATATAATATGTAGAATCATAGCAGACCTGAATGTGTGCACTGTAAATTGTTATCTCCTTTTGATATGTAATAAAATAACTTTTGAAACTTTGTTGTTCTTGTTTTTGTTGTCAACTCATCCATAAATGTTATTGTAATCTTGATCCCTTCTTTATATTAGTCTATTTTTTTGGAGTTATTTGCAATTATGGCTGCCTTAAGTCTAGGAGTTCTTGTAAAATAGAAATTTTCAACTTGGCATAATTGGCAGGTATTTCATGACCAATAGAAAGGAAGACCCAAAATTCATCTTTGGAAAAGTTGGTTGGTATGCTAGAAACCATTATTTGATAAGTTGATCGATAAACTAGAAACCTTTATTTAGCATGGTTGATTGATAAACCATCAACCTTTATCGGATATGGTTAATTGATAAACCTAAAACTTTTGTCTGGTAAGGTAAGTTGATAAACCAAAAATCTAGTAGTGTAAGTTAATGAACCAAAAACCTAAACCATCACCTAGTTAGGTTAATTGACGTCTTAAAAACCTTTAACTGGTTTGGTTAATTATTGGACCAGAATCCTTTATTTGGTTTTCCCCCACCATTTAGAAGGTGCTCTAGTGAGGTGTATAGTAGACACTAAAAGGCTTGACACCTTGAATCAGGTCAAGGGTTTCCTTCCTCTAAAAGATGGTTTGGTGAGGGTATGATAGACGTCTGGACTATTTCTATGGTTTGTGATTTGAATTTTCTTGTCAGTTTTTACATAGATATTGGGTTGTTGATCATGTCCATTTTGACACTAGTAAGTAGTTACATTTTTAAATTGTTATACCATTCTTACTTTTATTAATCATTTTTATATTAATTTTACATGCACATATATGTGATTTATATGTGTGTAACAAAGTTGTGACAATCATTCGATGAAAAGTCAAAAATTCAAAATAATGATTTACAGTCATAGTTTCTGTTCTTTATCAAAGTATTTATTTATCTAAACAAAATTCAAAAAAGAGTTTCTTATCATTAATAACTATTTTAAAGAGATCATTTGACCATGAAACAATTAATCGAATATTTACAAAGAAAAGGGATAAAATTACACGTTGTTAGAACAACAAAGTTTGGCTTGAATATGGAAACACAACTTAGTTCATGGATGGTAGTTCACTTCGTGAAGAGGGGTTCTCTACGACTTTGTTAGTACAATTTTGAGTAGTGGTTGGTAAAAATGCAGTTTGGATAAGATCGTTCTTTGTTAGCTCTTCGCTTTAAATTGTGGCTACGCTAACTATTTTGTATGTAAACTCATAGACCATTCAGTTTTATGTAAGAGTTCGTATAGGTCTAGTTTCTCACGTACGAGTTATAAACAATTGCTTTATTGTTTTATGATGTATATTGATTTCGTTTGTTTGAAATTACACTCAACTTGTTACAAGAACAAAAATAGATGTAACAATAATTATTTCGGGGCGTTGTTACAAATACTCCGAAAATGAATACAAGAGAGTCATTTTCTCATTTTCACTCCATTAAAGAGGAAACTAGTACGAGAGTACATAGACATTATAAAATAAAATTCACTTTTCCTATTTAACCATCTTGTTTTCTACCCATTCAAATTTTACTATCTCCTCAACTTCAAAAATGTGTGTAGTTAAAGTGCTTAGCGTATTGAATGCAGTGGAGGTGCAAAAAGTCTTAGTGGGGATAAAATTAGGAAATAACGAGATATAGTGGATGATTCTAAAATAGCATACAAAAACTCTTTTAATGCTTTTATACACACATACACACACGACCATCAAATAAAAAAATTAACATTTAATGTGATTATACTAGTACATTCTTAATTTAAATAAAAACATGTGCAAATATATGTAAATACATATAAATTTTTATCTAACGAAATTAAATTTTAAAGTATTTTTGTTTCTAAAAATACATATTAAAAAATCAATTAAAAGACTAATTTGATACAATAATTTAATGTATAAATGTCATTTTTTAAACTTATTTCTATTATAGAAGATATAATACAAGTGATATAATATAATGACAATAACGGGACACATCGAGAATAATAGGGCTTAAAACGAAAGGGCTATTATAAAGATTAGTATTTAGGAAGATCATAATGGTGAAAATCTGTAATGGGACCAGCGAGGCATTAACTACACAGCTCTAAGCCCATAATTTTTCAGTTACTACTTCCTCGGAAGATGGTTGGAACAAAAAACCTTGTTTGGTTAAATCCAAAATAAGTCAAAATAACAGTAACAACAATTAGTTGTCGAAGCAAAAAAATTAACAATCAACACCGAGCTGTCGAACGAATATAAAATAGAAGAAAATAGACGCCTTGCCATTGAAAATAAGCCATATTAGTAGGAACATTATGATAATGTCGAAATAAATATTAGAAACTCTATTTCATTGCATCAAATAGGAGTGAATCATTTGAAAATGATAAGATATTGTCAAATATAAATGGAACGGTCGATTAGACGCCATCAGATTCAAAGCTAGACTCCTTGAGCTAGTTAAATTTGATAAGCTACAACTGGATTATTTGAATTTACCTACATATAAATTCCCGAAAATGCATTTATTTAGTAATGCAGCATTGCTGAAATTTCTTTTGTTTAGCCATGTAGTGTTATCGATTAGTCTGTACGATTAAACCCTACACATTAAACCATACGCACAAATTCATGAAGAAAAAATGCCTTTTCGATAAGTTGTAGAACAAATTCTACATTGTGTACGCTTTCTTAGGTAAAAATTAATCTAGATTCCTCCTTATTTGAAGGAATTTCATTTGCATTAAATTGCTTCATGGTTTAAATATTATTGGTTTGCATTATATATTAAAGAAGAAGACGACCGAAGATTATATGAAGTAGGGTTAAACTAAAAGGGAAAATTAGTCAACTTATAATTTAATTTCATGATGGGTCTAATTTTATTAGTACCTCTCCTAGTATTTGTTTTCTAAAAACTAACGCCCTCATGTCTATTTTTTAAGTGTAAATAATAATGCTTATATTCTACACGAGCCTAAGGCACACGCTTCACGTGTGCATTATTTATTATTTGCTAACTTTTTTAATTTTAAGTCAAAACATTTTTTATTTTGAATTTTGTATTTATATTGTTAATATATAATTTATTTTGTAGATTCACTTTTTAAGCAATATAAATATTTGATTGTTTTATAAGATTTGTAGATGAGTGTTTTCAATTTGCAAAAAAATTGTCTATTATTAGATCATATTTTCTAATGCTATTAGAATCTGAAAATATTTGTAAATGGATGTAGATGAATGTTTTAGGCCTTAACTTTTTTTATGAATTGTTTTTTGTTAAATTTTATTTTTATGTAGTACTAGATTTGGAAATATTTGTAGAATAAAATTTTGAATTTGTCAATCTTTTTGTTATATCCTATATTTAAGTGGGACTCAGGTTTGGTAGTATTTGTACAAATTTATTTGTTAGATTCCGTGTTAAAGGAATATTATGATTTGACCATATCTAGCGAAGATAATTTTGATTTTTTTTTTAAAAGTAAGATTCAATTTTGTTAGTGATACTAAAACAGAAATACATTTTTTGTAGTTCACATTGATATCAGAAAAACGTATCAGTGATACCGATGGTATTACAACTATTAATAAATAATTTTATTTTCTATTCTAAATAATAATGCAACTACGCTAAATTTTCGGGCATCTTACCAATCACTCAACCAAAAATGCTTAGGTCGACAATGGATGCTTTCATATGCACAAGGTGACATATTCACATCTGCTTCTGAAATCATCTTCGAGTATTCGCATCTACGGATATGTGCGGATGTTAGATAATTATCCGACCCACTAACGCTAGACAAATCAAAGAACATAAATAATAAACTTTACTTTCAAACAAATTTTTTTCAGTCTAATTGATTATTAAAGTGCTAAAAATAAGTAATAGAATAATGATAAGTAGTTTTAAGCGTTTAGCATGTGTTTAACATGTATTTAGAGCTAGAATATAAACTTCCAACTTAATAAATAATAAATAAATATCTTTTGCTACACTAAAATACATATAATTTAAATTATAATTTGAAAAAAGAATGAATGATCATTTTCGAATTTGGAGCCCGGTAAGAGTGGGGCCTCCGGATTCAGCCCGATAAGAATACACCAACGTCGTCCCGTTCGCAAATTTGATTTCGTTACGTTTTATCAAAAAAAAAAAAAAAAAAAAAAAAAAAAAAAAAGATTTCGTTACAAAATCCCTAATTTCGAATTAGCCTTTACTATTCTCTGCCACTTTTTCGTCTGCCACTATTCCAAATTACTCCGGATTCAAAGCTGCTTTCCTCTCTACGCGCCACTGGCTCCCATCTACCGGTAATTTTCTTATTAATTGATGATTAACTGGAAATCGACTAGCTGTTTAATTGTGTTACTTTTTGTTTGTGCTTTAATTTGACTTCAATTAGGTACAAACAACAAGAAAAATACGATCTTTTCTCGCTAGATTCAAACTTCCGTTCGTCTTGTTCTCCCTAGGGAGCTTGCCAAACATGCTGTCTCCGAGGGCACTAAGTCTGTAACAAAATTTACAAGTGCTTGATTATGTAGGGTTAGTTGTCAAAGGCGTTTTAGATGGTTTATATTATTTAGGGGCTTGTTTAGATTTTGTGTTCTCATGTTGGGATCTTTGCTTAATGCTTACTTTTGCGATGAACGAATATTTTGGCTGAAAATTTTGTTAAAAAAAAAACTGTATCGTTCTTCCTTTTTGTGTCCGATTTATGTTATTAACTATGTTTCTGATTAATTAGATCTAAGCGTACGTTCAAGTTTTTCCTTTTTTATATTTTGACCAGCCAGGTATTCTAGTTAATGAATCTGCCACTATTTTGATTCATAGCGTTTGGCTCGTAAAGCATAGTTAAGCTGGATAATTTGTAATAGAAGTGAAATATGATACTACTTTTGCCTGTAAAAGCCATTAAATATTTTTCGCTGTTTGTTTTGCCGGTTAATAATAGAAGTTTAGATCATGAAAACCAATAGTTATCTCTCTTCTTTGCCAGAACCACACCCACCCCGTGGCAGAGAGACTTTGTGGAAAGGGAAAAAATGGTATTGTTTGGTATGCACTGTTCAGGAGTGCTGCACTGTTTGATATGCTATATGCAAAGTTTACAGTATATCGTGCCTTGTTATCCAGTTGAATATTTGAAAGTTGAAACAAAAATAAAATAATCTCAAAAGCATCAGAAATCTGAAGTTCCTTAGTGCACATTAGATGCCACATCTGGATTCATAACCATCATTAAAAAAAATGCAGACAGTTTATATTCTCATCTGGAATTATGGATTATCATTTCAGGAGTTAAAGAGAGGTGAATTAGAAAGCTAGCCAAGAAAATCAAAATGTTACTTCATGATGATGTGGTGTATCAAATCCTACTACGGTTGCCTGTGATATCTTTATTTCGATTCAAACTTGTTTGCAAATCATGGCGTGCTTTGATCGAAAGTAGCTATTTTATCGGACAACATCTCTATCTCCATCATTATGATCCTAGTTTGAAGGATAAAAACCGCAATTTGATTTATCAACTCGAAGGTGACGACTCATCCGTCTTCTTTCCATTGACATCCACTGAAAGTTTTGAAGAGCCAAAAGTATGCCTAGAACTAAACTGTTCAAACATAAATGGATGCTCCTCTGTTGAAGTACTTCAAGTATTGAGTTATAATGGCATCATTTGTTTGCATCTTTTGAAAAATGAGATAGAACATAGTATTTGTCTGTGGAACCCAACAACTAAACAATCGAGAGTTCTCCCACAGTCCCCTCTCGTTGATAACAGACCTGTGTCAATTGGATTTGGGTTTGATATTAAAAGCAATGATTGCAAAGTGGTGAAAATTATCTCAGGTAGTAAAGGTGCTAAAATGAGATTTGAGGTGTATAGTCTGAATACAGGTTCTTGGAGAAGGCTAACTAGTGGTGTTTCACTTGATTGGTTTTTCGGCGGTAGTAGGATGCCATTTAATAACGGAACATGTTTCTTCTGGGGATATTATAGGTCCAAAAATAAGGGGGTTGTATGCTTTGACTTCAGCTCTGAGATGTTTCGCTGTATACCTTTGCCTGGTGCTGATTGCTGTCCATGGCATTATCATATGGGTGTTGTAAATGATAAAATTGCATGTTTTTTAAGTATGAATGACCCCTGTATGGAATTATGGGTGTTCAACGAATATGGAAGGGCAAATGAGTGTTGGACTAAAGTGTACACGAGTAGGAGACGGGCAGTTGAGGGGGTTTGCATGAATGGTAACTATATTTTCTTTCAAACGCAGGGGAAGATGTGGAGATTCAACGTTGTTACCAAGGAAACCAAGTATTTCACACTTGAGAATATGCCTCCTGCTCATGATACTATATTGGTGGGATTCAAGGAAAGCCTGGTTTCGATTTACGGAAATAGGAAATAGATTATCAGATGACATTTGCTTCTTTTATTAGCTGCAGAAAGTAATATATTTATGAATAATGCACCTATGTATAAGTAGTAGTTGCTGTTTATTTATTTTCTCCTCCATTTTGAATATGTTGTCTGTAACCTATGCGTATATTTTGTGATTTGTAGCTTCCTTTTTTTTGCTAGCAGTTTAACTGTATGTTTTGTAGTCTTTTTTGACTTGGAAAATACTTCTTCCAGTACAATGTTTTATAGAAATATTTCAGTCTTTGTGGTTTAAGTTTTCCAGGAGGCCATTACGTTTTTTGATGATGAAGTAGCAGACTTTTGGGTTAACGAGAAGGGGAATTAATGTATTAATCCATGTAATTCCAGTGAATCTGGATTCATGTAATGCCTAATATGCACAAATTTAAATGTTAGTGTTGTTCAGGTGAATGATTAATTAAAAGCGATATATTCATAGTTAAAGGAAATGTATACCAAAAATATTTCAGGTATAAAAACAGAACTGTTCTCTACTGATGGGATTTCCAAAGATGGATGCAAGTAGGGTTGTTATGGTGATGGTAATGGTAAGTTTTACCATTATTAACGGTAAAATAGCGGTAAAGAAATGTCAATACCCGTGGTAACGGTGAATTGACCAATCATATTAATTTTGTTTATTTTCACTATTTTAATGAATTCCAACCTTTTTTTTTTTTTTTTTTAAATTGATCATATTTTATGTAAATGATTTATTTAGAATGGTAATTCTTTTTGGTTTTATTAACTTCAAAGTTTAAGAGTTAAATTATTATTTCATGTATTGTTGTAAATATCTTTTGATAAGCTAAGTAAATTTTCTATGCCAATTAAAATAAGTTTAAATATTTTTATAAACATTAATGGAGTTAGAATTAGTAAAAATATATTTATTTTTTTCTACCATTATCAAAAATTTAATGTGTTAATGTTTTAATAGCTTTATGTATCGGTAAATTTACCACTACCAGTCAACGGTTTAACAGTTTATCGGTATTCCAATGAACATTTTACCAGCGGTAACGGTAATTATCGGTATTCATTTTTGGCTTACCAATAGTATCTGTATGTTAACGATTTTCTCGTATCGGTAACGGTTACCATTATCATAATAGCCCTAGATGCAAGTTTAATTACATAAGGACCACACCTAATACATATTCTGAACATATTTACGTATTCTGAACATATTTACAAGATAATATACTTGCAATGGATCGATTCCTTCAATATAATGCAATTCCATTTGAATGTGGCATGGTTATCAAAAAAACGATTTTATCTTTGTTTTTACTAGGTGGAGTCACGAGTGAGTTTTCATGGCTCAATACAGATCTTAATCCCAGCTAAGTTTTTTTTTTTTTTAATTAGAAAGTCGGTTGGTCTTTTCAAAAAATATATATTACGTAGTTTGAAGTTTCAGTAAACAAGAAATGACTCTCAAGTCTTTGTTCTCACTGCTGTTATACAAATTGTTCTCGCTGCTTTTATAGAAAACATCCTTCCATTTAGCTTAATATAAATTTAGTCTGTATTAATTTTTAATTATTTTGTTTTGTCCTTGTTTTTTTTAAACGGCTCTATTATTCTTTTTTTGTCTTTTTCTTCCAATAAAATTTTCACACTACAAGGAAACAAAGATATTTCAACGGCTCTAAGCCGCTGGTGGCCGTTGAGAGCCGTTGGAATAACGTTCACACTTACGGTTGAGAGCCGTTGAAAAATCATGACCAATAAGCCATTGAAATAACGTTCAATGGAACCAACGAGCACATTTTGACTGTTGTACCGACGTTTACTAACGGTTCTAACGTACTAATTAACTGTTGATAACCGTTGAGAGCCGTTGGACAATCATGACCAATAAACCGTTGATATCCATTGGTAATTTGGGTATTTTTTTATACAACAGCAAGTCATTCATCTTCAAATCACTCAACAAATATCAATATCCATTTTCACTCCATTTCATACATATATTTCATATATATAACACATATATAACACATTATAACATCAATAATAAACATCCAATATAAACCAAATCAACACAAATATATACAGTATAAACCATCCAAACATCTCAAACCAGACCCCCAATGTTACACATAATCAAAACAAGCACGTACCATCAAAATGCATCCAAACACAACATCTTCACCAACTAGCAGCAAATATATACAACATCAAACACAATCCCTACCAACTCCAAGTCAATATGTACATCTTCCAGCATAAGCACAATAAAGCGTACCTCTCAAACATCGTTTTTGCCTCCAGAAGCACCATACAATGAAAGGAAGAAACCATGTTGTTGCGTATAGTCCGCTAGACGTTGATCCAGCTGTTCCATTTGTATAGCTCGAAGACGATCCTACTCCTGTGTTGCTCAATCATGGTTCTAAGCTCTTTTATTTCGCTTTTGTCCTAAGCTTTTTCATACGCCTTTAGAGCTGCCCAGCCTGCAAATAAAATAAAAAATGTTCACATTTATATTGTAATTATTTTCTTATTAAGCAATGCATATTTCAACAAAGAGAAACGTAAACGCCATTAATAACTACACTACAAAAGGCAGCTCAAATTGCGACGACCAGGGACAACGACTAAAAAATGCGGCCAATGCAAGCCGTCGCAAGCCGTTGCACGACCTGCAGATAACAGCACGTCGAGACCTTTCTTCCTCATTATAATTTTTCCCTAAATTATTTTGTAAACCCTTAAACCCGTTGCCCCTCTTGCTGCTCCAATTCCAACCCTTCAAACTCACTTCCAAGCTTCTGATTCGTCCCGGTATGTCTTCTAACTCTATTTTATTGTTAATTAGGGTTAATTAGAGGCTTTAGTTGCTTATTTATATGGGTTTGAAAATTGAATGTTTATGGGTATGAAATTGGTTGTCTTGAGGGATGCCTATGATGATGGTTGTGTTGTAAGTTGATTTGGAAAAAAATGTAATTGATTAGGAGAGTGAAAACGATGATTATCATATATATAATTGATTTAGGAGGTTCAGAACGATGATTATCACATATGTACTTGGGCGTACGATGATTGTATTGTAGATTGATTGTGTTATAGGTTGATTTGGAAATAAATGGAATAAATGTAATTGTTTAATGGACGTAGTAAATGCAAAGTAGTTAAGGCGCTAAGGCGAAAGTCTTGAAACTTAGATTTTCTATGCTCCTTCATACGAATATGGCTTTTTTGATGGAAAAGAAAATACACAATAAATTACTACTATAAATTGATGAATTTAGTGTTGGTAAACATTTTATTTATAGTGATATAAAGTTAGTAAACTATTTTATTTACTATAATTCTAATTTTAAGTTTTATTCTTTTAACCATTTATAGTTCATTCAACTATTTAAATATCTCATTAAATCAATTTTTAACTAAATATTAAGTTTGATCATTTTTTTTAGTTACTTAAATATTTTTATTAAACAACTTTATTAACTAAATATAAAATTAAATCATATTTTATCATTGATTTAACTATTTTAATATTTTTTAAACTGTTCAATATACTAAAAATTAAATTAAGTCATATTTTATACAATATTTAACTATTCACATATTTTATCTAACTGCTTTATTAAGCGAAATTAAAATATTACTATTTCACTAAAGTCAAGAATTCAAAATACAATTTAATGTACTAAAATTTAAAATGAAAATCATATTTATAACTTAACTCTTTAAATTTTAAAGGAAATTAATTAATTAACTTGAAAGCTTAATTTATCTTTCAAAAAATTAAACTAACTAAAATTAACTTCATAATTTATACATTAAACTAAAATTAGCTAAAACTAACTAAAACTAATTTATACTTCATAATTTAAACTAAAATTAATTAATTAGCTTGAAAGCTTAATGGTCGATATAAAATTTTCATTACCATCCGAAGCATTCCCAACTCCTTCGGACCATCATACAGTTTATGTCAAATCCTGTTTCATAAGACTGGGATTCCAGTTGGTTATGTCATGTTAGTTTACAAATTGAAAGTATGAAGAAATATTATGTAGACGTTAGTTTATAAATTATATAATGTGTTTTACTTAATGTGAACCCCTTAGAGATTTTTGGCTCCGTCCGACAAGTGTTGTATATGATCGTTATATGGATATTCGTTTTTACACAAAATGGAAATCTATATTCATCTGATACAGTATTCGTTGGATTTGTCCCAGTATTGGACAAGTTGCAAATATAATAATGTAAGCATATTTTATAAATCATTTCAGTTTAAACGGTTAACAAAAATTTGATGGCACTTCCTTTATGTTCCCTATGTACACGCATTTGTGTACGATACAGGGACCAAAGGGAAATGCTGCCGAAATTTTGTTGAACCGTTTAACCTGAAATGATTTATAAATTATGCTTATGTTATTATATTTATAACGGGAAGTAGGTTGATCGCCCGTCGAAGTAAAAAAGAAATAAAGTAATAAACCGAAAACATGAAATAGTTATAAATGAAATTTTACAAGACTTTAATTAATATAAAGTGTTTGATCGAATTTTCTAACATATTTGTTGCAAATTAGGAAAATATTCGATTATTTTCTTGATCGTTGTTGGATGTATGAATCCCGAACCGGTAAGAAAGGGTCGATAAAGAAACATTTTTGTAACGGTGTCCAATAATTTATTAGATTTGCTAAATCTAATAATCGAAGTAACGTAGACATTCGTTGTCCGTGTAGTAAGTGCAGACATCTGAAGCATTGGAAGCCAGATGTAGAAGAAGTACATCTGTATAAATTTGGTTTTCTGCCGAATTACTACTTATGGGATCGTCATGGAGAACTTGTTCAACCTACGTCCAATCCTGTAGTGGTAGAGGACAATAATACAATGATGAATAATAATAATACAACGGCGAATCTGATAGAAAATACGATGCAAGATGCAGCATGATCAATGTTTCCTACCATTGATCAAAGTGACGATGAGAACGAAAATGTTGAAGAACCAGCGGAGGAAGCTACTTTTTTATGATTTATTGAATTATGCTAAGAGGCCGTTGTGGGAAGGGTATACATGCAGAACCGAATTATCTGTAAACGTCGAATTCATCACCATGAAATCAAAATTCAATCTTACAGAAGCTGCATTTACAGCAGTTGTACAAACTGCAAAACGATACATGCCGCTCAATAATTTGATGTACGATAGTCATTATAAAGTGAATAAACTTATGTTTGCTTTTGGACTACCGTATCAAAAGATAGATACATGTGTAAAAGGTTGCATGTTGTATTGGAAAGAAGATGCTCACCTTAGAAAATGCAAATTTTGCAACGAAGATAGATATAAACCAAGAAAAAAGATAGGAAAAGAAGTTCCACATAAAAGAATGCATTATCTACCTATAACTCGCAGACTTCAATGGCTATATGCATCTTCTGCTACAGCATGTCATATGCGATAGCATAGCGTGAGAACACCAGAAGAAGGAACTTGATACATCTGTCTGATGGTGAAGCATGGAAACACTTTGATAGGACTTATCTTGAATTTGCTGCAGAGAGCCGTAATGTTAGGCTCGGTTTATGTACGGATGGATTTTTGCCATTTTCTCAATTTGGGAGTAAATATTCATCATGGCCAATCATTGTTACTCCTTATAACTTACCTCCATGGATGTGCATGAAAAATCTATATATGTTTCTAACGGTTGTCGTCCCCGGTCCCGATGATCCGACATAAGGAATTGATGTTTACCTACAACCGTTAATTGAAGAGTTGAAAACACTGTGGCATGAAGGAGTCGAAACATACGACGTTTCAAGAAAAATGAATTTTCGTATGTTTGCTTCTTTATTATGGACTATTAGTGATTTTCCTGCGTATGGCATGCATTCAAGTTGGAGCACAGCTGGACGCCTATCTTGTCCTCACTGTATGGATGAGACATGAGCATTTTCATTGAAGTTTGGAAAAAAAATCTTGGTTTGACTGTCATCGATACTTTTTGCATATTAATCATAAATTTAGAACGGATAAAAAGAACTTTAAAGCTAATAGAGTAGAGACTATGCTACCGCCTAAAGTTTGGACAAGCGAAGAGATATATGAAATAGTAAAAGACTATCCAAAAATAAATGAAATTGGGGAGCAAGTTGAAATTCCAAGTAAATCGGGCATTCATAATTGGTGCAAGCAAAGTATATTTTGGGAGTTACCTTATTGAAAAAATCTACTACTTCGGCATAATATTGACATCGTGCACAATGAAAAAAACGTTTTTGATAACGTTTTTAATGCAGTTTTGAATGTAAAGGAGAAACCCAAGGACGATGCGAATTCGAGACGTGATATATTACAATTCTGTAAACGGCCGGAACTTCACTTGTACGACGATAATAAAAAAACTCAAAGCAAGCTATGAGCTAGACAACAGGCAAGTAAAACTCGTGCTAAAGTGGCTGGAAGGATTAAGATGTCTTGATGGGATTTCTTCTAATCTCTGTAGATGTGTGACCTTTAAAAGCAGTAAATTGAGTGGGATGAAAAGCCATGAATGCCATATCATGATGGAATATTTTTTACCAGTGATTTTCAAGGAACTGTTTCATGCAAAAATATGGAGTGTTATAACAGAATTAAGTATGTTTTATAACAACTCTGTTCAACGATGTTAAAGGTAAATCGTCTATGTAAGTTTGAAGTAGAAATCCCTGTACTGCTTTGCAAACTCGAGAAAATATTTCCACTAGGTTTTTTAATGTAATGGAGCATTTACCTATTCATCTTCCGTCTGAAACAATCCTTCGAGGTCTTGTGCAATATGGATGGATGTATCCATTTAAGAGGTAATTTTGTATATACTCAATAATCTTGATAGATTACAATTTAGATTTTTGTACCAACATATAAATTTAATTAATCTTATTATAGGTACTTGAATCATTTGAAGAAAACAATTAGGCAAAAAGCACGAGTAGAAGGTTCGATTTGCAAATCGTACCTTGAAGAATAAGTTTCATTTTTTTCTTCCATTACTTTAGTGAAGATGTGAACTTATCTTTTGTAACTGTTCCCCTAATAAAGAAGCCGTTGAACATGAGTCTTCTCAAACAATGTTATCTATTTTTAGAAACACGGAACACCTGCTGGAAAATATGTGGAAATATGGTTAAGCGATAAAGATTACCAAATGGCACACATATATGTTCTTTTAAATTGCGTGGAAGTTGCACCATTTGTCAGGTAATACTAAATTCATGTACAATTCAATTATATATATATTTATATTAATAAAAAGGAACATAACACATATTTGCAGCATATACGAATCACAACATCCATCCGGTGATCTCAGTAATGAATTTGCTGGATGGTTTTCAGACTATGTTCATGATCCCAAAAACTGTGTTGTTAACGAACGATTACAACATATTACTATCATACCAAAAATAAATGTCAAAACGTATCAAGTATACTTCGTCAATGGATTTAAATTCAACACCAGTGATTACGGAGCTAAAAAATTAACATATAACAGTGGTGTATTTGTCGAAGGTAGTGATGATCAAGAGGAACATATAAAAGATTTTTACGGCGTTTTAACGCAAGTTTTGGAGTTGACATATTATGTACAGCCCGCAGAGAAAAAATTTCTATTCAAATGCAACCGGTTTAGCAATGTTCCTAGTTCTAGAATTAACGTGCACAAAGATTATAAGCTAATTCAAATAAGGCATACGTCACATTACTATAAGTGATCCTTTCGTGTTAGCTAAGCAAGCATTACAAGTGTATTTTGCTCAGTATCTGTCCTTAAAAGAAGATAAAGCATATTGGTGGGTTGTTTTTAAAACAAAGGCGAGATTTACATTTGATGGGATTATTATTCTAGATGAAGCAGCATATCAAGCGGATCTTGAGCCAAATACTAAAATAATAATAGCTGATGACATTGATGTAGGGTCGTTGAATGATGAAACAAATGTATTAGTAGATGCTTACTGAAGAAAAGATATAGAATGTGAGACCGAGTCTGGGTCAGAAGATGATGAAGTTTATGTACTTATGTTATGTACTATTATGAGCTATGTACTATATATGTTATGCACTATTCTAAGCTATGTAATAATAATGATGATGACTGTTCTTAACTATGAATTTACTTACGTTCTTTACTATTCTGATTTATGTAATGATAATGATGACTATATATGTTATGCATTATGAAGAGTTATGCGTTGTTCTTCTCATGTATGATTTATGTAATGATAATGATGACTGATGCTAATAATTCAAGTTATTCTGTATGCATTATATGATTGTGATAGATATGTTTGATCATAAACGATCGAGAAGTACGTCTCAGCCGACTCCTTCACCATCTCCTGCAGCAAAAGCAGGTCCGAGCAGCTCGGAGCCAGATCTACGCCAAATTGCAGAGATTGTTTCAAAGAATGCAGGGTAAATATCAAATTTATTTCAATTTACATTATTTAAAATATATGAAATATCTATGTCAACATGTACACATGGACTTTGAGATTGGGCCATCAAATTTTATTCTAGAGGTATGATGGAGTCTTACAGAGGCCGGATGTTTGGGGCATGGCCGCATTGGGATAGTATCCCACCCCATATCAAGAACGTCATTCTAGCTGATTTATTGGTAAGTATTTTTTATATTATTATCGAAAATTAATATACTATATAAATAGTTCAAAATAAATTTAATATGCAGGCTGTTGTACGTGTGGAGCCGCAGGACATGCAACTTTTTTTGACTCATTGGAATATGAAGATGTGTAAAAATTATCGAGAGGCAATTTCAAGGGCAAAGACATCTGGTAAAAAACCTCTGTGGATGAGTGCCGATGTTTGGGATGCATTTCTAGCATACTAGGATACAGAAGCAGCTAAAGTAAGATATAATGAAAATATTCACATTTATGTTGATTGCATTATTTTAATTAATTGTGTATCAAATTTAACAGAAAGTAGCAGCCAAAAATAAAGCAAATAGAGTTAAGAATCTAGCTTTACACTGCGGCGGCTCGAAATCATTCCAACAATATAGAAGAGAATTGGTATAAATTTCAATATTTATTAGCATATGTTTACGTAAAAATTTAGTGTATATCATTCATTCTTATTTTCAATAGTTTTATTACTGTATATATACCCAAGTCGCAAAGTTAGGAAAGGAGTCGTCGATGGTAGATGTTTTCAGACATACACATGCGGTGGAGCATACTAATGAAGAAGGGAACATTACATATGATTGGGAGGACGACAAGGCTGCGGGTGTAATGGTAAATATGCTTAACCGTAATTAAAATGTTTCATATTCATTCATATCACAGTATATAAGTAAATTATATAACATTTATGTTAAAATTATATTGGTATTGTAGGTGAGATATGACGCAGAATCAGATAGAGTGATACAAGCAACTGGACGAGAGGAGCTTACGGTTGTAGAGTCTGGTCATATATGGGATTCTATTATTGATCCGCCTACTCGTAATAGGTGATATGGCTTCGGAAACCAGGAGGTAAACCTTTTTTAGACTTATAAAATAACATCATTAATATAAATTGAATTATTAACTTTAATATGAACTTGAATTATTTCGCAGGCTATTGCTTTTCAACAAGATTACAGGAGGTCCATGGAGGAAGAGACCATAGCTCGGATGCAGCAGCAGTTGGATGAGATGAATGATTGGCGAAGAAGCCAGCAGGCCCAACAAACAAATGAGCACGTTGCATGTACTATCAAGAGCATGGGTCGATGCCTGGGGAGGGAAATGTTGCTGCTGAAGGCGAAGACGAAAATGACGAGGAGGAAGATTAGTTTGGTTATTCTCATGCTTGGGTATGTACATATACTTAGTTTTTTATAAGCCAGTTGCACGTACGATGATGTGTGACGATGGTATGGTATGTTTGGATATATGACGATGGTACGACAATATGTGATGATGGTATTGTGTTTTGGATGTATGACGAAGGTATGTTATGATGGTGTTTTGAATTTAGTTATTTTTTTGATATATTATGATTTGGTGAATTGATTATTGTTGAGTATTGGTGAATTGATGGAATGATAGTGGTATGATAGTCAGTATTGATTACATTGGACTAATATTAGAATGGTGTTGGTTTTGTATGGATTGAGGGAAAGGAATAGTTGTGTAGTGCCGAAAATATGTTTCAGATTTGCGACGGCTAGCTACGACTTATAGGTACCAGATTTGCGACAGCTAGTGACGACCTATTTGCAACAATTTGTAACACCTTGTTACGGCTCCCTGGGAAACAAACTACTTGTCACGTGGACAAGTTGCCATTGCAAGCCGTTGCAAATTAAGCGACGCAGCCTTCGCTTTTCCTGTTGGCGACGACTTAAATTGCGACGGCCAACGACGACCGCCGACGCTTTTTTGCCATCGCAAATCACTGTGTTCTTTGTAGTCTTAACATCTGGTTGCGTGCAATAATTTGTAAATATGTTAATCATCTAAAGTGTATCTACATGTTGATTTGTTGTAAATATGTAAATATTTACATAGTTTAAATGATTTGACAACCTAACAACAATATTTTCTACATGTCTACATAGAAAAAATAAGATGTGAATTGTTGTTTTCATTTTAAGGCACATTAAATAGTTGCATAATAATCAATTTTGCACATATTCACATTAAATATAATATTGTAATGTTTATAAGATTACCGCTAGATTTCCGTAGCCATAACGCCTATTCCGCTGCATTAGATCCATAATAAAATCGAAAAGAGCATCTTTCTCCTCCCGCATCGCAATCGGATCCCTCAAGAAGTTGTTCCCGTGCCTCTTGAAACTTTGCGTATAATCCAAAAACGATTATAGTTGAAAATTAATAGAATGTTAATTTTATTTTACATAGCTAATTACTTAACTTGTCAATATTAAAAAATAGGATTCAAAATATGCATACATATGCAGTCATCGCCTTATCCTCATCATCCCACTGATATGTAATGTTGCCAGTATCGTCTGTTTGCTTTAATTCATGGGTGTGCGCAAATATATCCATTAATGACACAAGATGTCCATGCACTTTTTCCTATAATAGATAATTTATATATTTTAATTCTACATAGCTAATTACTGAAATGATCAATATACAAATGTAATAACTGTTTAGAATCGTAATTGATAAATTTACCAAGTCCTCACGGTGATGCTGGAAAGACTTGGATTCTCCACGGAGTGTTACTAGGTTCTTGCTTTTATTTGCAGAGTTCATCTCCAACTCCGCCTGCAATTTTACATTGATTAATATATTTAATAATTGCAAAAATTTTAATGAGATATTTGGTAGATTTTCCTTGACTAATCACTATTCCACCGCCTAACCCAAGAATCCCATATAGTCGCGCCTATCAGTTCGGTTTCTTACCTGATTTCTTAAGCCCTAAATTATCTCCCTGTAATTCTTAGCAACCTTTGAATTCTAGTGATGCTGAACTAGGGTGACGTCGACCTCCTACAAAAAAGGGTGTCAAATGGGTAGGGTTGGGTATAAATGGGTTAGGTTCAAAATCAATCCAACCCATTTAAACAAAATAATACCTAACTTATTCAGCCCATTTATTAAACGGGTAAACCCAACCTAACCCAACCTAAAAAATAATTTAATGGGTAAAAACCTATCCAATCCTTCAAACCCATTTTGGTTGAAACTATGACAAAAATCTAAACTCTAAAACTTAAACATACGAATCATACAAAAAGATAGAAACTTGTGGGATTTCAGTTACATCAACATACATAGCTCCAACATACATAGATCCAACATACATGTTGAAATTATCATACAAAACTGCATCATTTGTAGCTTTCAATCAACACTAATTGAAACGTCATTCAACGACGGCAATAGTTGCAGTTTTTCAAACAAGCATAATATCATTAAAAAAACAATATAACAGCTGCCGTTAAAAGTGATTATCTTCGAAATATCAACATAATATCATTAAAAAAACAATATAACAACTTTTGTTAAAAAAAACAATATAACATCATTATAATATCATTAGCTAAAGCCAGTTCTTTATTGTAATTTGACTACGTTTGAGCGTGATTATCTTCGAAATTATCCACTTTAGCCTACACATTACAATAAATAAGTGTAAGTGATAATCTGAGAATGAAGAAATAGAAAGTAAGAAAAAGACAACAGGCATACAAAAAGTAAGCTGATCATAAGATATAAAGAGGCAAGCATAAACTAAAAGTGGTGGTTGTATGTGTAAAATAGATAAATAATAAGCAAATGTAACAACTCGTATTTTTTTTATTTACGTGTGGAACCTAAGACTTCACTCAAGCCATTGCTTGTCGGTCTTAGTAAACCCCACGGGTAGTGATATACCCCGATTTTTCAACGCCTTCACACTACCTTGGTAGCCACCCCTAGAAATTGGCAGAGGTGGCCCTCGAACTTGAGACCTATGTCTCATCCCAATTCGCACACCTTTAACCAACTGAGCTAGGAGTGTCGGGTAACAACCCGTATTTTTAGTCAATTAAAATATGAAATTTTATTTGATTTTTAGTGAATTTTAAATGGTCAAATATTAAACCTAGACCTGAAAAAAATTAAAAAAAGTTTATGAATTTAATAAGGGATTAAACCATTGCTAATAAGATTGGGACTTGTTAGTATCTTTTGTCATTTGATCGGATTTGTCAAAACAATAGCTAGAAATTGAAATATGGTAACGGTAGCCTAGTATTGCATATAACTTTCCATAGCATTTTAAGTGAAATGCTACCTAAAAGGTGCCATCCTCCTTAAGCTTCTCAAAACTTATCTTATGTATGCTAAATGCTAATTCTTGGTGGCTTCTCTTGAAAGCCAATTCTTAATGTCTTCTCTTAGAAGCCTAGTCATATCTTAGTGACTTCTCTTGGAAGACAATTCTTAATGGCTTCTCAAAGAAGCTGAAGAGGGTAGCATGCATAAGAAGACAATTTGGGTTTTTCTCCCTTAAGCTTATGTCTTCTTAAGGAAGTCTTAGAATACAATTTGGTTTTTCTTCCTTGAGTTTATGGAAGCCTTAGAAGACAATTTGTTTTTTTCCTTAAGATTATGGATCTCAAGGAAGCTTTAGATGTCTTTTCAAGGAAGCCTTAGCAAAGCTTTGGATGTCTTCTCAAGGAAGCTTTGGATGGCTTCCAAGGGAAGCTTGGAAAACTATCCAAACCCCCTTTCCACAAGCCTATATACGGACCCCCACACCATTTTCATTTCTTTCCTCTCTCCCTTAAGCTCTTAGCTATGGTTTCCTATTTCCTCCTTTCTCCTCTTTTCTCCCTCCTTTTCCTCCTCCTGCTCCACCAAAACACCACCATTCTACCACCTTTTCCTTCTTCTACTACATGTCTAAAGCCTCTTCTCCTCCTCTCCAAGGCCGTGCCTTCTTTTTCCCTAGGCTTAACCTTGTTTTGGCCAAAAACTCCACCTTTTCACCTTTAAATACTCACCCACTTCATTCCTCAAAGATCCAACCTTTAACACTTTAAACTCAAAATGATACCTCCTTTTTAAGTTAGTAAGCATAAAAAAGTATTGTCAAAATCTTGGGTGAAAGATAATTTGTGACGTCGAAATATTGTATGTTGGTACGCTCGCGGTTTGCTAGGCTCGTCTATCATGAACATAAGGAGCTATGTTGTTGAGAACTTTTTAAACCAATTAAGGGCTAGTTAGTTATTGATTAATGTTTGAAAACTTGAGTGAGTTATATATTGACTTGTGGTTAATAATATGATTTGATAATATGGTTTAACGACGTTTAGTATGAGGAAGATTCGATTTTTAAGTGAATGGCATGTAGTTACCTGGGCCTAGAACTCTTAGAATTGATAATGGAGAAATTAGAATTGACTCGAACCTTAAGTGGTCGTTGATCGGGAAATTAACTAGTTATTGGTTATTGAGTTTGGGTATAAACACCATTGGGTATTGAATGATATGATTATGTGTTGAGTGTATATGATTGTTGATGACTGATATTGCGGTAAATCTGTTGATTGACAAACCCATATAAGCGTTAATGGTTTAAGGCTTATATCGTATATGCCATGGTATGTAAACTACAAGTTATATTGGTTGTTGATGTGTGATATATAGTTAATAAACAGTTTGGAATTATAGTCAATTCGATTTTATTTAAAATCAAAGTTTGGTCAGAATAGAACTAGTCGCACAGTGGTAGTTTGCGAATTTTGACCATTGACTTCAAACTGACGTACTAGAAGATCCGACCGACGGATCATCCCGAAATGAAAAACGTTTGGTTTGAAATGAAAATAACTTTCAAATGATATGTAGAGTTTTAAAATCCAATGGATATATTTTGAGATAATTCAAAATCAATTTTCTAGGAAAATACAGATTTTGCAGTTTAAGACCCGAAACATGATTTTTAAGGAATGGGCTACTTTTAAATTATTAAAAATAGGGATAAATTATGATAAATCATAATAAATGGTTTGAAAGTGATTTGAATAGATGAAATGAAGTTTGGGATGACATTAACTCATTTTGACTTGATTAGCTGATATAAGCCTATTCATAGCGCTTTTTGTAATGCTTTGATTTAGCGATTGTGTGTGATTAACTTAAATATGAACATGAAATGAAAGTTTGATTTCGAGAAACTAGAAAATTTTGAAATACATATTTTGAAGTGATAAATGGTTTGTAAAAGATGTTCCACAAACAAAGTGAATTTCGACAGCTTAAACCCCAATGCTTAAATGATTTGGAAAGCAAAAGTACTATAATTTGAAAGTACTTGTGATTATTATTGCAAAACAATTTTTACTTCGGGATAGTAATGGTTTGATATGTTACCTGTGATTCGGGTAACCCTTGGCTAAAAATATGAGCAAAACGGGTATGTGGACGCCTCTTCAAGAGGGACACACCATCTCTTCTGCGGGAGAGACATATTGTGTATGTAGATGCCTTTGTGAGAGGGACTTATGCAGAATTATTATCGAGATGGGAAGGCTTGGCCGCAGTTGCGTTGTTATCGGGAGAAACCTCCCGATCTGATTGCATATGTTTTGATATATTCTATTATTGATATTTGAGATTTCCAATCTTATTTGTTTTGAAATCCTGAAGTAAAGTATGATTTGATATGAAAGAAATATCTAGTATTTCAATGATTTGGAATGAAATGGGGATTTTAAGTCTGTAGAGGTTATTTTCAAAAGAATGGTTTTGAAAATAAATTAGATTTGATAAATCTAAAAGTGAAACTATTTTGGTTTTGAGTTATTATGAATCAATATTCATATAAGAAAAACTCGTTATGTATTACACGATGTGGTCCTCTAAATTACCTAAGTTTAAAATGAATTATAACTGACTTAAGTTCTCACAAAAGTCCGATAACTGGCCTGTAGTTTGTTTTTCCCTTGTAAACTCGGGTGCCCATAATTTCTGCACAGCAGTTGGGTAGTTTGGTTTTGCAAATATTTGTCTTGAGCAGGATTTTGGATTGAAGCTAGAGCTATGTCCAGACATTTGATAGTCTTCCGCTGTGTGTATTTATGTTTCCACTGTGTGGTTTACAGTCAATTCGAAAGGTAGGAATTTTCGGGCCGTTACAGCAAATCATCGAAAGTTTCAAACCAAATAATATTATGATAATTAATTAATAATTTATCATTATAAATGGGTAGAATTGATAATCTCAATGCTAAAAATGCATAGAATTATTTTAAGAAGCATGCACTGAGCATAGTTTCCACAAGCTTTTAAGGAAGCCTTTTTCTATGCACTAAAATGACCGAAAGTTAGTTTTGGTCCAAACCCATATCCATCATTTTCTAAAGCACTCTTTCTTAGACTTCATCCACAAAATGCAGTTTCTCAACGCATTCAAAGCATGCTAGTCTAGATAAATAATACACAATTCAACAATTATTGTACTTGTTTTTGGAATAGATGGTTCAACCATACTTTTTCTTATTGTGTACCAAAGATAATGCATAACTAGCACTTTACAGTTTCTAGTTAGCATTCCAATAACATGAATTAATAATAGTTTGATCGAAAGATAAAAATCTAAAGCTTACATCACCCATGTTGCTTTCATGAAAACATTAGAGTACAAGCAGCCCCGAGTTAGCCATAGCTTCCGAATTCTGATTACATCATATATAGCTCTGTATTAGCTATCAACATGTGACAACCCGTATTTTTGGTCAATTTAAAATTTGAATTTTAATATATTTAATGAATATTAAAATAGAAAATGTTGATTTTGGACTCGATAAAATTTGAAGATAATTTTAAACTTGGTTTTATGTTTTATTTCACTTAAAACTGGGTCAGTAAATTGTTTTTAAATCAATTTAAAAGAGAGATTTTGAAAATCGGTATTTTAAAGCTATTTTGGTGATCTGTAAAAGGGCCATTCTTGAGACAGACTCGAAATCCGACGAAACCACTTTTATTGGATCTGAAATGTCGAAATATGCTAAGATTTAAAATTTTAAGTCAAACAGAGTTCGTATGTGAGAGAACGGTATATAAACGTACATTGAAAATTCAATCGATTTTCGGTTTAAGCTAACAATATGGCGATTTTTCAAGCGGTCTCCAAATTCAACGAGTTTAGGTTCCTTGGAAGCATAATTCCATAACGTAGAGAGATTTCAAATTTCATAATTTTTTGGAGCTTGTATGTTGTAGCAACCCGAGTTCCGACAGACCAAATTTTTTTCAAAAATCCAATCTATCGAAACCCGAGTTGGGTGCTCTGGTACCCTACAGAAAAAGACAGAGATAAAGAAACATGTCAAAACTCGTAAAGCATCTCACAGCGGAAGGAAATAAAGTATAATATTCAAATATTGCTTTACCTTATTAACAATACTGCTAAACCAGTATCCAAAGCTATACCATCTCTGTCGTGAACCTAACCTAGAAGTATGTAATGAGGAGGGGGACAGAACATAAGTTCTGTGTGAGTGGACTATAATAAACTCCTGTGTAACTTTACATATACCGTTCAGTTATAATTTCTAGTTTATTAGGTTATTCAAATATAAGCATTCAAGGCCAAACCCATGTCATTCTCGTCCACTTACTAGTAGATTAACCTAATACACCGTATATGTAGTTTTTTCCCCAACTCGTATAATCCTTTCCAAGTATATGTACAGTCCCTTGCCGTATATCGTACGGGCTTCATCACGTAATTCTGTATTACTTCAACATGGTGCCACCATTCTTGAAATCGTTTGGACTGCCCCCCCTTGATCTGGCTAGGTTTCCTTATCATGAACTATCGAGTGTTCAACTAGGATTTATGCCACCTAGGACCCCTAGGGATTATGCTACCTGTCGAGTAACGCCCTTTTCCCACGTATGTGTCGCGAATCATTTTCGATGTCTAGATGCACATGTCATCTATATGTGCGACCCGAGTCCCATGGCAGGGCAAGTCAAGAAACACAGAACTCGGTCGGGAGATTTCGGATATCTGCCGATGCAGATGCTAAGGTCTGTTTTTGCAGTGGCTATGGTCCCACCAGACCCCTCCCTCAACTAATGAAAATGCACGCCTTGAAAAATGAGAACTATACGCAGGCCCCCCTATGCCCCACTAACCTATGACCATCCGCAACCATAACTAGATAGCAAGTATATGGTCTTTTGGAGTTCTCCACCTTTCCACTTCACGTATCTCGATTGACTCAAGATGGTAGGTAGACGACGAGTTGCTATCACAGGGCAACTGGTCTCGCCGAATCACGCTGGTCCATCCTAGTCTTTAGATTGTCTTATATTGCAACCAAGGCATACTCTTGGTTTTCCTACCGCAGACCTTAACCTTTGTGAGCCCAGGCGGATCATCTGCAACCTCACAGAGGGATACCAAGAGCACCCTCACGTCCCCCGAAGCTTTGTGCTTCATAACCCAGTCCGCTGGAGCCTTTTACGAAATCAGATGGACGTTCGCTCCTCCTCGTGTGCTTGTTAAACGATGATCTACCGTATCGGGTTATTCATCTATTCATGGACTGGCTCAGTTTCCTTGACTAAGAATTATTACTTAGTTGTTATTAACTAAGGTTTTCCACTTAGTTTCCTTTCCCATTAATCTTGTTAACTAAGGTTTACCACTTGGTCCCCTTAACTAAGGAATATAACTTAGTTCCCGTTCTCGATCATTTTCTTGACTAAGGTTTATTGCTTAGTTCTTGTTAACTAAGGCTTGTTACTTAGTTATCATTCTCGTTGTTTACTTAGTTCTTTTAACTAAGGTTTTCCCATGAATTCAAGCATGACTTAAGTTCTCTTTTATTCGGTGATAACGCACGGGTGTTTTCCCACAGTTCTTGCTTAGCTTAACTTACTTCGTATTATAAGTTGTCCCACCCTTCAAGTCTTGCATTACATCTTAAGTCATATTCTTCCCTTGTCCCTAGGACAAGTCTACTATTATTTAATATCACATTACTTTAACTTAAGTAATTATCATTCCCCATTTCCTTACTTCGACGTTGTTGTCTTGGTTAAGTTTGCCCCCATGTCTAAGTTGACTTAACCCCATCTTCTTATAACATTCATTCACAAATTTGGTTAAGTGTTGTCTATCCGTTCGTATTGAATTAACCCACCTACGTATCAAGTTAAATTGGTTAAGTGTTTTCAAGCAGTTTCATGACTTAACCTTCCCAAGAATCATATCAAATTGGTTAAGTGTTGTCTTTCAAATCTATGACTTAACCCTACGAATTATGTGACATTAATTAATTATTAATGCACCTCAACCTCTCACATTAGACCTGTTTTGTGGTCACTGGATATGCCGGTCGGTTCCGGGCAGAATTACACCACAACTCAGTCTAACCTCGGGTTTTGGCAATTCATGACTAACCTCTCACATTAGGTCCCATTGTTTGCGATTGCTGGATATGCCGGGCGGTTTCGGGCAGACTTCTATCGCAAACTCAACCTAACCTCGGGTTAGCCATATTCATCTTGGCCAATTTTTCACATTTTACCATTCATGTCAAAACTATATTTTATATGCCAATTTACATACTTTGTTGTTCATGCTAATTTAATATTTATGTTGATTTTCATATGTCACATTAGCCCAAATTGCATCTTATTAGTCATGTCATAACATATGTTCCAAATTATGCCAACTAATACCCATTTCATATTATTCCCCATATTCATAACGTACGCATGTCGAGGTTCGATTCATTGTCCATAAAACAAGTGGGAAAAATAAGATGGAACATAGTATGGATAAACATAGTCATAAGATGATAAGGATTATTGGTCAAATAAATTTACAAGCATGTTCATGTTCATTCTAGATATCAAATGTCAATTTCATGTTCAAGTTCTAGATGTAACTTCATGTCAAATTCCAGATGTCTATTGCATATCAAGTTTGTGTTCTTATCCAAATTCAAGTTATAATACAGGTTTTACTCTAGTGACATGTGCCCATTAACAAATCCATAGGTCAACTTCATGCTTAAGTCAATGATGTCAATCCTACGCCAAACCCCAAATCATGTTATAATTCCAAATTTGGTTTACGCATTCAAGTCTTGTAAATGTTATATTATGCCCAAACCCTTTATAACCAAACCCTCCAATTCATGTCGTAGCCCAAAATCAAGTGTTTCCTTTTTCATTTGTAATAATCATTCAATCGTATTCATTTCATGATAGATCTAGGCTCGAGATAGCCTAGCTATTAAAAATCAAAAGGGAAAGAATAAAAAGGAGGAACATGATCGTAGGCATAATAATTAAAATCGAACATATGATAATATTAAACACTATAGATTCATTTTTTCACAATAATTTCATTTCATGCTTACATAGGGAATGTTTGAACGATAAATAATAATTTTACACAAAAAATACATTATAACTCCACTCACAGTGTTTTAGCGTTCCAATATGTAGATCCTTGATCGCCCCTTTGATTCATAAATTGGATTAATCCTTGAACTGGTTTCCCCCATTTTTCTGCTTTTGATTCATCTTTGATTGGCTTCATGTCCAATTTAATTTATCTTTGATTTCATATGCGGCGTAGGTTGCAGATCTGAATTTATTCTCTTTTCTTTGCGCAGTAATTTAGATCTAAATCTCTTTTCTTTTTCATTCACGGTTGTAGTAATTCTAGATCTCATTCTTTTTAATTTTAAGAATAGATGTTGTAGAGAAAAGAGAGAAGAATAGATCTAAGATTTATTTAGATCAATAGCTTGAGGAGGAAGAAGAAATCAAGTTAGAAGAGAGCCATGGCCTTGCCATGAATTGTTGTGGAGTTTACAATGAGCCTAGGGTGTTCATATAGGTGTTAGACCAATGTACCAGGCCCAAAAACTCATCCAGGTGCTCAAAAATGAACCTGGACAGCTTCTGGGGCGAATTTCCCGCTTCTGGACCAAAATTCCCACTCCAGGTCGACCCCCACAAGGGGGAGGTCGACACTATGGTCGACCTCCCCCCTGGGAGGTCGACCATGTGGTCGACCTGGTCCCCTTTTTTTTCTGCTGACTAGTTAATTTGTGATTTTTCGCCGAAACTTCGGGAGGTCATAACTCCTTCATACGGACTCCAATTTTTGAAAACTCGGATTCTATTTCATGTAAAATTTCGAGAGGAACGCAATGGTGATGTCCATTTTCCCTAATTCCTGATATTTAAATTAATTATCCTTATTTTATTAACTTCTCCGTTACGTACACTGTTATTGAATTAATTATTCTCCTCTTTCATGTATTAATTAATTCTCATTTTACATCACCATTATTTACCCAATTAAACATATATTCATATATTTTATATCCTTAATTTTTAATTATATTAAAAAATACAGGGTGTTACATTCTCCCACCCTCAAGGAATTTCGTCCCCGAAATTCAATAAGAATAATATAAATAACCCCTCGCACACATCCGAAAAGTGTTCAACCAATTGTTGCAACCATGTGCACATGTGCATAGTGAAATACATCATAGTAAAGCATGTATGCCTAATTTGGATCCACCTATATGTATGCAAAGCTTAAATTTTTTTTTCCAAAACATAATGTTCACATCCTAAATATACTTGCAATTCTATATGAATGCAATATTTTTGAAAAATCAAAACATTTTTCACCCAAATTTTCCCATACTTTTATAGAATAAGAGCATAGTTCACCCAATTTTCGCATCCAAAACCCTATCAACCATTATTAAATTAGGAATTTAGAAAAATCTAATTTTCCAAATTCGATTTCTTATGTTACGAAAAGGTATAAAACGGAAAATTTTACATCCTTCGTTTTTCTTTTCTAATCGTACTTGGATTTTTATATAACTATTCTATGAAGGTTTCCTACTTTCCTATCCAAGCACAATCACATAAGAAAGTTTCTTTCTCATATTTTATTTTTTATCTTAGAATAATTTCATATTTACTCATCTTTTTCTTAAGATTTTCATTTTCTTTTCCCCGTCTTGTTTTGTTGCTTTACTGAATTTGTTGTTTTCTCGTTAGTTAGGCTATTCTCTTTCTTGACTTATTTGACTTAGTCCGGTTTCTCAAGTTTATTTTTCAAATAAGCTTTTCCGTTTTCCAGTCAAACAATATCCTACACAACTACAACTATGGGCTAAGAATCTTGGGACTTTATCACCTCTGACAATCGCGAGTCCACTCAACATGGTCTATACACTTACTTGCCTTTCTCTACCTAGTAGTTACTACTAGTCCATGCTGTGTATTACTAGCTTATACTTCTGTTTTCCAAGCAACAAGTCTAGATCTCACTATGCTTACACATTCTACGGGATTCTTTCATTAGTTCAATATTATCTAATCCCTGACTGGAAATTGGCAAGAAAATAACTCCCTAAGTATCAACCCCGAAGACTGAAATCAACATCAGATTGACACTCAGAGAATTCCCCAACTCAGCCAATTTCCAGTTGGTCCTAATAGCTTTAACTTTATCTCGTTCTTTCTGGGCTCTAATCCTTACCTACTCCATCCTTTCTAAAACATGGTCTGGTCTCGTTTTTTTTTCCATTAAATCTTTCTTCCAAAAAATAAAAAATGTTAACACTTTTATTCTTTTCTCAAAAATTTACTTTTTGCCAAACCATAAAAACATATCACAAGATAAAATGTAAAACATTTTCTTTTTCTCAAATCACAAAACTGGAGTAGACAAGGACAACTAATGGGTTACACTCTTTTTGCTTACTATGTTAATTTTTGACTTCTAAGGTGCAAATATCTACTCTATTCTTACGCTCTACCGCTTATTTTGTTTTACCCACCAAAATTTTAAAACAATAATAAAAATTTAATAGAATAGAGATTTCAAAAAAACTTCTTTTTCAAAATGCAACATTTTCCTTTCAACCTTTTCATATATGAAAACTAGTGAGCTATGTATATGCTCCATAATATGCACCTTTTCATGATAGAATTCTTTTAAAACAAGAAAACATTTTTTTACGAAATATACCCCACTTTACTTTAAAACCCAACATGCATTTTTCAAACACCAAAATACTTTTAAGATCAAAACTCGGAAAATACCACAAACTCTTTTACAAATTCAAGTTCTTAAAAGTTTGTTATTGGGTTAGACTCAAAGCGGGTCTTTCACTTAACTAGGCTTCCCTAGACACTTATACAAATTAATTTTTCTCGACTATAAATATTCCTAATCCATTTTTTTACATTACAACCTTTTTCTATTTTCTAAGGTTTTCTTCCGGACCCACTACTCTGAAATACTATCATTTTAGTTTCCATCTTATGGGATACTTCCATTCTCTAGCTCCAAGTCATATTGTACACTTTTCCCAACCTCCTAATGGTTTCAAAGTTTCTATGTCCATGCCTTTAGTGTACAAACCAATATCCCAACGCTTTCCATATCTAGTGGGTTACTCTATGGATCTAGGTTTATATATATAATATATTTATATTTTAGAAAATACAAATACGTTCAATCATATCGCCCTAAGACTACTAAACCGAAGCTCTGATACCAGATGTAACAACCCGAGTTCCGACAAGTCGAATTTTTTTCAAAAATCCAATCTATCGAAACTCGAGTTGGGTGCTCTGGTATCCTGCAGAAAAAGACAGAGAGAAAGAAACATGTCAGAACTCGTAAAGCATCTCACAACGGAAGGAAATAAAGTACAATATTCAAATATTGCTTTACCTTATTAACAATACTGCTAAACCAGTATCCAAAGCTATGCCATCTCTGTCGTGAACCTAACCTGGAAGTATGTAATGAGGAGGGGGTCAGAACATAAGTTCTGTGTGAGTGGATTATAATAAACTCCTGTGTAACTTTACATATACCGTTCAGTTATAATTTCTAGTTTATTAGATTATTCACATATAAGCATTCAAGGCCAAACCCATGTCATTCTCGTCCACTTACTAGTAGATTAACCTAATACACCATATATGTAGTTTTTTTCCCCAATTCGTATAATCCTTTCCAAGTATATGTACAGTCCCTTGCCATATATCGTACGGGCTTCATCACGTAATTCTATATTACTTCAACATGGTGCCACCATTCTTGAAATCGTTTGGACTGCCCCCTTAGTTTTCCTTATCATGAACTATCGAGTGTTCAACTAGGATTTATGCCACCTAGGACCCCTAGAGATTGTGCTACCTAGCGAGTAACGCCCTTTTACCACGTATGTGTCGCGAATCGTTCTCGATGTCTAGATGCACATGTCCTCTATATGTGCGACCCAAGTCCCATGGCAGGGCAAGTCAAGAAACACAGAACTCGGTCGGGAGCTTTCAGATATCTGCCGATGCAGATGCTAAGGTCTGTTTTTGCAGTAGCTATGGTCCCGCCTGACCCATCCCTTAACTGATGAAAAGCACGCCTTGAAAAATGAGAACTATACGCAAACCTCCCTATGCCCCACTAACCTATGGCCATCCGCAACCATAACTAGATAGCAAGTATATGGTCTTTTGGAGTTCTCCGCCTTTCCACTTCACGTATCTCGATTGACTCAAGATGGTAGGTAGACGACGAGTTGCTATCACAGGGCTACTAGTCTCGCCGAATCACGCTGGTCCATCCTAGTCTTTAGGTTGTCTTATATTGCAACCAAGGCATACTCTTGGTTCTCCGACCATAGACCTTAACCTCTGTGAGCCTAGGCAGATCATCTGCAACCTCACAGAGGGATACCAAGAGTACCCTCACGTCCCCCGAAGCTACGTGCTTCGTAACCCAGTCCGCTGGAGCCTTTAACGAAATCAGATGGACGTTCTCTCCTCCTCTTGTGCTTGTTAAGCGATGATCTACCGTATCGGGTTATTCATCTATTCATGGACTGGCTCAGTTTCCTTGACTAAGAATTATTACTTAGTTGTTCTTAACTAAGGTTTTCCACTTAGTTTCCTTTCCCATTAATCTTGTTAACTAAGGTTTACCACTTGGTCCCTTTAACTAAGGATTATAACTTAGTTCCCGTTCTCGATCATTTTCTTGACTAAGGTTTATTGCTTAGTTCTTGTTAACTAAGGCTTGCTACTTAGTTATCATTCTCTTTGTTTACTTAGTTCTTTTAACTAAGGTTTTCCCATGAATTCAATCATGACTTAAGTTCTCTTTTATTCGGTGATAGCGCACGGGTGTTTTCTCACAGTTCTTGCTTAGCTTAACTTACTTCATATTATAAGTTGTCCCACCCTTCAAGTCTTGCATTACATCTTAAGTCATATTCTTCCCTTGTCCCTATGACAAGTCTACTATTATTTAATATCGCACTACTTTAACTTAAGTAATTATCATTCCCCATTTACTTACTTCGACATTGTTGTCTTGGTTAAGTTTTCCCCCCTGTCTAAGTTGACTTAACCCCATCTTCTTATAACGTTCATTCACAAATTTGGTTAAGTGTTGTCTATCCGTTCGTATTGACTTAACCCACCTACGTATCATGTCAAATTGGTTAAGTGTTTTCAAGCAGTTTCATGACTTAACCTTCCCAAGAATCATATCAAATTGGTTAAGTGTTGTCTTTCAAATCTATGACTTAACCCTACGAATTATGTGACATTAATTAATTATTAATGTACCTCATCCTCTCATATTAGACCTGTTTTGTGGTCACTGGATATGCCGGTCGGTTCCGGGCAGAATTACACCACAACTCAGTCTAACCTCGGGTTTTGGCAATTCATGACTAACCTATCGCATTAGGTCCTATTATTTGCGATTGCTGGATATGCTGGGCGGTTCCGGGCAGACTTCTATCGCAAACTCAACCTAACCTCGGGTTAGCCATATTCATCTTTGGCCAATTTTTCACATTTTACCATTCATGTCAAAACTATATTTTATATGCCGATTTACATACTTTGTTGTTCATGCCAATTTAATATTCATGTTGATTTGCATATGTCAAATTAACCCAAATTGCATCTTATTAGTCATGTCATAACATATGTTCCAAATTATGCCAACTAATACCCATTTCATATTATTCCCCATATTCATAACGTACGCATGTCGAGGTTCGATTCAATGTCCATAAAACAAGTGGGAAAAATAAGATGGAACATAGTATGGATAAACATAATCATAAGATGATAAGGAGTATTGGTCAAATAAATTTACATGCATGTTCATGTTCATTCTAGATATCAAATGTCAATTTCATGTTCAAGTTCTAGATGTAACTTCATGTCAAATTCCAGATGTCCACTTCATATCGAGTTTGTGTTCTTATCCAAATTCAAGTTATAATACAGGTTTTACTCTAGTAACATGTGCCCATTAACAAATCCATAGGTCAACTTCATGCTTAAGTCAATGATGTCAATCCTACGCCAAACCCCGAATCATGTTATAATTCCTAATTTGGTTTACGCATTCAAGTCTTGTAAATGTTATATTATGCCCAAACCCTTTATATCCAAACCCTCCAATTCATGTCATAGCCCAAAATCAAGCGTTTCCCTTTTTCGTTTGTAATAATCATTCAATCGTATTCATTTCATGATAGATCTAGGCTCGAGATAGCCTAGCTATTAAAAATCAAAAGGGAAAGAATAAAAAGGAGGAACATGATCGTAGGCATAATAATTAAAATCGAACACATGATAATATTAAACATTATAGATTCAATTTTTCACAATAATTTCATTTCATGCTTACATAGGGAATGTTTGAACGATAAATAATAATTTTACACAAAAAATACATTATGACTCCACTCACGGTGTTTTAGCGTTCCAATATGTAGATCCTTGATTGCCCCTTTGATTCATAAATTGGATTAGTTGTTGAACTGGTTTCCCCCTTTTTCTGCTTTTGATTCATCTTTGATTGGCTTCATGTCCAATTTAATTTATCTTTGATTTCATATGCGGCGTAGGTTGCAGATCTGAATTTCTTCTCTTTTCTTTGCGCAGTAATTTAGATCTAAATCTCTTTTCTTTTTCATTCACGGTTGTAGTAATTCTAGATCTCATTCTTTTTAATTTTAAGAATAGATGTTGTAGAGAAAAGAGAGAAGAATAGATCTAAGATTTATTTAGATCAATAACTTGAGGAGGAAGAAGAAATCAAGTTAGAAGAGAGCCATGGCCTTGCCATGAATTGTTGTGGAGTTTACAATGAGCCTAGGGTGTTTATATAGCTGTTAGACCAATGTACCAGGCCCAAAAACTCATCCAGGTGCTCAAAAATGAACCTGGACAGCTTCTGGGGCGAATTTCCCGCTTCTGGACCAAAATTCCCGCTCCAAGTCGCTACAGGTCGACCCCCACAAGGGGGAGGTCGACACTATGGTCCACCTCCCCCCTGGGAGATCGACCATGTGGTCGACCTGGTCCCTTTTTTTTCTTCTGCTGACTAGTTAATTTCTGATTTTTCGCTGAAACTTCGGGAGGTCATAACTCCTTCATACGGACTCCAATTTTTGAAAACTCAAACTCTATTTCATGTAAAGTTTCGAGAGGAACGCAATGGTGATGCCCATTTTCCGTAATTCCCGATATTTAAATTAATTATCCTTATTTTATTAACTTCTCCGTTACGTACACTGTTATTGAATTAATTATTCTCCTCTTTCATGTATTAATTAATTCTCATTTCATATCACCATTATTTACCCAATTAAACATATATTCATATATTTTATATCCTTAATTTTTAATTATATTAAAAAATACGGGGTGTTACATGTGTAATTGTAGGACCAGAACGAAGTTTGAAATAACTAATGCAACGATTAAATTAAAGCTTTTCCACTAATCGTCATAGCCAATCAAAATTAGAAACACAACAATCTCCTTGAAAAGTGACAATCTCTTCCACTTTGGGTCATTTCATGGTGCTTAAGACTTAATTTTGATTTTAATTTGTTTTTAATTTAATTTTCTAGTCACTAATTTCCTTAACCTAAAAGATAATACCATTTTCATTGCTTTTCCCTTCCCTTAAGACTCCACGCTGCCATCCCTTCCGCCTTCCATCGTATCCTCCACCTACCGCCAGTCCCCTCCGTCCTCTCCAGCATCGGCGCCGCCGTGGACCGAATCCAACAACCCAAAACCCCCTTACTTCTTTTAGTTTGCAAAACCTAGTTCCTAAAACCCTAAATCCAAGTCCTAGCTTAACTTACCTCCTCCTAGTAGACCCCACGCTCCACATTAGCATCCCTACGCCCATCACCAGCACTCCTCCACTTTGTACAGTCCATGCCGCAACCTCCCCCCCCCCTCCACAAGCCCTGACACCACTAAAAATTTGAACTTTATACCTTATACTCTAAGTTAATGTGTGTTTGAGTGAATACGAGTGATCGTTGGCAAGTTCGAGTGAAAAAAGAACCATCTTTAGTTCATTGCAAGCTCGTTAAGTTCTTCCATTAAGATTCTTGGTGTTAGGATGGCTTGGGTGAGAGTTCCTCACTTTATACATCTTATTTATGTAGTTTCAACGTAATTACACCGTTAAATAAATGGTTGTTAAGTGATCAAGTTAATATGGATTTGTGATATGAATCGAGAAGTGAAATTGAGTTTAGTGATAAGTTAAAACATTGTTAGTATATTTATGATAGTTATTGTGAGAACTCTAAATTTAATTTGATTAGTTAACACAAATTATTGTAGGGTATATGGTAGCTCACACTGTAAATTGTTTGAAAACCATATGGATGAATTGATGATTGATTGTGATATGATGTGAATGTGATTTTGAGTTAATTAACATGTCAAAAAAAATGTTAAAACATTTATGGTAGTTGATATTGGATTAAACATCCATTTATAATTCGAACGACGAATTTATGATCAATTGTTTAAGTGAAACTGGTTTGATTGAAAAATAACTTGAAATGAATAAGTTATGATTACTTTCATGGATTTGTCGTTGATTTGGATTGATTAAATAATTTATTAATTTATTATTTATTGGTTGAAAACACCACAAAGGTCTTGGGATGACAGTTTGTATACACGTCTCCCTTGTGTGTAGATAAGTTCACATGGATCGTAATGCAAACCCCACATGGGTATTGGAATGACATTTTACTTACACGTCTTCCGAGTGTGTAGATAATAATCATTAGTTGATGTATGAAAACCCCACATGGGTCTTGGGATGATAATTAGTTCACACATCTCCCTTGTGTGTAGTTGTATATCAATCGGTTAATTGACAGACCGATGTAAGCGTTAATTGAGTATTTAAAGTTTATACGGGTGTAAGTGCACTCTAGATGCTAATTGGATGTTTAATTATTGTTTACAACTATTGTTGGATGTATAAAATCCATATAAATGGAATTTTATGGTGTTTGGTAGAATTGTATTCCGATCCGAGATAAAAATGAATATTTTAATAATATATTATTCAGTGAAAAATCAAAGTTTGATTTTGACGTCCGATTTTGGATGGACGTGTAGGTTTAGAAATACTGATAAACATTCGTAACTGTAACGAATGATGTTGAAGTAAATTTTATATACTTAAGGCATATCGAAGTTTTTGATTTAAAATGATTAGTAACTTCGGAAAGTAAAGTTCAGTTAGGCTATGTAGCTAACGTTTTAAAAGAAGTTATCTTTTGAAAGTTTCTTATTTATTTTTATAACAACTATCAAGAAGATATGAGTGTAAAATAATGACTTTCGGAAAAAAATATTATTTTAATGATTAAAATAATATTAAAAATGGTTTAATAGTGAAATATTGGATTTTGAAAAGAAACGAATGAAATAGAGTTTCCAAAGATGATTGCATATATTTTATATAATTTATAAAATTGGTTAGAAATTATTTCGATTTATTTTTAAATTATAAATCGATTCGGGCTTGAATAGAACGTGTCGCGCGACGAAAGTTCATGAACGTCAACCCGTAACTTCGAATTGATGTACCGGGAGATCCGACCATCGGATTCTCCTGAAAATGGAAGTGTTAGGTCCGTAATGAAGTGAGTTTTTAGACAAAATAATAAGTTTTGAAATCCAGTTGCTTGATTTTAAGATAAGCCCAAATCTGTTTTGGAAAAGGTCGCTATGGACGCAGTTCGATGGCCGACATTGGAGACTGACTGTAAAGGCCTTAATAAAATTATTAAAAATATGAAAAAATTATGTTAAATCATAATAAATGATTTAGAAAGATTCTAGATGAGATATTTCAAGTTTTAAAAGATAAATGATATTTTTATTTGAATAAGCTAGTTAGCAACTAAAAGGAAGAATCCAATGTTTTAATATAACTTATTGGATTGAGGATGGTTTTAATATAAACAGATTTTTTTAACGTGTAAATTGTAAAGGGTTTTAATGGAAATAATCATCGGATATTTTGATATTAGGTTCCGTAATTATACGGATACCGTTGAGGAGTTTGGAAGATATAAATATCATTATTCCCAATACGATATCTGTTGGTTTCAGAATTTGGAATTGAACATAAGTCGATATAATTTCCATTCAAAGCCTTGTATTTAATATCAAATTGGATTTTGGGTTTGTCATGAATGATATCTTTAGTAATATTGTTCTTAAACCTGGTTGAGAATGGAATAAATCTTTTAAATTAAGATTTAAGAAAGTTTCCAATTTAATAAATTAAATTGGAATTAAATGGAAGATTGATTTTGGGTTTATCGTGAACTATGTTTCAAAAGGAATTTGTTCTTTAACCTAGTTAAAGATGTGGTTAATTCCTAAAGTGGAATAATCGTTAAATAATGATTTTTGGTGATTAAAACTAAGTGGACTTTGAATTAATCTCTAATTAGAATCGAAATGTAAAAAAGGGTAATCAAATTTACTGTAACACGAAAAGTGTCTGAGATGGAGTACCATCAGTTTTACTCCATGCGATAGATGAATCTTTAATTAGATTTTGGAATACAAATGGTAATTAATTTACCGGTAACAAGATGGGTGTTAGATATGGACTACTACCAGTTTTGCTCCATGGGATGAATAGGTTGGGATTGGGATAATGAAATAAACAATTACTTCATAATGCTCGATAACCTTTATAAACCTTAATTTGGTTTATGTATGAAAAGATACCATAAAATCTTTTGCAATGATTTCCAATGGAAGATTTAAACAATAAGTTTAAATGAGATAATCTTTGATTAGATTAATGGGAACCAATCCCAATGTAAAGAATATTCTGGATTGGAATGTGATGTGTGTTATCTTTTATATATATCACACATGATTATAAAGATGCATGAGTTATTCGGAAAGACCAGGTTTAACCCATATAGAATAGTTGTTACGAAAATTAAAAGTCGAAGATTAAAGACGGTGGTTGAAGACCGAAGATCTTCACATCGTTTGGGCTATTGCTGATGTCTCGATTTGGCCGTACACCCAAGACGAGGTAATAAGTAGTGGTCATCCAGACGCACTTGGAATTTGACCAGATATGCGAAGACCTCTCTCCTATATTGGATATATGTGATGAGGAATAAGGTGTCTCTGATTTCGTTCAGACCCGGAACGGACTTGCAAATGGATTGTATGTCTGACATTGTAATTTATGTTGTATTTATCGATCTCTGCTAGATATATATTTGTTTGGTGGCGGAGGATTTATTCTCTTAGCTTAACACTCTAGCTTATATATTGGTAGACGACAAGGGTATGGTGTGGATTGACAATATGGCATGCTGAGATGCAGTGATCAAAGCTTTTGTTGGAAAGTAGAGCTTTGTGGATGATGACCAAAGCATGGATTATATATCGTAGCTTTGTAAATGGAGTTAATTTGCGAGCTTCACACCCCGGTATGAGTCAAAAGCGGGATGAAGGACCATAGGGAGGACATGTGTTTCTTTCTAGATAAAAGTGATGCCATGGTATGGAGCCCAGGCATTTTACTTATGTAAATGTTGGAATCGAGGGCCCTCGGATGTGGCCGCACAAGGCCATGGTGGTCGATGTACCAACCAAGAGGTCTGATAGGACTGGGAGACGTATTATTCAGGAGATGCCAATTAGCGACGTACTTCTGACCGACCCTGCCCTCCAAAGGGATCCGTTTTTCCTTGGTACATTTTGCTTGAGATGTTTTGAAGTTCGGATGAGGAAGATACCTTGCCTCGTCTCATGATGGGAACCCAATTTCTAATACGACCATTGCATTTTCAGTTGTAAACCTATATGGCGACATAATAGGATTGGGTATTATGCCATCTAAGATTGATACATTTATTTTCGAAATTGTTTTTTACATTATGCACTTATAATAATATAATAGAAATTTCGCGTATCAAACATGTTTGGCTATTATACGGTAAAACTCTGTCCTCTATCTTCCACTTGCATTGTGTAATGGGACCTAAGTCTTATAATAGCTTCATTTTTCAAAAAACATTGCAAGTTTTATTTTTATGGTATTCATGTGGAGGAAACATGTTCTATGTCATATGGCGTGGTCCCGTGATTTACTTGTTGGATCGAGATTTACCCTAGAGGGGAAAAGGGTGAATAGGGTTTATTGGAGTTTTACAAGATATTAAAAATAACATAGCATAGATTGCAATAGAGGAAATAAATACAGAAAGTAAATGAGACCGATATTACCCAACTTTGGAAAACCCTGCCTGCTGCTGCGTTCTCCAAGGTTTCTATTAGGAATTAAAATAATCTCTACTCTTACAAATTCCCTGTAAACTCGCGACACCGGCTCCCAACTGTTCTGCTTCTGTGCTCAAAACCCGGCACTAATCTTTATTCCCAAGATCAGATTTTCCTCGAATTACAAACCCATAACTCGTAAATCCTAGCTAGCCCTATAACTAGAAATCTCTAGTTTTACAGAAAACTAGAAAAAACACTGATGGATGATTACAAAAGAAAATACAATATGAAATAAATAACAAACATAGCCCTCTCTTTTATTAAACAAAGTAGCCAGCCCCTTATTTCTTTTTTCCCTTGAAAAAGCCGGCCGACCCAAAGAAAACTAGGGCTTTGCGTCCCCCAAATCTCGAATTCAAATTCATGTAAAAATTCCTGAAAGCTTCAGATTTCTTTTTTCTCTTGGTTGATCAATTTCATGATGATCTTTGTCGAGTGTCTTGGAATTTACGATCGAAAAACTGTGAGTTCTATGAATTATTTTTTTCTGTTTACTCTCGAATAGTTGCTCTGTTTTTCGATGCTTTATGCTGATGATGAGCAGGTGCATATATAGTGTTGTAGAAACCCTCAATCACTAATTTCACCAACGTGACTTGCTTTGATTTGTTGCATGATTGTTTCCTTGATTAAAATGATTGTCCATGAATTTATCTTGGTCTGGTTTGTGCGAGATTTCCCCTTTGTTGCCTTGATTAAACAATGCTGTGAATGCTGAATTATTTCTGGAAATAACCGAATTGATTTCTTGCCTAAAAATGTTTCTTGATATTCTGGAATGTATAAAAAATCTTTCCTGAAATTTGTGTTTTGATTCGAAAAAATCCAGTAGCCAAAAAAAAAAACTTGTCATCAATGCAAATTGATTTCTACTCGGCCTTGTTTGGAACTGCTTTGTAGCTGTGTACATATGCACGTATAAATGCAGCATTGATATGCCATGCATTTGAGTTTTTTCACTAGCATGTGTATATACCGCTGCATCATATATAATTGTTACTACCCTGTTAATCCGGATGTGTACATGTCGCACATGTTTCACCTATTTCAATCTGGCTCGAGTTGTTGTAACTTGTGTCTGCTGATCTGCATCTTGACCTATATTTGTTGCACCAACATGAACCATGGCTGTTGTGACTCATGTTGTAGATGCGCATGTATGTGAGCATTCACATGTACATCCGTTGCCTTGTGACTTGGTGCACCCATGTTTGCTTTGGTCTGTCCTGTATATTTTTGCATGTTGAAAAAAATGTTTCCAAAAATATTGCCCTCTTGTGACTAAATTTTGGCTTGCCGATTCATGTGTGCACTGTCTTGTGTATTTTTCATGTTTCCTTTTTCCATATGATCAAACTTGGCTCGACTTGATCATTAGCTGCTTTAAATATTGCATATATACATTGAACTAGAATTTACTAGCTTTGACAATCTTCATGACATGCTTCTCTCTGTAGCATATAAGTAGTTTTCACCATGATGTCTTCTTATCTGTGTATGGCTTATTTGTCCTTCACTGTGTGTTTGAGTTGCTCCATTTACCATGCTCCTCCTCCTTGTTTGCTACATTGTCCCTTTTATACTTTCCATGACATTCTTTCTCTTGTATTTTTGCTTGAGTGTTTGACTTCCTGGCTTGTTCACCCTCATGCATGTTTACCTCTGGCTTGTTTATATGCCAATGTGTATATACATACAATGTGTGTGTGTATATATATATGTATATGTGAGTATATCTTCATTGCTGGGCCGTTGCATTGTTTCTTGGGTACTTTTGGCATGTATATGGCATGGTCCAGTGTTCTGTGCATTGTCACTTTTGATGCTGCCTTGATCATGCTTGTTGTCGTCTGTTGTTCACTTGTACATAGTGCAAATACACATGTATATATATATATATATACATATTTATGTGTGTGTATATGTGTGTGTTGCATGACACACTCCTCTGTCTTAGTAAATGTGCATGTTGACAGTGTATATTTGTTGCATTTGTGTGTTCATGGATACTTGTAGCTTGCCAGTGTTGTCAAGCTTCACCTGATCACATCAATCTTGATATATTTGTCCCATTCTGACCATATTGCCCCTGTATAGAATATATGTGCATATACATACACATGTATGTGTATACATGTATTGTGTATGTGTAGAATATATATATATGAGCACTAGAGATATTGTTTACCTTGTGGTATTTACAGTGAATCACTGTGAATATCACAAGATCTCTAGACACAGATGGATACACACACACACACACACATAAGATCAAGTCAGAAAAATGATGGGAAACACACCAAAAATCTAAGGAAAATAAATTTTGAAATAAAATTATATCTGCTAGAGTTTAAAATTATTTTTGTTCTAGTTTACTGTGTGTGTTTCTGTGACAGGTATGAAAGTGAGTGGACTGACTGTGAAGCTGACAGAAGACAAGACTGAGATAGAGTGTGAGTTAGTGAGTGTGTCTGTATATGAGAGAGTGTGTAGTTGAGTCAATAAATGAATATGAGTCTATATGTGTAAACTGAGTGACCGAGAGTTGTAGTGAGGAACAGATGTCATAAGAAATTGAATGTATTGTATTACAGTGAGATATACAAATAGTTGAGTTAGAAAAATGTGTACTATATTATATTTGAATCAAATACTATTTGAATATTTAAATTCTTTTGCAGTAGTAATCTATTTAAATATAAATATTTAATTCTGTCTGTGATGTACTAGAGTAGTACAATTACAAACACATTTATAATATGTATATGTTTGATGTGATTAAACAAAAATCATATAATTGGTATATACAACATTACCTTATTTTAAAATAAAGTTTTAATAACTGTTTTAGTTCTCACACCAGTCTCATGACTGACTTAGAGTTTATTGTTTTCACCTAAACTCTGGATGCCCATATTTTCCACACAGGTAGTCAGTAGTTTTGGTTTGACAGGTTTTCTTTTCACTGGACCCTGGATATGGCTAGAGCTGAACTCTAGGTTGCTTTGTATTGTCTTTTACCGTGTTAGTTGATGTTTTCCACTGCACATCATTTTAATGTATTCATGTATATACATTCCGTTGTTCTGTGATTCATTTATTCTCTGATATTGTTTTCCGTTGTGTAATTATTTTCCGTACTCTGATTTATTTGTACTTTGATGTAAATTTTTTGTAATAGCAATGAAAACTTCTCTTGTTCTATGTTCCAATGCGTCATGTTCTCATAACAATTCGAGCTTTCCCGTCTCTTAGGGGGCCGAGGGATTTCAGGTCGTTACACAGCAGGTCAGGAAACACTGGAATGGAATATTCATGCACCTATTGTCAAACTTAGGACCTGTAGTACCATGGATGACCAAGGCCAAATCCCATTCAATCTCACTAGCTTATAAGTACTCATTGATCAACAAAGAAGGGAACCTCGTATGCCAAAATATGGAACATGGTTACTCCTGCAAAATAAACTTCATGCTTTGGAAAGTAAAGGATGATGAAATTTAAACCAAAGAATAATTGATGGGAAAAAAAGACTTACTACTTATGTTACTTTTCTCCTATGCAATATTATATACATGTGTACAAGATGGAGGACGTCAAGAGCTTACTTGCTTCTTAAAATTTCAATTAGATAGACTCTTGAGAGCCTGGCTAGTGAAACAAAATGGACTAGAGCCAATGCATTCCACTGAAAAGGTTGAAACAGAATGTTGCATTAAACAAAATGTCTGCATGTATAACCTCGATAGATTTGGTTAATCTGCCATCAGTTACAATACAAACTATCTCTAGAATCCCACCAACTTCAACATCCAAACCTGCAAGTGTAAATTATTTAGTACTTACCATCATAATTTAGGCATTGTGGAAGTGTTGCATCCATAGAGGAAAGTTCAGATCTTAAACAAATTTCTATGAAGTGAACATTTATCCATACAAACTGTGTTAAAATTGAGATTCAAATATACATTACAGAATATAAATTGTTGTTTTAATTGCATTAAAGAAAATGCAATAAATTATACAAAATTAAAAGAAATACGTTTAAGATACGATGGTAATTAATCAATTCTCTAATCAGTTGATTAATGAAGGCATGCCATCAAAAACAAAACTGAATAGGCACACAAATAAAGCGAGAATATGGAAAATATATCACATAATTGAATCAACATTGAAATTATGAACCTTGAGATGAGACTAATCCAAAGTTGATTAGCAAAATATATAAATAAATGAGATTCACTTGCTTCAAATTTTAGTCTTATCTTCCACAATGCTTGTTATAAATAAAAATGATATTTATGATAAACATCACTTGTTATAAACAAAAATGATATGAACCTTGATATGAGACTAATCCAAAGTTGAATAGCAAAATATATAAATAAATGAGATCCACTTGCTTCAAATTTCATTCTTATCTTCCACGATTCTTGTTATAAATACAAACGATATCAATGATAAACATCACTTGTTATAAATAAAAATGATATCAATTATAAAAACACTACCCAAGGACAATAAGAGCATATGAAAACACAATTTCCATTCAAAGTTTTTGACCTTATCATGTTTGAAATATTCCATAGCCACATCCTGCTGATAAAGTAGTAAACCTAATGGATTCTATAGTATATATTTGTATGTTATGTCGTGTAGAAACATGAAATTCACAAAATCAAAAATTCAGGGACGGTAACATGGTGAATGATCTCTTTGAGTTTGTTTCTTCTAACAGTTCAAAAATGCAGGAAGAAGTATTATTTTTCTTTAAATATGTGTGATTGTACACTAGTACACGAAACTAGTTTACACTTGTGTTTCTATGTTAGATATTGTATTTCTATAGAAAAGACTTCGAAAATAATGTGTAATATAAATTTGGGAATAAAAATGAATACATATACTCTATTTTATCCAATGTAAATTTATGAAATCATATTTGGATACGCAGCTGTATTAGAAAATAGAATAGAAAACACATGTTACATCTTAATTTTATCTATGTGCAATTGACAAAATTTAAGGACACCAAAATTTCATTCACCATGAAAGCATTTCAGCGGTTATAAAACAAAGACAGATGCATATTCATATAATATAAACTATTTAACTATGTATTCATATATTCTAAACTATTAACCAGATAAAATAGGAAATGCCAATTATTCTTACATTCAGAATACTCAAAGAGATCGTTCATATTTAGTAAAAAAACGAAATTTCTGTTATTGGTGTTTTAATTTAATATTTCGTTACTGGAATTCAAATTTTGGTCTAAAATCACATTCAGATTTAGTAATTCTTGTCGTCTTAATGTAGATTATGACAAAATAATAGAGTAGGAATTAAATTTTTTTGTTACTGGCGAGCCATTGTATAATCTTATTTGTATGCTAAAATCTATTAAGAAGGCTCTTACGTCATGACTTGTAATAGCAAACTTAAAAACATTCAACAAGTTTATAACAAAATCAAAATTGAAGCCAATCAAACTTACAATCCTCAAAACAATGATTATATTAGTAGAAAATAAAGCGATTATAAAATTTTAGGTGGAAAATTGTAATTGAAAACTCTCGAAGAATGAAACTCAGATGGTTAACGTAGGAAGATGATACTCCAATTATTTTCATAATCTTTTGGAGACCCAAAAATAGGTGCAAATGCGAATTTTATCTAAATGAAAATGGAAATTCATAATCATCGTCAGGAAAATTGCCCATGAAGCACTCCCTTGTTCTCCAACTTTTTCAATTCAGCTAATATTGGTTATCAATTTTCAGGTGTAGTTTGTAAGAAAATTCTAGCTGAAAATGCAAGATAGGTTAGACAATCCTCTTAATCAGAAAAAGTGAAAAAAACTCTATTTCAGATTGAGTGTAACATTACCCTTTCTCCAGAGGGTATTAACAAAAAATTATTTAAACACCATTGGGAACATATTAAATTTAAACATCCAATTTACATTAAAATCTAATAAAATCACGAAATAGAAAATTACAAATAGGCTAAAATTCATGTTTTGACATCTAATTGATGCTTATCATTGAGAAAGCATAACCAGTTTGAAATGAAATCAATAAAATAATTTTTAAGACAATAAATAAGGATAAATTATCTGAACAAGGCCAAGGAAGCTCTATAATAATATGATTGAGATGCGCGGTAACCCTAGATTAAAAGTGGAAGAAACAATAAAGCGATGAGGTGGTGCAATCATAAAAAAATGGAATAATCATAAAAAGCATGAACTAGATATAATGATTTACCATAAAAATATCGATAGATCTATGGAAGAGAAGTCGGAAGTGGAGATCAAAGCAGGTGACTAAATGATCTTTTCGTTTAATCGATGGAAGCCAAAGTGGAGATTGAGGGGGTAAAGAACCGTGATTTTTTAATAAAAGGGGAATTAAATGAGAAGGAAACGTAAACTTTCTAGGTTACACAGGCCACAACCATTAACCCAGCTATTTTAAATGGGTTAGGTGGGTCAACCCTATTATTTTTACGAAGTTAAATGGGTTTGACCCAACCCATTCAAAATTGGGTAATTGGGCTGAGTTTGTTTTTGATAGCCCTACATGTAGATATACTTCCCTTGTATAATGAAAAAAATATTACTAATGGTCATTCATACTTAATCATATTGTAAAGAGGCATAAACACATAAGAAAGTGTTGCTATATGGCCTCCCTGATGGGATCATGGATCGTACTCCACTTGGGACAAGATTTTGATGTCCTACTCATGTATACTTGCTTAGTAATGCCAAGAACCATTCCTGATGGCTCTAACTCGAATCCCCGTGTTAAATATAAAACAGAGCGTTCGAAAGTTTTTTTTATATATATATATCATGTACAAAAAGTTTATATTGATATGCTAATAATTTTGATACTTACGCTCCATCAGCCTTAGGCTGCAAATATACAATTGGACGAGCTGGTGGCTCAACACTACTCTCACCACCTAAGTGAGAAGAGCTACGACGTCGAGAACCAGAAATAATACATGTCGCATACATATATCATCTTATTAAGCTTTAACATATGTATAATTCATAATAATTAGGATATGATCAACCATCAAAAACTATAATTCATGTTATAATCCATATAATACATGTATATCATCGTTCGTATGTTGTTGGCATTTGTTGTGTGCATTCGATATATGTGAGTTTGATAGTTGTGAGTTGTTGCATGTGTTAAGTCTCGCTATGTGCGTGTTTACTATATGTGATACTTGCATGTGCATTGTTTGTGTCATATTGTGTGTGTGCTGTGTGCGTGAGTTTACAATTGTTTGTGACTGAGTAGTGTGTGTTGCATGTGTGTTCAAGTCATCAAAATGGTATAACTTGGATAAATGCAATACAAAGATACAAAAAATGTTTAAAACTAATAATAATGAGAAAAATGTAACGTGAATAATTTCAAAAATTATCAGATATTACTTAGTAATTGAAAAAAATACCGAATAATTGCAAAAATGTAAGCAAACATTGATGCCCTGTGTCGGATCATCAGGGCCAGAGACGAAAATTGTGAGAAACATGTATGGAATTTTTATACACATCCACGGGGGTAGATTGTAAGGTGTAATGATTATAGGCCAAGATGAATATTTAAAATCAAACTAAGAAAATGGTGAAAATTCATACGTACATAAACCTAGTCTAACATTACGGTTCTCCGCTACGAGTTCGAGATATTTCTCATCAAAATACTTCCACCCTTCTCCATCAGATGGGTGTGCTAACTTATCTTCTTCAGGTACTCTCACACTGCCATCTCATATGACCCACTGTTACAGATGATGCATATAACCTTTGAAGTCTATGAGTGATAGGTAAATATTGCATACGCTTGTATGGAACATTTTCCCTTTCTTTTTCCTTGATTTGTATCTTTCATGATTACATATTTTACAATTCCTAAGATTGATGTCTTCTTTTCAAAACAATATGCAACCATTTAAACATGCATCAATTTTTTTGATACGAAAACCCGAAAGATGATGCGATGACCCGCCTTCTTGTCCGATTCAGACCGATATTTAAGCCGACTTAAACCGATCAACAAGACGTATCGCTTGGGATTACAACGCATAAGAACTGAACAAAATAACTTTTTTCATTATCATTGAAATAACTTTTACATCAGAGTACAACTTATATCAGAGTACAATAATAAATACATGCACATTGGAAATAACTATACCAGAGTATAACATGTACACATCGGAAAAGTATAAACTCTCAGCGGAAGAAATAAAATGCTCTAGACACAGCTTTAACTCCAATCCAGCGCCTACTCTATAAAATATCTCCAAACCAAAACTACTAGCTTCCCGTGTGAAAAATATGGACATCTAGAGTTTAGGGAAAGAACAATAAACTCCGGATTAGTCATAGGACTAGTCTGAGAACTAAAACAGTTATTTACTTTATTTTAAAGTTAGGTAAATCATAGGACCATGCCATATAACATGGAACGGGTTTCCCCTCATGAATACTCATAAAACTACTTGCAATGCTTTTTGAAAATGAAGCTACCATAAGACTCGCATCCCATTACACGATGCAACACACGCCAGAGGAGTAAGTTTTGCCTTACGATAACCAAATATGCTTGGTTGCCAAAAGTTTCTTTTATTATTAGTAGTGTGTAGTGTGGAAATTACTTTCGAAAGTAAATGTATCAATCATAGAAGATGTAGGTACCATATATTACGTCTACATACATAGTTTACAAATAAAACCGTGAAAGGTTCATATTTGATGTTGGGTTCCATCAAGGACCAAGGCAAAGGATCTTTCTTAACTGCGATTCGAAACACCTCTAAAAGGATGTTCCAGGATCAACAAATGATGCAACTATAGCAGCAAAGTCGGCCCATATATACCAGGTGTAGTTTGAGTTTCTCCTAAACATAACGTCCCCCGGTCGTTACCGCCCATTAATTGAGGCGCCTCGGTCTATTATCCACTAGTAAACAGCCCTGGCTCCATACCATGGCATCACTTTCCCAACAAGAAGGAAATGTTCGTCCTTAACTCTGGGTACTTCATCGTGTTTCGTCTCATTCCGGTTGTGAGGCCCTAAGTCATGCTTATACACAAAGCTCTGCTTTTCAACAAAAAGCTTTGATCATCAATGGCTCATCACTTAGCATGCCACATTGTCAATTCACAACATATCATCGATGTCTATTGATATATAACCTCTGAGTACATAAGTCTCAGAGAAGGGTGTTGAGTTTAAAGGATAAATCCTCTGCCACCAACTAATATATCATCAATATAAACCAATCTATTATGCCATAAAATACAATGTCGGACACATATCCATTTACAAGTTTGTTCTGGGTTATGAAAGAAACCGAAGGCACCTTATTCGTCGTTCAATAAAGGAGAGAGGCCCTTGAAAATCCAGAAAATCAACAAGTACGTCCAAACCACTACCACTTACAACCTCGTCTTGGGTGTACACCCCAATAAAGACATCAAAAATAAATCCAAATGATGTGAAGATCCCCGGTCTTCAACCACCGTCTTCAAATATTTTTGATTATTCGTCGTATAGTTATTCAGAATGGGTTGGAATCTGGTCTTTCCGAAATAACTAGCACATCTTTACAATCAATTGACATATAAACATATCATGAGTTTCATTTCATTTCGGAATATTCTTTTACTCAAATAATTCCTTATATTGGGAATTACTCTCTTAAATCTTATCAAAGATTTACATTCTTTAAACTCTTGTTTAAATCTTTCCTTGGAAATCATTACAATTGATTATAAAATCTTATTTCACAAATCTTTCTCAAACCAAGCTTTTACGCTTTATCGGATAATCGAACCTCGTGAAAAGGTAATTTCTCAAATCATTATCCCATTCCCATCCTTTTCATCCAATGGAGAAAAACTGGCAGTACTCCATATCTAACACGCCTCGTGTTTTGGTAAGTTTAATTACCCTCTTTCATTTTAAATCTAATCAAAGATTTTAATTATCTTTGCGAGAGAACATATTTATCCCCAACCCATTAATTGTTCATTGAGTAGGGTTTATTACTTTATATTTCTTTGATTCATATCTCTAACCCAAAATCGTACTTATGATTTCTTATTCATATGGCTAGGGAAAAACCATTCATTAAACAAAATTAGTTCTCGATTGCACAATGCAAAGAGAATAATCTATCAAGTGTATGACCCCGAAGGCCTAAACCAACATCAGATCAAACACCCAGATCACCAAACACAACGATAAAACATCAAGCTCCAACTTCTTTCTTTAAATCTTTATATTCAATTTAAATAAAGATTTCATTTCAACTAATCTCGAGAAATCATCTTTTCCTTTAAATGGGTTAAAGAACAATGTCATTTAAGACATCGTTCACTATAAACCCAAAATCATACTTTCATTTTAAATGAAATCCTCACGGAAATCATATCAACTCACAATCGATATGAATTCCCGTATCGGACTAATACTATAAGCAGAATAACGACAAAGCCTTTTAAATTTATTAAATAGTATAGGGATTCATCCACAGCGACCCATCTCGATTATCACTAAATCAATTTCCATTCAACTCCAAATTAATTTATTAATTGGAAAACTTAACTTTGGAAACCTTCACTGAACCTTAATTAAAGGTTAATTCCATAAACTTCATCTTTAACTGGGTTAAATAACAATGGTGTTGAAGACATCATTCACGACAAACCCAAATCCAATTGATATTAAGTATAAGAATTCAAACAGAATTATATCCATTTATATTCAACACCAATTCTCGTAATCAAAGAATACTATAAGTGGAAAAATTCTATTAACATCTTTGAAATTCCTCATATAGTTAACGTTTTGTTGACGCAAAATATGTCGTTAACACCAAAGATTCCAATTACTTTGGAATTATAGTTTCAGTTAGAAAAGTAAGTGCGGAAAGCAGTAAATAACACAAGAGATTTATAGTGGTTCGGCCTCGGAAGAGACCTACGCCCACTTTGGAAGAGTCGTTGGAATATTATTTATAACAAAGAGCTACAAGATTGAGACTATCTCATGACATCCCTTTACATATATCATTAAGTTATATGAAGTCATAATTGTCATATGCGGTTACTGGTAAAAAGTCACTTTTTCCCTTCTTCTTCCTCAAAGCATAGATGCCATTAAAGGAGCTACTTAGAGCTCTCAAGAGATGTCAAATCACCAAATTCCAACCCTTTTGAAGTGTGAAGTCAAGGGGTATTTATAGTGGAGTGGTTAGGTGGGAGTAGGTAGGAGTAGGTAGAAATAGGGGACCATACCAGGAATCTCGTATCCTCTGTAGCCGACTACCATAATATCAGACCTCGTAGTGCGCTCGTCCAGAAATTCATACCCCTCCCTAGGGTACAAAATCCATACCCCTTGGGGTACGAAATTCGTACCCTGAAGGGTACGAAGAAAGGCAAAATGGGAAAGGGGAATCGAGGCTGGGACTTGTGACTTTCTGGGGTTCGAGGTACTAGTTGGCGATGTTTCAGAGGAGCAGTGAAGTTCTCGTTGGCATGATCTCTTCTCGGCTCATTTCCTTTACTCCTTGGCAACACTCTCGGCTTTGGCTTCACGCGATACGTTGAGTCAAGCGTGCCTTGCGTACTTTCGGGAACCAGACTTAAAGGTCAGTTAACATTTGTCCCGCAAAGTACGTCTTGTCTTGACATGATGTGCTTTGCGTTGGTTGAAGTAGTTGAGAAGTTGTTGACGTTTCCTATAAACTTAAGAAAATATACGTTTGTGGTTGAGCTTGTTTACTATAGAACTATAAACGAGTCATGGTTGGTGCGACGATGTGTCTACGTCGCTAAGTACTTGCATTACACCGTGCTTGCGCATTCGTAACTATTTGCATACATGCGCATTGTGCATATATATATATACGTATAGATATACATCGTCGTCGTCAATTTTTTTTTTTGAAATCTTGTACCCCGGTTTGGGGTACGAAAATTTCGTACCCTAGCTGGGATAGGATATTTCGTACCCCGATGGGGTATGAATTTTCGTACCCCGATGGGTGCGATATCCCGCATTCCACTGAGGAACACGAACAGGCACAACTTTTCATATAAATATTGGTTTCCCCTTCTCTCTTTCTTCTTCTTGTTGCTTATTTCTTTGGCTGCCATTGACTCCCCAACCTTTTGTATCCGAAAACCCGAACACCCAGGTAGGATTCGAAGGTGACCCCTGCCACTCGCCTTTACAATGAGCCCCGTCGTGGCCACTACAGCCACCGTGCCTCAAGTCTCTGACTTGAAAATAGGCAAGTGCGGTGGAGCTCGAGATGTGGGAGAGAGAGGAGAGTTGGGGAAGAAGGTGGAAGGAGATCGGAGTGTTCCAATCGAGGGAGAGAAGATGGTGCCAAAACCTTGCACTTCCGGTGGCGAGCTCGCACCCCACACGGGGTGCTGATTTTCGAACCCCAGGGGGTTTCGAATATTTGAACCCCAAGTAGGGTTCGAGCGTTTGAACCCCGAAGGGGTGCGAACCCAAGAATGGCCCGGTTGCTTCGCGTCATCCCTCGTTGAACCTCTCACTTGGGACCTCAATTTTTCTTCTCTCTGGGACCCGTGTTTGTTTCGCGACATTATGTGATCGGGTCGGCACTTATGTTGGTGGCCTTACGGTTGGCGATTGTGTCCAAAACATAGGATTAGAGCATATAAACTTGAACTGTGACTGAACTTACTGAACCATTGTTCTTGTTCCCTGATTCCGATCACACCGTAGTCGTGACTTGACACGAACCCAGGAGAGTAGACTGGTCACGACGACGATTACGATTTTATAGCCTTGGGGTCGTCGTCGCGTTCCGCGTTCTTAACTTGTAACCTGTATTATCTTGAAAAGACTACACGCACATGTTAGTTTACAACAACATGAGGGGTACAGGTTATTCAACCACGGTGTCTAATGCTAGTGTGTTAAATTATAGCTAGCGATGCATAAAAGACCCATGACCAGAAAGACTTGGGAAGCCGAGACTTCTTTACCGTCGTCGCATACATCTGACTCCACTAGCGATGCTAGCTCGACGGGCAGCGAGCTTGAGACTACCGAAAGATCCACCCCTTCTCAAACAACAAGTTTTCCCGAAGTGTCTGAGCATGGATAGCAAACTGAAAGATAACATTCTCTAAATGTACACGAAGAGGTAGTGCATGTGGAAATTATTGGGGGGACGCTCCGGTGGCTCCGGTGGCCCTAGATATGTTGCCCGATGCAGTTATTCTTGAAAATACGCAAGATTCGGTGCCATTTCACATGGATGCAATGGCAGTTAGGGAAATGGCACTGCGGTTTAAGATTCATGTGGATGGCGTCCATGCACCAGGAGAAGGTGGTAGGGCTCACGCACAGCCTGAGGGTCTTACTGCTTGGAACAGACAAGTTTGCATCACTAGGTGTGTGCCCTCGACTAACAATTTCATTCGGGACATGCTATATTACTTCCGCATTGCACCGTTGCAACTGCATATGAATGCCTACGCTTCCCTCTTAGGCACTTATGTTCTTTACCGAGAGTATTTGCATTCCGAACCTACCGGAGAGGATATTTGGTATTTTTTTCAACTAAAGAGAAGGGCTACCATATCGCCATCCCGGTATTTTCTCGAGGCTTCTCCCACCACCAAGTTCTTTGTCAAGACGTGGTCCAAGCCGATTGTATATAAGTATGAATGGTTCTTCATGCGTTGTCCTCCTGGATTCACAAGGAGATGGATGAAAGGAAGTAAGAATTCTTTAACTCTGCTTTTTACTATAAAGTTCATAGGTTCGATGCCTTATATTCGACTTTGTTTTAATCATGACAGGGAATCTTAAGGCGCCCACTGGCATCAAGTACCAACAGCGCCTTGAGGCTTTACGAGCGATTCCGGCTAAGCCGTGTTCCACTGATAATGTTACAAGTTAGGATCGCCTCCGCCGTGCGGGGCTGCTTCCCAAAGATCATGCTATAATGAGGCCTGCTATCGCAGGCGGTGGGTCGAAAGAGAAAGCGGCGAAAGACAAAAGCGGCTCCCAACCGAAAGAAAAAGATGCCCTCTGCTGGGCCGAAACCGCAAAAGGCTGTTAAGTCCCAGGGAGACACTTGGGGAGATGAGTTTGGCGGTGAGGAGATAGTTGCTAGGGATGAGGGTCCTTTGAGCGATTCAATCCCTCCTCCGACATGAGAGGCGGGGGTAGAAGCGTCGGACGGACCACAGTCTCCCGCGGCTCCTTCTGAAATCGCCGCTTCACTCGAAGAAGAGGGCCAATTTGATGGCCTTAATGAACTTGCTCTAGACTTGTCTTCATGACTGGACATGACAAGTATGGAGGAGCTAGCCTTAGTTGCGGAGGGTATCACTCCTTCGTGCGGACCATCATCTGGTTTGTTGAGAGAACTCTTAGGACATACACCCACAAACACTGCATTACATACAGATTGTCCGTGTGTGCGAAGTGTCTGACTTTGACCTTGTTTCTTTGGAATGTGATATACCAAGAGGATGCAAAGGGCGAGGTTATGGGTACAGAGGTCGCTGACTTCCCAAAGACCCTTTTTTGATAGCTTTAGGAGAAGGATTAGCCTATATGGTGACACCCCACCTCCACCGGACCACAATAGTAAACATCACCATAGAGATCGAACTCGACGATCTACGACTCCTCCTCCGCCTATTCAAGTATCTGGTGCAGATTCCAGGCCGGATGTACCGGGCTTAAGGCATTCGTCATCGACAGCCCCTTCACACACAACGCCTTTGGCTCCCGTCCGGACACTAAAGGGAAGGGGTCATCGCTCAGCCATTCAAGGCCAGCCAAGACGACTACAATGAGTAGGCAAGATCTTACAGAGCCTGAGAGGCGAGAGCTTTCAATGGATGAAAGGAAGGCGTTGCTAAAGTAGAATTTTTCCCAGCATTACTTCGACGAGCTGATATTCCTCCCTGATCTCAGTCCGCCTCCGCTAGGGACACCAGGGAGATATGGATGCATGTGAGGGTTGCGTATCATCCGGCTAATGAGCCTACGAGGTATTCTCACCATCTACCAGAGTTGATCAGGAAGAAAAACCTAGAGCTCCTGAATCAGGGGCTGACTTTCGATGCTGAGTGGACCACCGTCCGTAACTTGGAGAAGGAAATAGATAGGCCTTCTCCTTGCATA
>JASFAX010003250.1:0-43145 GCA_030737875.1 Allium sativum | reverse complement strand
AAAATTCTAGACTAAAATAGACAAATCTTATGAATTTGCAATTAAATTATAACGCTCGTTATAGTTTAAAAACGAAAAGATAAAGAGACTTCTTATGATACTGAAATTTGTCTTGAGAAGTTGGAACATCATATTAAATTGAGTGGAAAGAAAAGAATTAAACCTATTATGATATTTTAAACTCGCACTGATAAAAGTATGATATTATAAGAAAGGATTATGTGAAGGACTAAGCCAAGAGGTTATAGACTCAGACCTTGGATTGGGTCAACAAATAAAACTTAGACCATGGATTAAATTAATAAATAAAACTTAGTTCTTGGATTGGGTTAAGAGCTACAATTAGAACATGGTTGTTAGGACCAAAACAACATTCTCATTCACATCAAGGATTGATACCTTAGATATGGAATTGATATCAGGACACACCATGTTGTTGATTAGTCAAATATTGGGATGATAGTTGGAGTATCTGACGCTGACTATGCAAGCAGTATCGATTAGGGGCCACTGCATATGTGCGCTTCTTTACATCTTTAATTTTGGATCGATTGATGGTGATTTGTGTTGATACGATTTCAGGACGGGCAAGTTCACAACGACATTCTACCATGCTAAGAGGTGTTGGGTAGGAAAGGACGATCGTTGGGTAAAATTAAAAAATTTATTCTAATAATATTTCTAAGTAATAGATCCAGTGCAAACAATCAGTTTAAACTAGGCAAACAATCTAACAATCTCAGACATCACCTTAAGTTTGTACACAAACACATTACCCTTGTAAAACTTGAACTACTATCAAGTCTATTATCTTTAATTTTCCTAAAAATCTATTAACCACTTCCATTCACCGGACTTTATGTCTGACCCACTCTCCTTTCTTTCTCTTCTTTCCCTGTAGGCATACAGAAATGGTAGCATATTTCTTAATAGGCATGGAGCCTAGCTTGCGCACTCCATTCTTATGTGTTCTTAGTTTCTATTTTTATTCAATTCTTGAATTTATTGTAACTGGGTTTGTTGACCTTCCTTTTGACAAGGTTGTCATAATCGTAGTCCTTCATACCAAGATCGCTCGACTAAAGCATAGACAAACTCAATTCTTGGGTGGTCCAAGATAACTCTTATTGTCCAGTGTAGCTTCCGATCGACAGGCTCAGGGTTCTTGGTTTATCCTAACCTTGGTTCGACCAAGTCACAAAATGCTCGGTTCGGCATGATAGTGATTCAAGTCAAAAGCACTTCCACTCAATCTATCCCATTCCCGATTTGGCATCTCCTTGGATTGACATGCTTCGGTCCGTTAACTGGAGTTATGACTCAACGTTATCCATCTGGTTCGGCACGACTCCAGATCGGCATGACATATGCCAAATCGGACTATGTCGAACCAGAATAGTGAACACGGATGATGTGGCCCACTTCGCCCACTCACTATATCACTCCTACCTTCTCGCCCACTCGCCTGGCCGTACCGATTATGAATTACACTTATAAATACCACCTTAATGCACATTTGGAGGGCTTCTTCTTCAACATTTAGTACTCTAAAAAAATTATTCCGTTGTACTCCAAATTATGTCATTTCGACCCATTGTAATTGTTAAATTGGAGAAATAATAGTAAGAATCCTTACGTAGACATACACATATTCAAAACGAACCACTCTAAATTGCGTATCGTCTTATTTTCATTTATTTTTCTTCAAAATTTATTCTCTAATTTCATATCATGGGGGTTGAACCATTTCCGTGTCAAAATTTTTGGTGCTTTCAATGGGAAATTTGAATTCTCAACCTTAGGATCTTTGTATATACTAACGAATTTCCAAGTTCTTTGTGAAGATCCCATTTCCATTACTTCCCATCAGAATGTTACCCAAAAGAGCTACTTCCTCTTCCAGACCAACGAATAATCAATCTTAAGATGATGCCAGCCATAAGCCAACCAACGTCGAGAATTTGGTTGCAACCATTACAACTGCCATACCCATTTCTTCCGCGCCAACTTCTACATCAGTAACCTGCAACGACCTCATAGAGATCATGAGAAAGCTGAGTGAGACCACCATCACTTTAAATGACCAAATGTGTGAGAATATCATGCTAAAACATGATATAAATAGGATGGTAGCGCAATGGAATGATTTCAGGAGTCAGAGAGCTCCTACTTCGCCATGTTACCAATCTGAGAAGTTGTCGTAATCTGGCAGAAGTGGGAGGACCGCCGCAGTAACAAAGCAACTTCGAAAATGTCCAAAAGTCTACTCATCGGATTCGGTTAGACATAGTTCTAGTTTCGTATGGCGAATGAAGACATTTACAACTATCGATTCAGCTCGGCTTGGCCATACCGAACCGAACAATGCCAAACCGGATGTGTCCCTTTTACGATGACCTAATATTGTTGATTCATCGCGTCATCGCAATGCTCTAATACCATCTTAAGCTCCTACACTTCCCTCTTCATGCTCTGTGATTGACCGAGGCAACAGGGGTCAAGGAAACGATGCATAGATGGCAGTGCTAGTGACTTTGCCCACGAGGGAGATGTAGAGACCCAGATGTGATGATGATTCAAAGTATGGACCTCTCATTAGCAGTCCAACTTGATTGCCATGGTTAGGCATATTATGTATGATAGCCGTAGTTACGACAATGAGGATTAGATAATTGATCGTAGCCATACCCTTTTCACGGATGACATCCTAAATGTTGAGTTCCCACGCATATTTAGCTTACCACAAATATTGCCTTATTCGAGGAAGATCGGCCCAACCCTCTAAATCCATGATATGAAAAGCCTTTCCGGTATATTTGGATGGCACATCACTCATGTGGTTCAGGAGACTACCACCAAGGTCAGTACGTACCCTCATTCAACGAATTGAGCAAAAAATTAATGGGTCAGTTCTGTCTGCATGCTGCCTAGTCGAAACATGTTGTGACACTTTTTGGCTTACGTCAAGCTCATAGTCAACTGCTCAAAGATTATCTAAAGTGCTTCAACATTGTTGTTACTGAAGTTAATAACCCTAACGATGAAACTATTTTGATGGCATTGATTGAAGGCGTCATCTCCACATGGGGTTTGAAAAATGGCTGATGGAAAAGCCTCCATCTACTTTAGATCAATTCTATGAGAGAAGGTTTCCCAATTTTTGCACATTGAAGAAGCTGAGAGAACTCAGAAAAAGGGAATGGATGAGCCTATGAATGAGGGGATACAAAACAATATGGAAGTGGAGCACGCCGGAGACAATTCCAGAAAAATTCGGGTGAATATTCAAAACTAGAATAAAACATGGCAATCAGCGTAAAGGCGACAATGGAGGTGGCCATGATCAGAAAAATATGATAGGAAGCAACCCGGAATCCTGACATTTGAAAATTATACGACATGGTATGATTTGTTGGAAAAGGTGTATTAAGATACCTATAATATGGTGTAGCACCAAAAGTCTGCACCAAAAGAGTTTACGAAAAAAAGAGAAGCATGCTAGAATGTTCTACTTGTTTAATGTAATGTACGACCATACGATAAATGAATGTGGTCATCGTTAGGACATTGTTTAGAAATTAATTCATGATGAAAAGTTGGAAGAATATAGAATTGCCTCTAGCGATAGGGAGAAGGGGCCTTTTGATCCCAATCTTTAAGAATAGGAGGATCCTAGAGCTTTCTCCCAACAAAAACTAAAAAGTATTATGATCAACACCATAGTCGAAGGACAACATCCGACTAGTTTCAGTTTACGGATGATGGAATAGTACATCAATGCAATAAAGCGCGTCGAAGTTAAGGAGCGTAATGCTGCAGAAAAATTTATTCCACTGAAGCAACAGAGGATAATAATGGACGACGTCGTCTTCTAAAATAGAGATGCAGATGAGATGGAGGCCACAAGTATTAACCTTGTGGTGATTTTGGCCTTGATTTTCTCTTCTCTGGTATGAAATTTCCTTATTGACTACGGGAGTTCAGTAAATGTTTTGTTTAAGAAAGCATAGTCTAGATGGTGTTGGATGCTAAAGGCTTGAGACTATGTAATGCCAGAATACACGGTTTCATCTACGAATGAGCTAGTGGATATAGTCGAACTACTAGTAGATCTTGGTGAGGGAGACCGTAGGAGAGAGCGGATCCTCCTGTTTTTTTGTTGGACATTTACTCTCCATATAATGCATTTTAGGTGACTAACCCTGGTTGTCTTTAGAGCTTGCATTGATTATTGGCGCTTGCTCTTGAAATTCCCGACTAGGAGTGGAGTATGGGTTGTATGGGGAGATCAGGTAGCTAAACAGGAATGATACATGGATGTGGGGAAAGATGCCCACAACAAAGAGAAGATAAAGTTGTGGATACTTTCCTTTGTGTCAAGAGTGTCAATGCAAAGGAACCACAGGACAAATCCTAGTCCTGATAATTTTTCTGTCAATTTAAAGACATTGATCCTAGAAAGGATGAGGAGCCAAGATAGCAAAGGAAGGCACCCAGTCAAACCATGGTGGCGATTCCAGTTGATAACGATGACCCTTTCAAGGTCTTGAAAATTGGTTCCCACCTTGGACTCCTCCAAATAAGGGATTTGACTAATTTTGACCATTCAAACCTTGACGTGTTTTTCTGGACCAATGCTAACGTGTGTGGGATAATGCTTACCATCAAAAGCCATTTACTCAACAACAATCCAAAATACATCCCAGTAAAATAAAGGTATATAATCAGTCCTGAGAGGTCTACAACTTTGAAGGAGGAAGTTAAGAAGCTCAAGAGCAATGGATTCATCTGAGATTCATTATACCGCGATTGTGTATCGAATCCAATTCTTGTAAAAATTATGATTTAAAGTAACACACGTCTATTGATTTCTCTGACCTAAACAAGGTTTATCCCAAAGAAAGCTTCCCATTTCCCAGGATTTATAGCTTGTGGAATCGATAGTTGGACATGATCTTCTCTCCTTCATGGACACATACTCTGGATACAATTAGATTCCGATGCATGTACTGGCCAGGAACATATTAGTCTCACTACAGACCCTGGACTATACTATTACGTGGTCATATCGTTCAGTTTGACGAATGCAACAGAGATGTACCAATGGTTAGTCGACTACATATTTAAACATCAGATTAGGAGATCGATGGAGGTTTACATAAATGCCATGCTTGTAAAATCATGAAGATCAGCCAATCGTGTGGATGACTTAGCAAAGATATTTAAATTCCTCCACTAATACAGGATGAAACTCAACACTTTGAAATGTTCTTTTAGCATTGCATCAGGGAAGCTCTTGGGTTTCATCATCCATTCTCCAGGGATTGAAGTCAAACAAGTAGATAGAAATCATTCGGAACATTCAACAGCTTAGAAAGATCAGGGATGTAAAGAGCTTAAATGGGAAGGTGGCTGCACTGAGCCAATTCATCCAGAGCGACTGACAATTGCATCCTTTCTTTGACTTAATAAACAAGGAAAGTGAAACTTTGCTTGGACACCAGACTGTGTCTGGGCATTTGTAAGTGAAGACTATTGATCCAACAACCAGTGTATTATGTAAGTAAAAGGATGATATGGGCCGAGCGCAACTATCCGAAGATCGAAAACCTGTCTTATAGCCTCTTTATAGAATCAAGGAAGCTGAGTCACTACCTTCAGACTTCACATCAAAGATTACGATGACCAATCGCAACGTCAGATCCTTCATCGATTTGAGGCATCTAGTTGACTTCTTAAATGGAGTATTGAACCAAGCCAATTCGATATTGCCTATATTCCACGGAGGGAAATTAAAGGAAAAGTGCAAACGGGTTTCATCGCAAAGTTCATAGCTATAGACGATACTAAGGATGTTGAACCACTAACCGCTAGATGGAAGTTATTCACGGATGGAGCCTGCTACGATCAATGTTCTGGCATTGGAGCTGTCTTGGTAACTCTTGAGGAACGATCGGTATGTTATGCCTTGAAGCTAGACTTTCCTGTGACCAACAATGAAGTCGAGTATGAAGCCTTGATTGTCACTCTCAAGATTTCAAAGGACCGGAAGTGAAGTTAATTCAAATTTTCAACGACTCCTGGATCATCGTATGATAGGTCAGAAAGGAATTCTAAGCCAAGGAGAATGACTTACCCCTTGCCTTAGTCGGGTTCAGGAGCAACTAGTATTACTGCATCTCACACGTTCCTCATGATCAAAATGAAGACGACGAATCACTAGCCAAGCTAGATAGTTCAAAAAATTCATAGTAATTGGGGTTGGTCCTAGTCGAGACATTGAGCACCCCAATCATAGATCGATTGGAAGTCGATTGGGCACTGACCGTTGAGTCTAAGAGGGAACTCTGGATGACTCCCATCAAGAACATCTTGATGCATAGAACCCTACCTAAATGAAACAGTGAAAAGTGTGCCCTCATACGTCAAGCTAAGAGATATGTCATTCAGAGAGACATATTGTACAAAAAGGGTTCTTTGTCCTGTTACTTCGATATATAGCCCACGATGACGCCAAATGGGTACTGCGAGAAGTGTACGAAGGCGATTACGGCGACCACATTAGGGTAAAATTTGGTGAAGAAGATACACCGGTGTGGTTATTTATAGCCTACCATCAACTGATATATGCCTAATTACCCATGACGTTGCATCAAGTGCCAAAAGTTTAGCCAAGATTCCAAGAGCTTCGCCTACCAAGCTCGCCCAAATGGTTAGTCCATAGCTTTTTGCGGTATGACATATAGACATCATCGGTAGCCTTCCAATTTCCAAAGGTAGAGCAAAATATATAACTATGACAGTGGGCTATTTCATCAATTGAGCTGTACCACTGACCACAATCTCGACAAAGCGGGCGATCAATTTCATCATCAGAAAAATTATACGTTGATTTAGACTTCCTAAAAATACCATAACTAATAAAGTGACCCAATCCAATAGCTCTAAGTCCAAGGACTTCTGTCGATGGTGTCGCATCGAGAAGAGCTATACAGTAGTTACTAACCCACAATCGAATGGACAGGTTGAAACAGTGCATAATATCATAAATTCCATCCAGAAGAACCGATCGGAGAAGACTAGAGGAAAGTGGGTCGATGAGATACCATTAGCCATTTGGGAATATTGAACGACCCATAAGTCAGCGACTGACCATACTTCAGTAATGTTAGCCTATGGCTCTAAAGCAATCAAACTAATTGAGTTTGAAGTTTTCTCTTGTCGAACTGTCTAATATGATCTATGATTAATAAGGAGCTTTTCTTGGAGTCGCTTGACATGATTGATAAAAAAAGGAGAGAAAGCTGACTTATGAGCTACCGCATACAAACATCAGTTCACCAAATACTACAACACAAAGGGTTGGCCTAGAACCTTTGAACCTGGCGATCGCATCCTGAATTGTGTCTTCCCTGGACCCATCCACATGGGCCCAAAGTAGGAAGAACCTTACATCATTCAACAAAAACTTAAAAATGAAGCTTTCAGGATAACGACAATCAACTCCTAATAGTGTGGAATGCTAAGCAACTACGATATTTTTCAATTAAGCTTATATTTCTAGTTGTTTTGTAAATAGCACTTTGCTTTTGAACAACATAATAAGGCATCACTCGCCGACTGCCTCTACATCATAAATAAAAGCTCTTCATGTACTCTAATACTATATGTAATTATGTGGCTAACTTTAGTGATTCGACTAGCTTACGCCCGCACTCGAATGAAACGTGTAATCAATCACCTAACAATGTTTGGCTGCTCACGATTCGACGAGCATACTCGATTCAATTACTAGTTAGGAAAGTGGTAACAAATTCGAGCATAATTCAAATGCTCAATTGGCAATATTCACCTTAAGAATAGATGGGAGGGAACGGCGCCAAAGAGAATATGATACGACTATTCGCGTAATCAACTCTAACTCTCAATGAAGTAAGAAAGAGTATAAGACTTTAGGTTAGCATGAATGGGTGTGCCAAGAATTAAGACGGCTTAACTTATAATTCTAATCTGATAAAAAACAAAAGAGTATAAAACTCAAGGTCTAAATGTTTGAGCTCTTTGACTTAGCCTTACCGAGATTGGAGGAACAAGTGTAAACTTGGAATTAACTTCAAACACAACCTCGACACGCCACATGATTCGAAGTAAATTAGAGGCATATACACCGCCTCTGGATTAACACGTACTATAAGTATGAATGCTTATAGATTAAACGTAGCTTAACAAACTCGCAAGCACAATGAATGGAATGCGAATACACTTAATAATTTACACGATTTTTTTTTCACACACGCAAGACTATGCAAGCATCAAGACAAATAACGAGGGTCGCACTAGCTCAGACGTCGGCCAGAAAAAAATATTGAAGCTGCATGTGATATTTATATGCACTTTCTCTTATCATATGTTTTTGGCTTCTTCTTCAATTTCTCCAAATTAGACTCCTTTATAAATTTGTGTTTGGAGGTTTATCACTCTCAAGCCCTTCACTGCCTTTCCCAGGCTTGTCCTTATCGAATTTCTTCTTGGTTCTTTGCCATGGATGACTTAACTTCCTCAAAACCCACTTCTAGTTTGGATTTCTCTAACTTCGGGTTGTTAATTTGGGAAGGAGAAATCACTTGTAAAGGATCTAGAGCGAGAACCCCTCGACTCTACTTTTATAGCAAGTATCTTACCTTATCGTGGCGCCTACAACTCCTTCATACTCATTTCAACGGTCGCAGACGCTCATATTGTCCAAGACCTTTATAGCATCAATTGTCCCCTCTTTCTACTCTGGATCATCAACGGGGAGCTCCTGGGGCTCATCAGAAGCCTTGGATTACATCTTAGGAGGCGTCTTAACTTGTTGGGTACCTATAGCAGGAAGAGAAATAACAATTGGTCCCTTAGGAACTACAAGTGTTTCAACTATCACATCCATAACTCGTCGACACTATGAGGACTCTTTCAAACTGCAGAGAAGATAGAGATACACCTTTTGGGAGTCGCCGCCAGTAAGTTTAAGAGTGTCAGGAACTTCGGTGAAAGGCTTTATAGGCCTGAAATTGTTGGGAGCTGGGAAGTCAAAATCGTATCCCTCAACAGTTTCAAAATCATGATCGATGGAAGAAGACCCAGAGATTCCTTCAATCATAATTTTTCCTTTAGCATGAAGCCTTGCAATGTCTTCCTTCTTCAATAACCTCTTCCCTTCCTCCAAAATCTCGGACTTGTTTCCCCTCAAAAAATGTTTTGTAAGTTCCACCTAATTGACAAACCCACCCTCTGAGGCATGCCTTTCCTCTTCAACAAGCTTGCTCAAAGCATCGGCAAGTGTTTTGGGATTTTCCTCAACTAAGGATAAATCTCTATATTTGAGGACTTGAGCATAGAAACCCAAAATTAGAGGGATGAATTCTTCCTTAGCCTTTCTAGCCCACTCTAATTGACCCATCAACTCCTTTAAGTCTATGTCATATTGGATATATAAGTTGGAAACTGACTCAACAGCTGTATGCGAAATTTTTCTCACCTTCTTTACCCATGCCTTGGCCTTGATCAGGTTTTCCCTAAACTCTTCATTCTCCTGTTCAAGAGTGCTCTTTTCTACTTCAGGTTGTCACACTAAGCTTCGAATCCAAATTTTCTTGAGTTATAGCCTTTAGATCATCCATAATTGATTTTATTCTTAGACTAGCTGCATCAAGATCTTTATAAAAACAATCTTTCAAGTTGTTATATTGTTTCTTACAGGAATCAGTAGCCTTCATAGAATCCTTCACCTTATCCTGATTCTCTGCATGCTTTTTATCCAAATGGACTAAGGAGCTTTTATCATACCCCATTCTTGTTTCATTCTGATAATGTCAAGCTCCAGGGACCGAATCATTTCAGACAGTTTCCTTGCATAATTGGATATTTCCTTGTACTACCCATATACATCTTCAAATTTTTTTCTAGGACCGCTTTTCAGTATTTTCAAGGATAACATAAAGAGGAGGTAGGACTTGCATTTATCCGAATAAATATTGTAGAAAATGAGCCTCAGTATCTTTCTTATGTTCTTGAGCTAATGGTTCTAGCATGATAGACTCTGCGACCGTGGTAGTTTTGGACTAATGCTTGTTGGAGACTACATTTGGCTTTTCCTTCCCTGCCTCTTGCGTCTGTCAGTTTCTCGGCGGATCAGAGAATGCGAATTTGAGTGATATTTGCAGTATTGATGATGCCTTTTTCTTTCCCTCTGTTTTCTATTAGGGTCCTCTCTATGTTCCCGCTCATGGTCGGATGGATACTTCGGCGGGATCTCGCGATTGGATAAACTGCATTCATGTTGTTTATAATCATATAATACTCATAACTGCAAACCATAATAATATCGTGTTAGAACCAAGATATCGTATAGTGGAAAAATGTAATGACATGTAGTGCTCGTGCTGTGTCTATCCTAGTTATACCCTAATTGGACCTAATTTCAGTGTCTTGCTTGATGGAGTAATCTCCTCGAAAATTAATAGAGATGCGAGATGTTTCCCCTTCGTACATGGGGAAAAAGTTTTAAGGATCCAAGTCTTTAAAATGAAATTGCTTAGACGCCAGTTGATAATCGATTAAACCCTTTATAGGGTGATCCATGTTGGCAGACCCGGTGTCGTGGACCGAAGACATAAATTAGGGAATATGCTCTCATGCAGATCTCTCAGCCACTTCTTTTACGACAATAAGAGGCAAGGTCTCCATGTCCTTTTTTCTTGGGTATTCCAACTTGACATGTATCAGCACCTGCTTCTTTGGTGGCACCCCGATTCAGACTTCACTGTGGGTTTATCAGCAACAGGTCCCTCGACTGGGGGAATGACTACTAGAGCTGCTATGCCTTTTCCCCCAATTAAGGCAACACTCAGACTTGTACTTCTATCGACGCTCAACAAATTAATTTTGTGTAGAAATTCATCATTTATATGTCTTTGCACTCGCTTCTGAGCCTCGGGGATTGTCTACGGCATGTCCATCCTTGACTCGAATACTTCGCTGGTGGGACTATCTAGAGATTCTGTCAAGTGGAAACACAAAGTGTTAGAAGAGATCAAATCTAGGTTAGGAACAGATGTCTTTCACAGCCACTTACCATCTTCAAGCGATCTTCTAGCAAAACTTTCCTCATATGGGATGTAAAACCAATCTAAATTTACGCCGCTTGTCTTCCTCCATCCGTCCTTATAACTTTTTTATTTATGGTTATTTCAAAATAGGTAAACGATTGAGTATCATTGTGATGTTTGAAGTTGTAAAAGCATCGAACATCATCGATAGTAAGCTCAAGATGAAGGTGTGTTCGAAATGAAGAATGTGTAAAGTATAAAGATAAACATAAGATGTTAGGTGGAGCTGCTAGTTGCATCGGTGCCAGGTGCATCTGAGAAAGAATTCTCCTAACAAATGGACTAAAAGGATGGACGCTGCTAACAGTGCACATGTGGTGAGAGCATGCCATGTAGCCTTCCAGAGGATCATGAGGTAACTGAAGGACTGTAGATACGCAAGCATGGTCGAACGAGATACCTTGCTTGGCATACAATTTTTTCAGCTTGGGCTCATCCATTGCCATGGGCATGGAATTGACGGGATCTTAAAGGATAGTGGCCCCTGTAATTATATCTGGAGAGGAAGCAACTCCAACCATATCAGTTCCATCGGATCCACCCTCAGTATTAGCTTGCCCTCTAGTTGGAGGGATTATTTGTGATTCAGCATGTATGTCTATTCGATATTGGGAATTGTCATTGTCTGACCCTCCAGCAGAGTTGGACCCTATATCTGGATCCTTATATACTATATATTATTTAGCTCCAGCCTTTGACGCTCTAGTGGAATACCTTCAACTCATAATGAATGTACTACTCAAGAAACATCACCAATTGAGCGATTAACCTGTAACCTCGTGCATGAACTAGTGTAGTGTGTGCAACGAAGTGAGGAGACATGTGCATCTACAAAAAAGGAATATTCAAGATGTGTTATAAATGACAACTTGATGGAGCTTCATTCCTGATTGCGTAAGATTGCATTGTTATTGTTCAGAAGTCCAGATGTTCAAATTATGCATAAGATTGCATTGTCATTGTCCACGCGAATCATCAAGCCTAGAAGCTACACATGACCAACTTTGGTTTGGTTCGAATATGGATCGACCAAGTCTGGATTGTCCAGACTCGGATTGACCAAATCCGGATTAGCTTGATCTGATTTGGCTAATTTCAGATTGGCCTTCCGACCTTGTTGAATATACTAATTATAATTTCTACCCTTCACCATGTTTCCCTACTCTATATTTACATCCTACTCTTTAGTTCCATTTTCTCTTCTTTACTTTCCCTACCAAACCGAATTGATCCTAGAACTCATTCCACTTTCTCTTCCACACAACTTCTTGATTCCTCTTCTTCCTTCCATCATTTCCTTCAATTGGTCTACCTACTTCCTCTCCCTCCTACGCTACACAAATGCCTTAATTATGCCATCATCCGTCACCATCTTAACCTCCTTGACACTCTCCTCCACCTCACTCATAATTGACCACGACTTGGCTATTAATAATAAAGCAAAGAAATCGAGACTAACTTTTGGAAACCCATAAAATTCTATAGTGAGCGGAGATTGACAAATAATGATGGTTGGTAGTGTTGTTTCAGGGGGTTGCAGCAGTTGCGTTTTATCTAGGAAAGGAGCAGAGTTTGAACAGTACAATTAGGATTCGGCGGATAAAAAAATTAAGAAGATGGATGGAGAGGGCAGGTCAGAATTTTATAGTCTATGGAGAAGACTCTTAGTCTTCTACTCGAAAAGACAGGTGCTTAGTCTGGATCGACAATGTTGAACCGAGAACATCACCATTCGGTTCGACATCTGAACCGATAAAAAAGGAAGGATAAATTATGATGCTCCTTCAACTCGATTAGGGACTTATGTACTAATGTATATGTAAAAATCAATTTGATTACATTACATGCTCGACAAGCATGAAAAACGTCATTTTACGACAATGTCCTAAGTGTGAACAAGCACACGCGAGGGCCGACAACTCGACATGTATGACCAAATGGATTTTCGTACTTAAACTATTGATCGTCGAGGTTAAAGCAGTTGCCTACGACGGTTAGGATTCTCAATCAAAGGACTTTAACACGATGAATACAGTAAGGGACAATCAGAAGTTTGCTTGGCTATTTATGTAGATAAGAAAGACTCAATCATCATGACTATTAAGAAAGACATAACTTCTACTCGTCATCGTTTCTATGGAAATGGTTATACAGGAGAGACACTGGCAAGAACATACAACTCAACTCGTTTAAAACACATCCCATCAATGACACGACTTGCTTAGGAAGGCAAAATGTTGACCTTCCTTTTGACAAGGCCATCATATTCTTATTCCTTTATAACAAGATCGCTGAAGACTCAATCGTAGATAAACTCAAGTCCTGGTTGGTCCAAGATGAGTCATATTGGTCTAGTGTAGCTTCAGATCAAAAGGCTCAAGGTTCCCTGTTCAACCTAACCTTGGTTCGGCCAAGTCACAAAACCTTTCAGTTCGACTTAGTGCTTACTCAAATCAGAATCACAACCCCTCAATCCATCACAATCCCGATTTAGTATCCTCTCGGATCAACATGCTAGGGTCAATTAAGTGGAGTTTCACATAATGTTCCCCATTTGGTTTGGCATGACTCCATATCATCATGACACGCCAAACTGGATTATGTCGAATCAGAACAGTGAACTTAGGTGATGTGGCCACTTCGTCCACTCAATCCATCACTTTTACCTTCCCGCCTACTCGCTTAGTTGAACCAGATATTAACTATACCTATAAATACCACCTTGTTGCACATTTGGAGAGTTTCTTCTTCAACTTTTGGCACTCTCTAAATTTTTTATTCAATTATACTTGGAATTATATCAATTTCACCAACTGTATTTTTTAATTGGAGATGAGAATCATCAAGTGGATGTAGGCATATTCAAGCCGAACCACTCTAAATTGCATATTGCCTTATTTCATTTATTTTTCTTCAATTTTTTCTCCTTTTATACTTTGAGATGTTAAACCATTTTTGGTGTCAATAGGGTTTGAGGGAGGGATGTTTTAACAAAAATTATGTACTTTGATAATTAAGTGATTTTGAGACTTTGATGTAATGACATTTTGCTCAATTATAGAATAATGCTTTTTTGAAAAGTTTGAATAAGATATTATTCCGTTGTAATTTATTTTTGTCTTGTGATTCTTAGTCTTTGTTAATTTTTTTAGTTATACTTAAATCTCCACAATCTTTCGCATGACTGTTGCTAAGGTATGTAAGGTGTTACATTGGCATCAGAGCCTACGGTTGGTGGATTCCTAAAAATGTTTTCGAAAAGTAAAGTATTTTGAAAAATATGTTAAAATTCCCTCACATCCATCTTCCCTCCTTGTCAAATTCTCTTTCCTTCGTTACACTATCTATATGATAACCTATCTAGGCTTTCCTATAAATAGAGATTCCTGGTCTTTATAGGTTTAAGACGTTGGTAAACCCTTTAGTTCCGTTATTTAAATGTTCTTTGTAGGCATGGAGTTAGAAGGTAGCTTTCTACTTAACAGCTATTAGGAAGACTTTGAAGGCTAAGGATGGTGAGATGACTTAAGAATGTTTCGGTAGAAATTTTGGTGGAAAAGAAAAGACACTTGGAGAGATAAGAGAAAGTGTATAACAAACATAACGAGATGGGGCATTATGCCAAGAATTTCTAGAGGAAAAGTATTTGACAAAAGGAGTATTATCTATCAATAGTTCTTTCTAGTTTTCCTATTCATGTTTTATTTGATTTTGGAGCATCCCACTCCTTTATATTGGGTACCCTAGTTGATTGTTTGCACTTAGACATTTCTCTAGTCTCAATAATATTTTCTAAACTTCGTGGGAGGATCGACACACTTAATTGTGGTAAGTCAGGGTTTGAGACCAGAAATTTTAGATATATAGTGATGCTTGGGGGAATTCTAGGTACAGGTTACTTTTTGGGTTGATAGAGGTTAACCATATGATTGGTTATCTTAGATTTCGATACTAGGGATAGGATTTGACTGCGATGCTTATGTCTTGAGATTTTCAAGATAGGGAAAATTTTGGAATGGATTGGTTGTCCACTTATGAAGCTATTTTGGATAGGGGCTCGCTAAAAGCTCCATCTTTCTTTCTTGCTTTGGACCCCCTTATTTCTCATTTCGTTTTTTTCATTCTTTGTTAGAAAAAATTACTTGCTTTTCGAGACCCTTTGTGAGAGGAGAGTTGTCAGTCCAAGGACATGTAGTGGACAAAACCTTAAGATTTCTTGTGAACCTAGAGGGTCAGTCATGTTGAGTTTCTTATATTCCCTTAACGTATCCTTTTATGATATTGGTTATGTTCTAGTTGGATGAGATTTTTCAAGTTGGTTGGACGAGGATAATGGGCTACCTCCTAAGCGAGATCGATTTTTGGATTTATCTTTTTGACAGTTCCAAACCTACAGCATTTCCTTTTTGATATATGGCTTGAATAAAGAATGAAGGTATAGTTGAGTCTTGTACCTATGGGTTGAAGCTTTCAATATATATTTGAGGAAGCCATTGGACTACAACATGATTAGGAGAGTTTAGGAAAACTGAATGAGTAATTTATAGAGAAATGATTTATAAGAAGAACCATTATCTTTTGCCTCATATAGATGGTCTCTTTGGTTAATTATTAAGAGCCAAAAATTTCCTATAGCTAAATTTTTGTCAGTGGTTTCTACCAGTCATGAGTAGTGGAAGAAATTGTAGACGAGACTAGTGTTAGAACCCCCTTATGGCTTGTATAAATAGTTAGTCATGCCTTTTGGACAAACCAATACTTCAGCCTAATTTGTTAACTTAATGAGTATGGTATTTTAGGAAGTTTCTAATTATGTTGGTAAGAGTCTGTATAGAGGCATTTTGGTCTAATGAAAAGATAATAAGGAATAAGTCTGGTATTTTGTGAAGGGATTTAGTACCCTATAAGCCACAAACCCTAGATCAAGTTTTTTAAGAATCACTTTCAAAAGGTAAGAGATTTTCTTAGATTAGTGGGTTATTATAGTTTTTATAAAAATATTAGTTATCTTAACCTATCTCATTGGGAAAAGTTTAGCTTTTATTGACACAAAGTGTGAAGCTATTTATGGAGGATTAAAAAGAGTTCTGGCTAATGCATTAGTTCTTTGTCTTGGGTACAAGAAATCTTGGTAATGAAGCACTTGGAATACATGTAGCATCTTTTGGAATACTCCCGAAGTAGATAAAAGGCGTATTTTTATAGATCTTTAGCATTCCCTAATTAATGAAAAGATTTAAGAGTAGTTGATTTTTGGGCTAACCAAATACACCCAATAGCATTAGTAACAACCCGATATGTGAAGAGGAACACTTGATTATATAAGATTCCCATTATCCTAGTTAGCAGTTGAGACTCATTTTATATTGGTATGTCTTGGTAGAATATCCAAGAACTTATGGAAAACATAACTGAATTTAAATGTAATTTATCATCCATAAACAATTAATCAGACAAAGAAGAGCAAATAAGACCTTAGAGAATTTACCTTGGAAGTATACCCTAGATTATAATGGGGCACAAGGATGAATCTTACCATTAGAAAAATATGATGTTCATCAAGGTTTCATCATTTGGGCATGAGATGATAATCCTAGAAATTCCATTTAGTGCAATAACTTGTGAAGGTAAATTGTATACATAATTGACCAGATCGAATTGATTGGACCCAAGAATGTTAGGTCCTTATATGAAAACTGATTTGAAATAAGTAATAAGTTTAGTTCTTGAGAAAATGGATGAATGTTTATATTTTTTAGGCAGAAGAGAAATAAAATTTCAACCAGGTTAATGACAAGGTTAACGTTTGTTTTCTGTATTTGAAGAAAAGTTTTTTTTCAAGGAAAAGGAAAATTTGTAAGTCCACTTTGAGTCAAACTCTATATATATAGGTCCTAAACTTTTATGGGGTTGGATAATACAAGTGGAAAGGATAAAAAGGAATTATAGGTAGAAAGATTAAAGACATAGATTTAAAATGTGAATATATTAAAACTAACAAGATTAAGAAGGCTCTACTTGGAAGATAATGTGGGCTCTAGAATTATAGGCCAAGTTTTAATATAAATTGAACCACACTAGACTAGTTTGAATGAGATTGCCATTAGAAGTGATGAATAAATATATGAGCCTGATGTGAAAGAATATTTTGGAAGGTAGATTAGTAAACTTGCTCTGAGACTTATATGACCTATTTCTATAGTAAATAGAAGGGGTTACATGATATAGCTCTCCAACCGATTTGGTTAGAATGACTCAATAATTACAAGAGGGACAATTTAGTTAGGAGAAGAAGTATGAATCATTAATTCATTATCATATGATATGGTTTCGACCAATTCTGTAAAAAGATTTTTCATCTCATGATGAGGATTTTATGATATAACAATTTGGTTGTCTTAGAAGAATCCAGGTTTCTTACTCACATTCTTTTCACAAACATCCTATAGGTTTTTCTATCATTAGCCTTTTCTTTGAGTATGATCTTTCTTCTTTAGTATCCGTTAAGAGGGTAGATCTTAGGATAAATCCTATGGATAATGAGATTGGTTGTAAACATGTTATTAGAACATGTTATATGTGATGGACGCAAGTTATTGCAAGCATTTGTTAGTGGATGCAAATGGACTCATATACACATGCTAGACATTATAATCTCTTAGAGATTGGCTAACTAGGTCACCACGCATATGCATATGGATATGTTGCATATTTTTTATTCCATGGTTGCTACGAATGAATGATTTTAATATGGTTGTTGCATATGTATGATGATTATAGCACACATATTGAACTATCAATTATCATAATGATCTTTGCATACATTCAGATGCATAACACGAGTATACTTGCATAAAAGGGAGGTCAACTAAGTCAATAGACCGCCTAATCTTTTGCATTACTTAAGGAGATTTACCCTACACTATTGCATATTTACATGAATTGAATTAGAAATTCTAAGGCTAATGGATGCAGCAAATGGTGCTTGAGTAAATGGATGTAGACTTTAGATGTGATTGTTTATTTCATTATTCCACCCATAGAGACTTCGATGAGGAAATCCTTTAAGGAAGGAAGAATGCAACTACTCGAGAAATTTAAGTAATAATAATTAACTTAGGAATTAATTGAAGAACAAAATAAGTTGTGAATTTGATTATAAAGCGCATACTGGAAATATATATATGAATTTGGGTACAAAGTACTAATAGGGGAATATTGAATTAATACAGTAATGAACAACTGAACTATAATTTTGGTGAAATCGTTGATAAATTGAATAATTGGAACACTGAAAAAGGTTAACTTAGTAAGACGCTAAGTAACGGGGAATGGGGTTGTATAATGAATATAAATAGGATGATATTTAATACAACCTAATATATAACAAAAACTTATATGGAATAGAGTAGGCTTATTAATAAACTTAAAACAAGATAAGCTTAATATGAATAAGTTATAAGGCATGAATAAGGAGTCTGTTTCGGCAGCGACGAGTGATTGGGGAAAATAAGTGGCTCATAGTTGTGGTCCGTTCCGACAGTAGGGGTAGGCTGATTAGAGAAAATAAGTGGCCAAACAAAATAATTAATCTATGTGGTCTTGGCGTTTGTTGATAATTCTATAGGGGTTAAGGGTATATAGGCAATCAACAATAATTCTATGGTGGACTTGGCATTCATTGAAATTCTAAGAGGTTCTATGCTAGTAGGTGGTTAATCATAAAAAATTAAATTGGAGACTGAGTCTAGAGGTGACTTGAGTCAAATTACATTCTAGTTGGGGACCCGTATCAGATAGTTTCCCTTTTATCACACTATTTAGAGGTCTAACGAGGTAGCGAGCAGACGCTTTATTGTGCTAGGCAGTAAGAGGTCTAAATGAGGTGGGTACTAGCACATTCTGGCAGGGCGGTGAGCGTGCATCGTGCTGATCGGGGAAAATAAGACATTATAACACCTATGATTAACGCTATGTCCTTTAGAGCTGATGAGTCAGGCCTGATAGACCCATAGTTGACATAGGTTATCACAACCCTTCTTTAGGACCTGATCGATGAGTAGAATTAGGTTACATCCTAATCATGAGTTGTGGTAAATGGTGCAGAAATCAAATGATACGAGTGAGATGACAATCGACTATATCCTTGCATTTCTTTCTATTGCCTTATTTACTGTTATTGTGCCTTAATCTATTATCTATCTAGATTCCTTCTTTTATCACTCATGCTAGTAATTGGAGAACTCACCAGGCTTTATGTCTGACTATTTTTCTTATTACCTTCTCCCTTGCTTTCTTACCCCCTCTGGTTCTCAGGGCAGAGGATCTCAGAGCTGATCGAGTTTTGGGTTTAGCTTAGCTTATTAGAGATTTCTATTTAACTTACTTTCTGCATGTTTAGGTACTGTTCCATGGTATACTTATTATTGTACTTGATGTTAAGAGGATTTTATTTAGCACTCTGATTATATTTCTTTTTCATGAGACAGTTATGGGTTCATGATGAAGTACATTTTATGATGTAATATTATTTATGTTCTTCTTTAAATAAAATTTTAAATTCCACTATGTTTTCATATGCTGTCTTGTGAATTTTAGTCTCTGTAATGCTATTTTATAACTATATGCTTCATATTCCTTAAAAAAATCCTCATATGGTGGCATTAAGGGGTGTGGGGTTTACATAGAGGTGTCTATCTTAGGCATTTGTTTAATAGACGCCTAAAGCTCAAGCGCCCGTTGAACAAGCGCTAGGAACAGAAACAGTTGGGGAAAGCCCCAATTTGGATTTTCATAATGCACAAAATTGTTTATAGAAAGTAGTGTTATTATACTACAAATTTGATGGCAGATATAGTTTATGTCTGAGCACATCGTAGGCTTCATTGTGCGAAAGTATTATGGCAGCAGTTCCAGTCACCTAGCGTAAGCGTATGTAGTGTTTGTATTGTAGTGGACGCCTGCACAAATTAGTTTTAGTTGGAACTTGAAAAGGTGGCCATCGGTAACTAGATAAATGGAGAGGTAAGTTATATGGACAGGCGCACATACATAAAGGAAAGAAGGGTAATGGACACTAATCATCCAAAATGAAACTGTAATGATATACGCTTACTTAAAAGCATACAAATGCTCGCCAATTAATTAATAAAGAAGTAATAATGATTTGACTGTGAAGTTGTGCACAAGAATCAATTATGGTTCAAATTTTCGTTCTAGGATTGCAAACGAAGAATGTATGTTTCATGAATGAAAAACAAATTTTATGTACAGTATGAAATAACAGTACATTTTTTATGTGCAGTGTGAAACAAAAGTACAATGAATCACGTACTACACAGATTTTTTAACAGAAACACATTGAAATGGGAGAATGAAATGTATTTTACTTACCTATTTGTAAGCAGTTATATTCATAAAAATACAGGTTAATGAGAATACCTCAATCCGTTTCTACTGAACATGGAAAATATAAATCTACAAAAATAAGGATCTTTAATATCACTATAATTAGTGCACATAATTATACTTCTAAGATGGTTAATGAAGAAAATTATATTCTTATATTTTAATTATTTCTTTCATCATGTAGCAACACCAAGAAGCTTCCACGAGTGTTTCTAGTTGCACGCTTGCTGACAGTTTATGGTTAAAAATTTATATATTATTTAACCATCCCTTGTTATTAATATGCCTTTTTAGCAAAATTGAAAAAACATTTTGACGTCTTTTGAGCTCCAATAAAATTTCCACGGCTTATCCCAATTCTGATCAGAATCTTAAGGCATATCCTCCCCCTCGCCCCCTCGATTCCATCACTAATCCCCATCTTTCTTCTTAAAATCTCAAGGATAAGCCCCCCGGCATAGATCCAAAGAGATTTCAAGCTGTTAAAAATTGAAGGAAAATCCCTCCATTTGCTAAAATTCATAAACCTGCCCCCTTTTCTAGCAAGAATCAATCTAATGATGGCAGAAATCAAAATATTTCTTCTCAAAACAGAAATTTTCATAAACCACAGCGTCAGTTCAGAATTCTCAACGACAGTAGCCATCAAAAAATATTGATCCTAATTCTGGCATGTGTCCAAAAGGTTCAAAAACTACATCTACATGTGCATATCTAGTCAAAAATAGTGGAGTAGCTCCCAGTTTTGATCTTAAATATATATTGTGGCACCCATGTCCGTTAATGTCACTCATTAAGAAAATGCATTAAGTTCTGTGAAGCATTATAGGTAAACAGAAACAGAAATATTACAAGACAGATATAAAATTGCAGCGGAATTTAAATGTTATTAATGCAGAAAACATAACATCGTGGTTCAAAACATCATAAATCTGAAAATACATAAACCCAGTACATCATCTTAAATTTTTTGTCTTGTACTTAAAACATTAGAGTACGGTAATAAAAGAAGCATAATTCCCAAAACATAGCCATAGTAGAGAAACATGAAATCGAGCAGTACATTTATGTAGCTCCAAGCAAGATGGAAGCAGAATCCTGATCAAGCTTGAGTATTCCCATCCTGAGAACCTTTGGGGGGGGGGGACGGAAGGGAAAGAATAGGAAACAAAATGGGTTAGACATAAAGTCTGGCGATTCCAGTTACTTTTAGCATATAAATAAGTAAAAGTATCATGACAAGCATATAAAGTGGACAAGAGAGATAACATCATAATAGGCAGGTATGACAAGGTAAACAGGACAACATGATAGAGTATACTACGCTTCTCTAATGATTTCTCCGTAAAAATACTAGTGTCTTATTAACAAGATAATCCTAAACAAGTATAAGATGGTAGACTTAGGTGTACTTCCAGTGAGAGGTTCTTACCCGATACAATCAACAGGCAGCCCAACATACCGGAGTTACCCCTACGGGTATTAACGGGCTCCCCAACATACCGGAGTCTAGATGCACCCTAATTACTACCCTAATCGTTCGACTCCCTACTTCGTAGAAACCCTGTGCTGCCCCCACAGTAGGGTGTATCACTCCCTAAAGTGGCAACCCTTCGTTTTCAGGATGTGCACAACCATATCTGCATGTGTCATGATGTCTAAACCTCCTGTTCCGAACCCATGCACGCACATGACCCTGTCGGAATGCGCCACCCACACCATCCCCCACGTTTGGATCTCTTACAATCAGCCCAGTAAGCGTACCCCGAATCCGACCTAGTTCGAAGTACTTGTTTGATACCTATATATGGGTTACTGACTGAAACGGGTCCCACACACAAGATGATACAAGCTTCCCCCTATACTTGCATCCTCCTAGGTTTTCCACAGGTTATGCCATACCATAGTAAAATATTGCATAAACCCACAGGTTAAGTTTGTGGGTCTATATATATAAATATTACCCATCCACCCAAGATTTACTTAACCTACCTACTGTTTCAAACAAGTTTACTTAACCCCTACTTGAGTTATATGTTCATACAATCCCTATGGATTCAAGTAGGTTAAGTATTCCAATTCATTACCATATTCATTTATGGTTATAATGTGCTAGATCTCCCACATTAAGCCTACCACTTGTGGATGCTGGATATGTCGGTCGGTTCCGGAAGACTTTTTCCACAAGTCGGACTTAACCTCATGTCTTAGCATGTCTCATGTTTATACACTTAGACCCCACACATTAGATTCACCACTTGTGGTCGCTGGATATGTCGGTCGGTTTCCGGGCAGACTTCCACCACAAGTGTAATCTAACCACGTGTCTAAGTGCGGTTACAGTTTCTAACTACTGTAATTCTAGGCATTTCCATTATTAACCAATTATTCCTATGTCATTATAGGTTTTCATGCCCTTTCCCAAGTTATGTTCATAATGAACCATATGCCTCAAATTCATATTCATATATTTCATTCAAGTTATGCCCAATTTCCAATTACAAGTTATGCCCCAATTTTACTGTTTTCCCCTCGTTCCCAATTTAACGCGTTTGCATATTTCAGCGGCATGCCTAGGCTCGAAGGTAGCGTAGCTATAAAAATAAAAGGGAAAAGATGAAGGGAAGAGGACATAAATGATTATACTAACAAGATCGATATATAATGGTAGAATAGGCATAAGCATATAGTGGCATAATGACAAGATAGATGTATAGGAACAGATCTGATGAACTTGTGACAATAGAACTGATTCTAACATAATAGGGACATCATAAACAGGCATGATAAGACCTAAATAGTGAATTAGATAACCAACTAATAACATATCTGATTTAGCCACAAACATAATAAGAATAGGCATGATGTGATCTAAACAGTGAATTAGATAACCAACTAATAACAGACTGATTTAGCCAGAAACATAATAGAAACAGGCATGATGTTATCTAAACAGTGGATTAGATCTACAAAAAATGGCAGATCTGACATGGTAAATAGGTATAGGTTCTGATCTAGTTCATAGTCATGTCAAAATAACTTAGATAAATAGGTTATAGCAGATCTGATATGATTCAAATAGTCATAGGCATAGATCCAAGTTATAGTCATGTCAAGATTTACTTTTAAACATTTAGATCTAAACTTAACATAGACTAACTGAATCTAGAAAAATAGAAGAAAGAATTGTTGATGCTTTATCACAGATCTCTAAACTCTTGTTGATTACCGAAGAAGAAAAGACTTGTTTTAATCTGGGCAGAGGAAGCATCTAGTTCACCATTATTCTTTTCTCTTTTTTAGAACTTTCTTTCCCCCCATAGAATTGAGGAGCGAAAAAACTGAAATCCTTTATAATATAAGACTTTCTTTCAGTTAATTATATGGTCAACCGTACTTTGGCTATCTTACGTGGAGCTAATACTTGTACTTGCTCTGCTATTCTGCCCAAGCCTGGCTGAGGAAGAGTTACGAGGAGGTAAAACACAAATATGCTAATTCAAGTATTGTTACTATATGTAATTAAAAAGCCGGCGGCTACCGCAGCCCCTGCTTCTTCAGCGGGAACTCCGGGTTGAGGAGCCCCATACGAGGTTTGTGAATAAGTGATTGTCTGATAATGAGCAAGGAATATCCGTCTTTCTGCTAAACATAATCTATTGAACTTATAATTCATTAAGCACCCGCCTCCAACTTCCCATTCTGTCTGATTCATAACAAACCCAGGGAACTCTCTTTCTTTTTCTTTTGGGCTTAGCCTTGACCCGTGGGAAGAGTTAGTAATTGATATCCATATTCAAAGGCGGGTATTTTCACAAAACAAAAGCGCTAGGCCTCTGGTCCTTTACTTTAATCAACAAGTTTTGGTGTGGAGAAACAAGAAAAATGAGGCCACATATAGTTGTCACGAAACCCTAATCTGACCAGATCTTCCGCAGGGGGGTCGACCACCCCTTATGGGGTTGACCCATGGGTCGACCCAGGGGTCGACACCCCTGGGAGGCAATTTTCCCGCTCCCCTGATTTCTGTGATTTTGAATTGTTTTGAATTTTCTGGATATATTTTATTCATATATATATATATATATATATATATATATATATATATTCTTCTTATGCATATATAAACTTCAAACCTTAATAACTTCTCCATATGTGTCTGTTTTACGCAATCCAGGTGTCTATTTTGACTAGAATTCCAAGACGAACGCAATGGTGTAGTCCATTTCACTTAATTCTAAATATTAAATTAATTATTCTTTAATTTATCATCTTTAGTGTTATTAAAATTACGGGGTGTTACATATATCTCCAATGAAAATAGGAGAGAAGAATATTATTGTTGTGAAAGAGGAGGTTAATAACAAAACCATTGCCAAATGAAGCAGTTTATTGGTTGCTTATATGTATTTGGTTCTGGACCCTACTATCATCATTTCAGTAATTTTATAGAGAAATCCTGGATCCCGACTTGTGTTTTTGAAATCCTTACAAGAGGTAATGGCTTTATTATTATTAAATTTGCTAATCAATCAGATTGTGAAAAAATTATTGGAGACAGACCTTATTTTATAGGAGGTAAACATATCATTATGAAAATTTGGTGAAAGAAAATGATTCTTGACAGGCACCTCATTTCAACAAACCCTGTTTAGATTAGACTACCATAGTTAAACTCAAAACTCTGGGATAGAGATGTATTCATTGCTATTGCTAGCTTAGTTGGCATTCCACTGAAACAACCAACAACCATAGAAATCAGGCTTAGCTATGCTAGAATTCTCGTAGATATTAAAGTTGATTCAATTCTCCCTAATGAAGCAATTATTTTTCTTCATGACGGAGACTCTGTTGTCCAACCTATTACTTATGAGTGGATTCCTCCAAGATGTTCGAAGTGCCTTTTTTTGGGCATCTCATTGAAATATGTTCAACCAAACTTGTTTGGAAAGAAAAATAAAGTCAAAAAGTTGATTCAAAAAAAAAATCTAAACTTAGATATTTCGAAAAACAATTTTCTTCAAGAAAAAGCATGACGGGTTCAAGAATTTGACATCAAAATGCAAGAATAAATTTAAGTTCCAATAAAAGAAGTTTCTAAAAACTTTCAAAAGCGAAATGGAAGTATTTCAAAAAAAAAATAAACTTATTTGCATCTAACAAATTTGCTGAAACAAGGAATGATACCGTTTCACTTGGATCAAGTGAAGTTGAAAACATAGAGATTGCTCAAAATTATAGCACTTCAATGAAAAATCATGATAATATAGCCATTGACACTACTTATCAAAAAGAAGCTTCTGTCTAGCAACTTCAGTCGAATGACGGTCTGAAATCAAATTCTCCAGCATCACAAACAAGTCCAGAGGGTTATAATTTACAGTTCTTGAATCAACCCCTTTTGAAGATTGATCCAATTTTAATTATAGAAGAGTTAAATCAATATACAAATACGTATCCAAATACTATTAATATAGAGAAGACTGGTTTGGATTCAGTCCCTCTATTGAATGCAGACCAGTTAATTAAGGAAGCTGCTGTGCTATTATCATTCTCTTCCTCTCCTAAAAGCTGCAAAAAGTTAAAAGAGGAAAATAAGAGCTTGTAAGATATTATAGGGAATGATAATGATAGTATTTCCTCCTAAAAATCATTTGAAGAAAAATACATGACCAAAAATCCAGAGTGGGAAAAGCATCTCAAAATTCATAGTAGAAAACAATGCAAGAAAAAGGGAGTCAAGACTTCTGATCATATAGAGGTTAAAGATGATGCAGATGTTGCAGTGTGCATGGAAGAAGACGGTAGTTCAAACATAGCTAAACAACTACGGTGATATCCTTCATATAATATCATTTATTCTTTAGTTTTATTTTTTAATGAATATCATTGCATGGAATGTTAGGGGTTTTAATTCCCTTGAAAGAAAATTAGACTTTTCAAACTTTACTGCTTCTAATAAACCTAGTATTGTTGGTATATTAGAACATAAGATGAATGATGTTAGTATCAATGACTATCATATCAGATTTATGAATAGCTGTATTGTTAATAATAACAATACTGACAGTAAGGGTAGAATCGTAGTTGTTTGGGATAATTCTATTTAGGAATTAACTAATCACTTTATTAATCACACAATACATTCACTATAAATTTAAGAATAAAGGTGGGTTGAATATCGGCATAACTTTAGTATATGCATGCAACATTGAGAAAGATAGAATCTCTCTATGAAATCACCTATATTAACTTAATAAAATTATGAATAATCCTTGGATCATATTAGGTGATTTCAATTTTGTTATGCATGCTTTTGAAAAGAGAGGGGTAATGCAATCCCCTTACATAACTTAGATTTTTTTGTTGAAAACTGGGTTAGTTGAATCTATTATTAAAGGCAATAAATTCACCTAAAAATTAGTTGAGTCTAGAAATATTCATTGCAATCTAGATAGGATTTTTCTTAATCATAACTTGAATAACATGTTCCCTAATTTTCCTTGCTATACTCTTCTTCAAGCTACTAGTGATCACACTACAATTCAACTCATTTTGAACAAAAGTCCAATGATAAAATTAATTTCCCTTTTAGATTTAAAATGGTTCGGCTTTAGATAAAGATTATAAAAATGTTGTCAAAAACTGTTTTCATATTAAAACTTTTGGGATTGCTCAATTCAAGCTAAGGTATATTCTTCAAAATTATAAAATCAAATTAAAAAGATGGAACAACAGCAAAAAAATCGACAATGTTAATGTTATTAGACTTAACTTTGAAAGACTTCAAAATATTGTTGATTTTGACAGCTTTGATAGATCCACTATTAATGATTTTTTTTTTCAAATGCAAAAATTCTTATAGATGAATTACATATAGAATATGTTAATCCTAGGAAAAAAATCAAAAGTTGATTGGCTTACTTGTGGTGGCACTCCCTAGCAAATATTTTATGCTAAAATGTCTAGAAGAAAGCAAAGGAATGATATAGGAAAGCTGATTTGTAATAATGGTACTATTCTTAATGATATAGCTTAACTTAAAAAAGAAGCCATAAATTACTTTACTGATCTTTACAACTCTCAGGATAGCCACAATACTTCTCCTAAAGTTTGCCCTAGATATATTCTTAACGAAAATAGCTCTGAAATACTCCTTCTCTTGTCAACATGCATGAAATTAAAAAAATAACTCTAATGATAACAAAAAGCCCTGGACCAGATGGTTTTAGGGCTAATTTTTTTAAAATGTATCAGGATGATCTCAAATTTATGATCCATAATGATGTTATTGAATTTTTAATTTTGGGAAGTTCTTAAGAATTTAAATCATACCTTCATCACTCTTATTCCCAAAATTAACGTTCCTAAATGACTTGAGGATTACAGACTCATTGCTTGTTGCAATTTTATCTACAAAATCATTGCTTCTATTCTTAGTAATAGAATAAGAATTTTTCTAAAATATATTATTTTAGAAAATCAAAGTGCTTTTATCCTTGACAGACTAATTAGTGAAAATTCTCTTTTAGCACATGAAATGCTCAGAAATTTTAATCAAGGCGCTAAAAATAAAATGTGTATTAAGATTGACCTTCACAAAGCTTTTGACAAAATAAATAGATCTTTTATTATTCAATGTTGAAGCAATTTGGTTTTGCTGGAAAATTTTGTAGCCTCGTAAATGAATGTATTGGTAATGTCTTTTTCTCTATTCTTATATGTGGATATCCATGTGGGTTTATTATAAATAACAGAGGAACAAGACAAGGGGACCCTCTATCTGCTTACCTTTTTACCGTTGTCATGGAATACCTTTCATACCAGTTAAACATGGAGACTCTTACTAATAATTTAAAACCTATCAATAGAATTTCTCCTTGCATTACTCATTTCCTTTATGCTGATGATTTGCTTATTTTTTTTAAATGTAGATTTACAAAATGATATGACCATAAAAAGAATCTTTGAAAATCTTCAAAGACATGCCAACCTTCAAATTAACAATGACAAGAACAAGATATATTTCAACAAGCATTGCAAATATAAAGACGTTTAAACTTTAAAGAAGGTTATGCCAGTAAAAGTCTTGGGCTTCCTCTGAGTTCTAGTCAGATTAAAAACAAAGACTGTGCTAAACTTCAAGAAAATATTCAGAATAAAATAGATAACTGGTCTAGCAAGTTTTTTTAAATTGCTAGAAGGATTGAGTCCACTAACATGTTTATTACTGCAATTGTTTTATACTGGATGCAATCTCATAATATTCCTATCAAAGTAATAAGAAGATTGAAAAAGTATGTGCTAACTTTATTTGGAATGGTAAATATCACAAGGTCGCGTGGAGTACCATTACTGAGCCAAAGAAAAATGGTGGTTTGGGTCTTAAATACTATAAAGTCTTAATGAAACTTGCAATTTAAAATTATTCTAGAAATTTATCGAAGACAAATCATTATGGGCCAGGTGGATGAACAATAAATATGTCAAGGAATTTTTTTTGGACTCTGCCTATTGAAAATCACAATTCACATACTTGGAAAAGTATACTGAAAAGCAGGGATATTGGTGCTAAATTGAATATTATAAAATTTAAAGATGGAAAGCAAACCAGTTTATGGTTTGCTCCCTGGATCACAACAAATCTTTGACTAACCTCTTAGGCTGGAATAATATTTGCGTTTTTGGAAACGTTAATGATAAAGTTTCCACTATTACTAAAAATTCACAATGGGAAACTAACCTACATCTATCTGCTTCTACCTTTAAACTAGCTATCAGTAAAATTGAAATCAACAGTAAACTTAAAGAGGACAGCTGGTATTGAAATCTTGATAGATAGAAAAAAAATTGTTCAAATATATTTAACAATATATTAAAGGGAATGAAAATGAAGTTAATTGGCATCAAGTTATTGGAATAACCATAACTATCCTAAAATGTCTTTCTGTTCATACTTTGCTATTTTTAACAAGCTGCCAACTAGTGATAGATGCTCAAAATGGAGCAAGAAGGACAATATGAAATGTCTACTTTGCAATTCAGAATTAGAAAATATTGGTGATCATCTGTTCTTTGATTGTGTGTACTCCAAGCACATTTTGTTTATAGTAAAAAGCAACTCAAGTTTGATCTAAAGATTCCTCTTTTGAACATCAAAGATAACATCTAGTATATCAGGCACAATTTCAGGAATAAAGAAAAGGAGTTTAATAAAGCCTGTATTATTTTGACTACTGTGACATATTCTATATGGAATGAAAGAAATAATAGGCTGGATAATGGCAAAGAGATGGACAATATCCATCTATGTAAAAGCATAGAAAATGATTGCAACATTTTAATTCTCAAATCATATAAAGTTCCGGAAATCAGAATATGTCGAATACTTATGAAATCGATAACTATGAGGAAACAACTGAAGCATACTTACAAAGGGTAAGTGCCCTCTTAATATTTCCATAGGTAAAAGCAGCCCTACCAATCTTCATCATATGGTTTCTGCCAATTACAATCTGCCTACTTCAGGCTCCCTACTTTGAGGTCTTCTTCCCCAATGTCATCATAGAGACAATATTATTAAGATAAGAATGAAAAATATTAATTGTGATATTTAAAAATTCAGAAAACACAAAACTAATCTTCTTTTACCTGATATTTACTGTAGGAAGATGACCAACCTCAACAATGTTCCTGATAGTAGATCTGATCAAATTCACGAAGATAATAATTCATAGCAAATCAAAGAATCAGAACAAATCACTATATTAGCAAGCTCAATAATAAAAGTTAACACATATCTGTTTGGTGTAAAGGTGAAAGCAACGGAAATCAAAGAAGAAGTCTTCAGGAAGTTAAACAGATTTCAACCAGGAAGAACAATTGTCAGATCCGCTTTTCTATAAATAGCAAAAGGAAGGAGAAGATTAAAATCTTGAACTGGAATCCTCCATATGTGGATCTCCTTTGAATTTCTCAGATTCTCGAAAGAATTGCTGTGTTGCCATTTTTTTCGTAACCTTAGATGCTCTGGAAGTCGACTAGGGTTACTGGTATTATATCTACTTTTGTTTGTTTTGGGTATTACCTGATGGTTTTATTTTTGTCTCTTCTTGGTAGGCCTGGCCTTGGGCCTTAATGTTTACCAATTTCAAAATAAATGTATTTATTTGTTATATGATTTTTGCGTTGGGTAGCTAAAAGAGCAGGGGCAAGTGATGAACAATTGTTGGAACTCAAAGAATGCAAAAAATGTGGAAGTGAATGGATAATGCGCACAGATAGGTCTATATCAGCATTAAAAACTTTACTATAATACTACATGCTATTGTAATAGCGTCTACGATAAATATACTATTGAAAATAGCGTAAGCAGGATTACAATTTTACCCTTACACCATTTATAAACATTGTAGTTTATACAGTACTGTAAACCTAACCAAACCGGTAGGCTATCAGGGAGCACTCCATAGGTACAATGCAAATCAAAATCATAGTGGGCATGATTAAGATAATATGAAAAAGCACTCGAGGCAATACTCAGGGTAGGATTCCACCCATTGCACTCCCGGACCGATGGTAACACATAGCAGTTACTACAGCCCACTTTGAGCAACACTCCCATAATCAAGGGTGGTACCACCAATCGAATCAAAAAGTAACAGATATGGTTCGAAGAAGTATGTCCGATAAGGGGATTAATTCCACTTAATCACGGTATAGCTCATGTTTTAGTCATTTCAATTATGACCCGAAAGTCAAAGCTATCCGTCATCGTTCTCTTACTTCATTCCAGTGGCGTTCGCTAAATCCATCCTACTTTGTTTTGGATTCTCCACCACGTACATAGTTGTTATAGTGGTTCCCAGTATTGGTAGAGAGTATGCCAATATCCGGCCCCGATCTCTTTTGCAACCAAACACTTATTTCACAACGTAGTCATTTAATTGAAAATCATATTCAAGTGTTAGAAATCAATTCAACTTCAAGCATTGATTTATTTATAATCATTTACTTAAACAATTAAGTATTAGATTCAATTCAAATTTCAATTACATATTATCGAATGGTTCATTATCAAATTTAGATTTCGATTCAGATTTCTACTTCACAAATATCATTATTGATTGAAATCATTATCGTAAAACAATTGGGACTTAATAACTTGGATTGGGAATAGACTATATTTAAAATAGTAAATATATTTAAAAATAGTTAAAATGTATATTAATTTTAAATTTAGTATAAAATAATTTTATGAAAGGAGTTTTATTAAAATTGTTAAAAAAATTATAATTGTTAAAAATATATATAATAGTTCACTAAAAATACTCATATAATTTTAGTAAATAAAATATTATCAGAATAATGGTTATGAAAATAACTATTAAGAAAAAATTTAGTTTAAGTAAAATATTAGATATAAATAATAATCTAAAACAATTTAAATATAATTATCCCCATAGAACTCAAATATACACATTTCTTATAATTCAAAATAAAGTAGATTCTAAAGTAAAATTGCAATTAAACACGTTATTTGTAAGCGTCTAAATTTTCAGATCGTTACAACCCCCCAACACTTAAACCTTTTCATCCCCAAAAATGAACAAGTTAGGAAAAATTGTAATCAAATAATTTAATGTATTTAAAGAAAAACAAGTTATACATATTAAATATTTACTTACTTTATATATAAATTAATGTTTAAATATAAACTTTTAAATTGAAATGTATTCCAATATACTCCAAGATAGTTTTTAAGTACTTACTCGACGTCTCGACTGGCATTATATATCTATCTCACTTTTGAAACCTGAAACAAACGCTGATGATGTTGCATTTATCACTAGAATCATTTTCAAGTGACTAGAGTGCGATTCTATATCTACCTAGTACACACAATATTTAATACACACATTAGCTAGGCGTATGTCCAAAGAGGCTAAATACTTGATAGTCCAATCTTAACATCAAAGAAAATACTCGAAACTTTTCCTCTAAAAACAGAGTAGGTACAAAATTTTCAATATATATATTATAAATCAGTTTTCTATTGTAAATTTGGGATAAGGAAAATTATATCTCTTCCCCACTCATTTATTATTATACTCCTATCATTTATAACTAACATAAATTTGGAATTGGAAACCATATAATATTTCAAAACATATATTTACACTAGACGTTCATTTAAATTAGAGCTCCTTAGTTCATAATTTGTACCTATACTTTGCCTTTAGGTTTATTCATTAAATTCCAATTAAGTAGTTTCCAAATCTGATTATCATTAAAATACTCAGTTCTCATTTAAACCGATATATAAGTTCTATTTATATTCAACTAAGTCTTTTTAAGTTTAAATTCATATCAATATTATTCCTACCATTTTAATATTACCAAAGTTTAAATTATCATTTGCATTTTTTTCAATATTTTATATGTTCAACATTTATTTTTATATAACTGAAATTAGGTTTTAAATGAGGAGTAGTAAGGTTTATTAACTTTCTATTGTATCATAACATCAGAGTTTGCGTAAATTATACCTACAAAATTTATTTATCTTTATTGTATATTTCGTAATCATTACCTTTTTGCGAATTTCTTATATCCACATAAAGCAGAACTTATTATTTCATAAACATCTTCTTAATTCCAACTTAATATTCAAACCATATTAACTTGATTCAATTTAATACTTTGTACGTATTTGACTTAGAATGGTTACAATCCCAATATATCATATTTTTGAAATATAATTATATCAGTAAATCATTATTATTTTTTCAAAACCATTCCGTATAGGATTTTTAATTCAATTGTAACGAAACGAATTTCGCCTGGACCTAATCGATCGCTAAATCGACCAAGACCGTTCAAATCCCGCATACGCTAACTCTGGGCATACAACACATCAGAACAAATAACAAAAGACTTTTATTACATCATAATAACGTAACATCAGAGTACAGAATATCATAGTACATCGAATATAATACAGCGGAAGATAATTTACAATAAATTTTAATACAACGCAGCAGAAATCAAGTAAACTAACACAGCGTAAGACTATCAATGCTCTGGACACCGCTTTAAGCTTCTATCCAGAATCCTGATCAATAAATAAATATCTGCAAAACAAGCCACTCGACTGCCCGTGTAGAAAATAAGGGCACCCAAGTTTGCAAGTGAAACAAACTACGAGTCAGTCATGGGACTGGTACGAGAAATCTTACTTAACTTATTTAATAATAAGGCTAATCACAGGTACACACCGCTAACGCGGAACAGGTTTACTCCATTGCATTGTCAGTGCATAAACAATAACCATAAATAAACTTATGGATCTACAATGCATCATACAACATACAATTTTTTTCCAATCTACCCATTTAGGCTTAATCCCTAAACTTAGATTTCACAATCCAATTCTCTTCACAGAAATTATTCCTTTGGACTTTATTTTCTGATTTTTTTATTTCAAATCATTTGAAATACATATCTAGCTTTTATATCAAAGTAGGTTTCACTTCGGGATCTCAAAATTAAAGTCTTTGTAAATATGAATTCCAAAATAAATGCATAAAAATAAATATGCAACCCAATATCGAGCTCCTCTTAGACAAGGCTACAGGGCTCACCTCGCCAACTATATATATATATATATATATATATATATATATATATATATGGGTGCACCTCCCATCTAGAAGCGGGCTACACTAACGATGCACCATCCCACACTATCGGGGAAAACATACACCGCCCTCATCCACCACCATCCCCTGTGTTTTAGTCATCCGGGTCACCCGCATCTTTAGCCACATACTAAATCATTTCATATCCCGAAGTATGGAAAATCATTTTACAACATAATAATCACAAGTACTTTCAAATCTATATAGATTTCCAATTCTAAATCATTTCGAAAACATAGGGTATAGCCCTCAAAATCCTTTCTGTTTTATAAAACATTTTATAATACGTTCCCTGTCCAAAATTGGGAATACTATTGTTTTTACTTGAAATCTCATTTCAAAATCATTTATTAAATTTTGAAATAAATAACATCGCTAAACACCTTATATTCAAATCGTGAAGTGTTTCACAAGGTGTCAACACATAGAAATTTTTACCTAACCAAATGCTAAATGTAAAAGCATATTTTGCTCATAAACTGGTCGAGCATAATCCAAACAATCAATCACAATCAGTATCAGCAACCAAGTGAATTTGTTTCAATCACATTTCATGCTACAATAAAAGAGTATTTTATTGTCTACACATTTTCTACATTTTATATGCATACAATAAAAAGAATATTTTGTTTTCTATACATTTTTACATTTCATATGCATAACAGTAAAACGAATATTTTATTGTCTATACATTTTTACATTTCATATGCATACAATAAAAAGAATATTTTGTTGTCTGTACATTTTTTCATTTCAAATGCATACAATAAAAAGAATATTTTATTGTCTATACATTTTTTCATTTCATATGCATAATAAAAAGAATATTTTATTGTCTATACATTTTTTCATTTCATATGCATACAATAAAAAGAATATTTTATTTACATAACAATTTTTATGTTTCTAATGACAAATAAAAAGAATATTTTATTTGCATAACAATTTCTTTGTTTTCTAATGACAAATAAAAAGAATATTTTAATTGCATAACAATTTCAATGTTTCTAATGACAAATAAAAAGAATATTTTATTTGCATAACAATTTCAATGTTTCAAATACAAATAAAAAGATTATTTTATTTGCATAACAACTTGAATGTTTCTAATGACAAATAAAAAGAATATTTTATTTGCATAAAAAATTCAACGTTTCTAATGACAAATAAAAAGAATATTTTATTTGCATAATTTCAATGTTTCTGATGACAAATAAAAAGAATATTTTATTTGCATAAAAATTTCGATGTTTCTAATGACAAATAAAAAGAATATTTTATTTGTATAACAATTACAATGTCTCTAATGACAAATAAAAAAGAATATTTTATTTGCATAAAAATTTTAATGTTTCTAATGACAAATAAAAAGAATATTTTATTTGCATAAAAATTTCAATGTTTCTAATGACAAAAATAAAAAGGGAATTTTGTCTACATGTTTTCTGCATTGCATATGACAAACAAAAATAGATTTTTGTTTGTCTATATGCTTCATATTACCTATGTATAAATAAAAAGAAATTTTGTTTATATAACAACTTCTATATTTAGCATGACAAATAAAAAAGGAATATTTTTATTTGCATACAATTTCAAACTTCAACATGACAAATAAAAAAAATATTTTTATTTGCATACAATTTCTAATTTCAACATGACAAATAAAAAGAAATATTTATTTGTACACTATTCTCTATCTTTAACATGACAAATAATAATGAATATTTATTTGTGCATAATTTTCTATCTTTAACATGACAAATAAAAATGAATATTTATTTGTACACAATTTTCTATCTTTAACATGACAAATAAAAATGAATATTTATTTGTACACAATTTTCTATCTTAAACATGATAAATAAAAATGAATAATTTTATTCATATACAATTCTATTTTAAAAAAGACAAATAAAAAGGACATTTTTATTCGTATAAAAATTCCAATAATTCCATTATATTCTATTAAATCAAACATATCACCACAAACAGCATCAACCAATTCAAATCAAATCGCGTACAACAACAAACTGACTCTAAAAGCGTATATGTAAGAATATCTAAACACGATAATAATTAATTAATTTTAATTATTTAAAAAGAAATCTCACCTTGATCGGTTCCAGGAATCGTTATATAACGATTATTATAATTAAATTAAACCGATCGTTTAATTTAATCAGAAATTCCCACTAGCTCCGTTTCTGCCCCAGTCAGTTCCATCGCGAAGCTCTCGTTAAGACGAACCCAACGCATCTGAAATCATCTGATTATGTATTCGTTTGTAAAAAGTTATGACGGTTTATAACTTAATTACATAATTAATTAATTAATAATTTAATTAACTAATTATTCTCCTTCTAGTGACCTTTCCTCATCGTCACTTTCTGTAATTGGAAGAACCCATCATCGCAGGAACTAAACCACCACCGCACCTCTTACGTTCAACCTGACGCCATTCGGACCTCCCCTCATCGTGCGCCGCAACACTACCACCAACCAAGCCGAACTCCTTGGAACTCGCACTCCCCGATGGCTTCAAAATGCTGTTCGAAATCGCTACTTTTGAGGTAGAAATTGGAGCAGCATACTTCTCTAAATTCGATCATGGCCTTATGGTTTTAAAGATCGTAGAAATCTCATCGACTTTGCTTTTGGATTGAGGGATTAATTCGAATTGGATCATTAGATTTTAAGGTTTAAAATTGGGAGGACATCGGCCATTGAAATACAAAGGGAGGCAGCTATATAAAATTAGGGTTTGGATTAACCTATGGTTATTTATAACACAATATTATTAAAATTTCTAGTTTGCAAAAAAAAACCATTAATTCCAAGTAGCTCCAAATTCAGCCCAACGAATGTTACCCCTAGCCAAATACCCCCATTCCGGACACAATGGACTAGGTATCATTAGCTCGTTTGATCGTTTCAGCATATTTTTATTAAAATTAAAATATAAAACATTTTAATATTAAATTTGACCGTACATTTTAATTTACCGGGGCCACATACTGACTCCCAAAATTCCCGAAAAATAAATCTAGCTATGTTTTGATGATACGGTCCTAACAAAATTAATTTCGTCGAATTTGGAGACCATTTGAAAAATGGCCATTTTCCGGTCGATCAAATTTGACTGAAATTGACCAAACATGTTTTAATTTGCCACGCTCATGTATTAATTCCAAAAATTATGAAAATTGGAATCTAGCAATAATTTTACATTCTGGATCCAACAAAAGTGGTTTCGTCGAAAACGGAGGTCATTTGCAAAATGGCTATTTATAAGGGCTATATATTATATTAAATTCCATAGCGACTATTTTGAATATTTAACTAGCCATAACTTTTTATTCCCGATATAGAATTTCAATTTTTCACATTCGTTAGAAAGATATAATTAAACAGATTTAATATTTCTGGTTTTACTGAAATACGATTTATTTTGAATCCTGTACAACCAGTCAAAGTTCAAATTCAAATTTTCAAACTACCGCGCTATTTCTAACTCCTTTTATAATTAAAATAAATTTATTCATTCTAACTTCAATTAAATTAAATTTTTAGTCATTATTATTTAAAATAAATCATTTTAAATATTTAAAATCTATTAAAATTTCTAAAATAAAAATTTTAAATCGATTCCAAAATTCCGGGTTGTTTCAATTTCCCCCACTTAAAATCTTTTCGTCCTCGAAAAGGAACGGAGCTGGAAGTTGTTTAACTAACCAACTCAACTTTCATTCTTTTATTGGTTTCAATAATTTTTATTAGTTGAGCTAATAATCACACAACACAATCATCAATCAATTAGTTGATTAAATTTTCAAATTCATATAACTTTTATATATTCAAAAATCATATTTTCTAAGATCAGATTATATGTATAATCACAAATACGTTAATTATAAACTAGTCACTCTCAACTCATTCTAGGGCATTACTAACCCCATCTCTAATGAATTTTTCATTCTAGGATGCTACTGATCCTATCTCTAATGAGTATTCTTTTATAGGATATTTCTACTCCTACCTCTGATGTGTCTTGGTTCAGTTCTAACGAGTTGTACCCAAAAGATTTGAGTTAACCAAATCTCTGGTATCAGCTGTAACGACACAGATTTCGCCTAGACCTAATCGATCGCTAAATCGACCAAGACCATTCGAATCCCGCATACGCTAACTCTGGGCATACAACACATCAAAACAAATAATAGAAGACTTTTATTACATCATAATAACGTAACATCAGAGTACAGAATATCAAAGTATATCGAATATAATACAACGGAAGATAATTTACAATAAATTTTAATACAACGTAGCGGAAATCAAATAAACTAACACAGAGGAAGACTATCAATGCTATGGACACCACTTTAAGCTTCGATCCATTATCCTACTCAATAAATAAACATCTGCAAAACATGCCACTCGACTACCCGTGTGGGAAATAAGGGCACTCGAGTTTGCAAGTGAAACAAACTACGAGTCAGTCATGTGACTGGTATGAGAAATCTTACTTAACTTATTTAATAATAAGGCTAATTACAGGACCACGCCGCTAACGCGGAACGGGTTTCTCCAATGGATTGCCAGTGTATAAACAACAACCATAAATAAATTTATGGATCTACAATGCATCATACAACATGCAATTATTTTTCCAATCTATCCATTCAGGCTTAATCCCTAAACTTAGATTTCACAATCCAATTCTCTTTATAGAAATTATTCCTTTGGACTTTATTTCCCGATTTCTTATTTCAAATTATTTGAAATACATATCTAGCTTTTATATCAAAGTAGGTTTCACTTCGGGATCTCAAAATCAAAATCTTTGGAAATATGAATTCCAAAACAAATGCATAAAAATAAATATGCAACCCAATATCAGAATGATTTATTTTAAATAATAACAACTAAAAATTTATTTTAATCGAAGTTGCAACGAATAAATTTATTTTAATTATAAAAGGGGTTAGAAATAGCGCAGTAGTTTGAAAATTTGAACTTTGACTAAATGTACAGGATTCAAAATAAATCGGATTTTAGTAAAACCAGAAATATTTAAATCTGTTTGATTTTATCTTTCTAAGGAATGTGAAAAATTAAAATTTCATAGTGGGAATAAAAAGTTATGGCCAGTTAAATATTCAGAATAGTCGCTATGGAATTTAATATAATATATAGCCCTTATAAATAGTCATTTTGCAAACGACCTTTATTTTCGACGAAATCACTTTTGTTGGATTCAGAATGTCAAATTATTGCCAGATTCCAATTTTCATAATTTTTGGAATTAGTATGTGAGCATGGCAAATTAAAACGTGTTTTGTCAATTTTTATCAAATTTGATCGACCGGAAAATGGCCATTTTTCAAACGGTCTCCAAATTTGACAAAACCAGTTTTGTTAGGACCGTATTGTCAAGACATAGTAGCATGTCAATTTTCATCGCCAACGGAATTCATATGTGACTGTGGCATCGATAACTGTTGAATGAAGAGAGCGTGAACTAGAAAAATAATAAAAAAACTTGAGAATTAATAATAAAATAATAAAACCCTCCACTATATAATATATTTTCCTCTCCACAAACCCTAATTTCTCTTCTTCCTCAAAAATTACAGCAGCCCTCTCACTCTCTCTCCCCCTCTCTCTCAAAATTTTGCAGAAAACCCCCTCAAACTTAAATAATTTATATCTCCGAAACTGTAAGGAGTCAGGCCATGAAATTTTGTGAGCATCTAGAGAATGAAGAGCTAATCACGCCTAAAAATTGGTGGTGATTGGATTTGTGGTTTGGCCGGAATCGAGAACATAGTGCAGCAGCTCATTTTTGGTATTTTGCTTGTTGCGGGCCCTACGTAGAGAATTACGTCGAGCGGTTTAGAGGGTAGGTAGAGTGGAAGCATACAAAGGTTTTGGCGGTGGTGGCATGGTCTCAGGTGGCCGGAGTTGGCCGGAATGTCAAGTTCATTGGAGGGGTGCTGGAAAATGAGGCAGTCACGAAAATGATCAATTTCCCGCCAATCCGTGCTTTTTCAGGCTAAGTGATTCAAACGAAAGTTTTCCGGGAGGTCGAGATCTATTTGAATAGATTTCTAAATATATCATCTTTTAAGTTCATATATTATACTCCGCAATACTTTCTTCACTAACTAATAAACTAAGTAATTTTTACCACCGTTATTAGCACCATCATATTCCATATAAATTCTTAATATGGGTTACACTAAGATTTTTTTCATTATTAATTCAGTTAGTTTTCAAATAAATTTGAAACCTGAGCTAGAAGTTGAACTATCTAAAGAACTGGCTTAACGAGAATCTAAAAAGGATGGATACTTTAATAAATTAGAGAATATTTAGGATTTCAAAAGCTATCAATTCTGGATTTCCTAAAACGAATTTAGAATAAGGATCAAGATCTAACTAATGAAATACAAATCGAAAGGATATCTAAATCAAGAAATGGATTCAAAAGAAAGGGAAATTCTTGGATAAAGCAGAAACTTAAAACAAGTTTTATATATTAAAATCATTTTAAAATTATTTATACTTTTCAAAAATACACTCTCTCAAGAATGATTCTACTCATTCTAAGGTATCGGTACTCTATATCTAATGAGATTTAACCCCATATGCTACTGTTTGTAAAACCATAGCTCTGATACCAACTATAATGACCCGCCTTTTCCAGCATTTCTGGTTGATAATAAAACCAAATCAAATCATTCGAAGTGGCATATTGTTATCACTATAGGGTTAAGTATAAAAATCGTCATAGAATCACAGACATAGATTGCAGGATATCTCTCAACGAAATAAAATAAAATACGATAGTAGTTCATGAAGCAATTATAAATCTCGAAATAATACACAATATCAGAGTTACATAATCAAATACAACGGAAATTTAAATCCAAAGTATTTCACTGACACATAAGAAATTAACTAAACTAAACCTATAATAGAAACTAGGGGAAACAACTGAGATGGATAAATAGTTATCGATACGATCTTCAGCAGATCTCCAACTCTGAAAGGTGGAACCAAAAAATTGTAATACTCAGTTTGACCCGAGCAAATTGCAAAAACAAAACACTTGGATCAGGACTAACATCTCATGAAAATAAATTGACTCAAGTGAACTACTCAAATGAAATGCATTACTAAGCTAAAGGATGATTGGGATTGCCATCCTCTAAGGATCCGTGAAACTAAATACATATAGTACAATACACTATTATAATAGTTTCTACGGTAAATATACTACTTAAAATAGCATAAGCGGGATTACATTTTTACCCTTACACAATTTATAAACATTGTAGTTTATGCAGTCCTGTTAACTCCATCTAACCGGTAGGCTTTGAAGAAGAACTCCATAGGTACAACGCAAATCAAAATAATAGTGGGCGCAATCAGAATAATATGACAAGGCACTTGAGGCAATACCTAGGGTAGGATTCTACCAATTTCACTCCCGGACCGGTGGTAACGCATAACAACTACTACCGCCCACCTCAAACAACACACCCATACTCAAGGGTGGTACCACCAACCATATCACAAAGTAATAGATATGGTTTGAAGAAGCATGTCCGATAAGGGGAGCGACCCCACACAATCACGGTATAGCTCATGTTTTAATTATTTCAATTATGACCTGAAAGTCAAAGCTACCCATCAGCGTTCTCTTGCTTCATTCTAATAGTGTTTTCCAAATATATCCTACTTCGTTTTGGATTTTCCACCACGTACAAATTATTAAAGTGGTTCCCGATATTAGCACACAGTATGCCAGTATCTGGCCCTGGTCTCTTTAACAACCAATCACTTATTTCACACAGTGGTCATTAAATTATAAATCATATTCAAGTGTTATAAATCAATTCAACTACAGGCATTGATTTCTTTATAATCATTTACTTAAACAATTAAGTATTGGATTCAGTTTAAATTTCAATTTCATATTATCGAACAGTTAATTATCAAATTAAGATTTAGATTTCTACTTCACAAATATCAATATTGATTGTAATCGTTATCGTAAAACAATTGGAACTTAATATCTTGGACTGGGAATTGACTATATTTAAAATAATAAAATATATTTAAAAATAGTTTAAATTCAAAATAGTTAAAATGTATATAAAATTTAAATTTAATATATAATAGTTTTATGAAAGGAGTATTATTAAAAAAGTTATAAAAGTTATAATCGTTAAAATATGTATTATAGTTTATCAGAAGTAGTCATAAAGTTCTAGTAAATAAAATAGTTGAAATTAAATAGTTATCAAAATAATTAGTAAGAAAAATTTAGTGTAAGTAAATTATTTGATATAAATAAAAATCTAAAAATTTCAAGTATAATAATATCATCAAACCAAATATACACATTTCAAAATTTGAATTATCATTTAAATCAGATTTCAAATTCCATTCGAATCAATCTTAAATTCAATTTGTATAAATCTAATACCTACATTAGAAAGCAAAATAGAAGATTTGCTGAGTTGGAAACGTTGATTTTCCTTTACATCCAACGTGTCGTTTCCTCGCGGCCGCTGCACAATTACAATACTTTATCAAAAGGAATCCCGTTTGAGAAATTAATTCTTACTCGGGTGCTGCTATTCACACCCCTATTTAGACAACTGGCCACTTATACTAAAGGCCACCTCTTTTTTATGCCTCTCTACTCCTTTACACCACCAAAATTATTCAATTTCTAATAGGCTACCACCTCTGCCTTTAATTCTTCATCGTTCCAAAAAAAACATCTTCTTCTTGAAATTTTCTCCATCGCTCTATAAGCTTGAAGATTTTCCTAAATTATCAACGCAATTTCAAGCATCCAATCAGTGGA
>JASFAX010003249.1:0-43151 GCA_030737875.1 Allium sativum | reverse complement strand
GACCCGGATTTTGAGCGACTTTGGTTATCGACATAAACACGATGTCGATAACCAAAACATCGAAAAATCCTGGTAATTAGTGAAAGAAATTAGAGGGTGAGGAAAGATAAGATAGAAAATTAGAATAGAAGAAGAAGAAGAACACAACATCAGAGTAACACGAATCTCACAACGGAACAAATAACATATAATATATAACATAACTTGAAATATACATCTGTACTTGAATATACATATCATTATCGAAGTACAGCACTTACAACACAGCGGAATAACTATAGCTATATGATCCTGAAGCCTCCTGCTCCAGCTCTTCCAGTATATCTGTAAATCCTGACTACTTGACTGCCCACACAAATTTAGGCACCCAAGAGTTTAGGGAAAACAACAAAGTAAACTCCGGGTCAGTCATGGGACTGGTACGAGTAAACAGTTTAAAAACAGTTCGAACAAGTAAACGATATCTCATAAGACCACGCCGCATAACGTAACGGGTTTTTCCCTTATGAGAATCCAAGATAACTTTATATCAAAAAACTTTTGATATTATAATAATGTCTATCAACCACAGTATAGATAATCATCTAGCAGAAACGCTTTCATCTCACGTTCTACATATATAGTATACAACTCAAAACCGCAAGCACGTATTGGGTAATGGATTTCCAACTATGACAAGGTATGGAACCACCTTTCGCTCGTGTACCTCTAGAGAGGAATACACTGGGTTCAACAAGAACATCTTGCAACCCGGCCACACATGACCGACCACTCATTTCGCTTGAGTGTATCGAATGTATATCACCAACGGTTGGGATCAGCAACCGTTTCCCGAATGGGACAGCATCAACAATAGATTTTTAGAAGTAAATGAAACTCTAGATCAGGTGATTATACACCCTACTTCGGTGCGACCGACTTAGCCATGCTTCCTGCCCGATTTCTGTCATTTACCGATTTGATGAGGCTTGAGGTTACGCTTCATCATTACATCAGATTTACTTAGAATGCCACATCGTCAAATCCATCAAACACCGATTGACGTCCTCAGCAATACATTATGTGTTAGCTAAAAGAAGTTTCCTTCTTCGCTTCCACTCTTGGTACGGTTGGAGAAATCAATATACGTGATCGTCTGGAAATACTCTGTCAGACATCCGTCCATACAAGTCATCCAGGAACAGGATGAACCGAAGGCACTATTCTGTAAACAGGATAGCCCTTGCATAACTCTGTCTTCAATTTCCTTTGGCATATATGATTCGCGACGCTTATGCCAATACAGAGTGGTTCTTTGGATAATAATCCAACCGGTCTCTCCATATTAACAACGTTAAAATGGTCAAAACTTCGATAGTCTGTGATTTAACTATCGAAGAAAAACAGATGTGCAAACAACGATATTATTTCCAAATGGAAATTATATCGAACAAACATCATTCAACATTTATCTTTTTATTTCATTAATTTACTTATCTCCTGTTTCCCTATATTCAATATTTCCTATTTTCTAAATTTGGAAAATATATGTTATTAACAATGGAACCCATTTCCATTTCTTGTTTTCTTTATTAGAAAACATTTCTGGTTTCTTATTTGGAAAATATTTCCAAAGCTTCTTCATTGGACTTAGACAGATGTTTAAACAAACCATCGCGATGCCAACTCAAACCATTTCCTTTACTGCCGAACCTTAACTATTCCTTAGTTAAAAACGAAGCTAATCAAGTTGGGGTAGAACTACCTCTCAGACCTTAACTGAACAACATTTCTAACTTTGAAATAGGCAAAGTTCACTTTATATCCCTTTTACTAACTTCCTTACTTAACCCTCCTCGAATAGCTACATTCGATTGACTCTTTTCATTTAACTCTATTGGACTAATCCTATTGGATTAACTCTATTCACTCAACTCCTTTCGAATAAACTATATTCGATTAACTCCCTTTTCTCTCTATTCGGATAAACTATATTCGATTAACTCATTTGCTTCTATTCGAATAACTATATTCGATAAACTCATTTGCTTCTATTCGAATAACTATATTTGATTAATTCATTTTACTTTAACTCTAATCGATTAACTAACATCGATTAACTCTTTTTAACTTTATTCTCTAATCGATTGACTAACATCGATTAACTCCTTTTACTTTATTCTCTAATCGATTAACTAACATCGATTAACTCTTTTTACTTTATTCTCTAATCGATTAACTAACATCGATTAACTCTTTTTACTCTATTCTCTAATCGATTAACTAACATCGATTAACTCTTTTTATTCTATTCGAATAAACTATTCATTTATAAAGATTTACTTTTAGTAACAGTTCTTCACTTTACAAATGATTCCCTTTTTATAAAACTCTATTCGTTTTAAAACATTTTTCCCTTTTTATTTACTTTCGAAATATTTCCTTTTATAAAATCTGTTGATTTTATAAACTCCCTTTATTTCAATATACATTGAAATAATTCTTTTTACATCCCAGGGTCTTTTATGATATTTAAATATCGAATAAAAATGATCAACATCATTCCAACACCCATAATCCATAACAGATTATATAACACATCATATATCACAATATATGAAAACAGTAAAATAAATGTTGAGGAATCCAGTTGGATTCCTCCAACCTGTTTCCCTGCATCACAGATGTTAAACAATATAGATAACATCACTTTCGGTTCTATATGATATATTCTGTTAAACAGAATCGATATAGAAATTCAACTAACTGACTAGCAGTTCAATCAAACAGTCAACACACAGTCAATCAGTCAACATCTAACAGTTCTAAAAATACAACATGAAATTATAAACTGTTCAGAGTTTGTGAGATTTACTCACATTTGCAGTTCATCGTTAAAGAACGATACACTGTTTGTTTGATTTGAATTAAACAATTTATTTCGCCATAAATTGTAATGAGCTCGGATTTACTCCCAGTCGGTTCCACCGTGTTGCTCCCGTCCATATGATCCCAACGGATCCAACCGTTCGAAATTCTGATTACGTATGCTCAAGTTATTTAATTTACAATATCATACACTATTTAAATTAAATAAATTAAAGTTTGGACCTTAATTTCAAATGGGCCTTGCCCCTTTAAAAACGTCAGCCCATCCGAATGAACAGTATTCTTCCCCTAAATGAAAATCGCGATCACCTGCTGCTTGCTCCTCCATTCCAATTGCTTTCTCCACCGAACACAAACCCCCTCGAAACTCCACTTTGATTCCACCAACAAACCCCTCTCCGCATTCTTCTCGGCTACACGCCCCTTCCATCTAACTCGACGCCAAACTCCTCACTTCGGTTTTTCATAAAACTCGTGCGCTCAAGGAACAGCATCCGAAACTTTTTATCACGGAGTTGTTCAAAATTTTTCCAATCCTTGCCACTTGATCTTCTTAAACCGAAAACAACAACCAATACTAGATTTTAAACTTCCAGAACTCAAATTCACGAACCCTAGCATAACAGTAAGAACACGGCTATTTTTTTCCCATCGACATAAAACTGTCGAACCCAATAAAACTTAGATAGGAAAGAAGAAAACCCTCTTATGATTCCAATAACATATGGTTTACCATTTATAGGAATTAATATCATTTATTTATTTTTATTTTTGAAGAGGATGATTTGCTTTGGTTTCCTCACGGTTTTGCTGCGAACAAAGAATTTGGGTGGCGGCTACTTTTTGATCGGGGAAAGGAGAATAGGAATTTGTGTATTTATATAATTAGGTTGGATTTAGAACAATTGGATAATTTGTAGTCCACGATTTCTATTTTGAGGACCACAGAGAACGGATGGTTGAGAAGGAGGTTTCATGGCTTATGTTTGATCCAAAGAATGGATTTCATTTGAGAATACCCCATTTTTCGAAACTCTGTTTGTTCACGGACTGATATAAAAATATCATTAAATCGGGTGATGTGCCGTGATCCTAAAAATATATAAATACCGGTAGATTAACTCATATTTTGAAACCCCAAAACGTTGATTTCAGGGTGTAAAATACTCCAAATAAAAAGTTGCTTATTTAATTAATTAAAAATTACAGTAAAATTCTAAAAATTAAATTATCTTTATGTCCCAAAAGAACCTCATCTAAATTCAAATCCGATATTCAAATATATTGAAAACCCCTTGTATAACGTAAATAAAGCATTACGAATTATAAAGGAATTCCACAGCGACTTTTCTAAATTTTGATTTGGACATATCTCAAAATCTACACAATGAAATCCCTATTTTTCTCTTCCACTAGAAAGATATACTCCACCAGCTCCCAACGTTTCTTGTTTCACAGAAATCCGGCTTAAAACGAATCCTGTACATTCAGTTGAAGTTCGAATCGCCAATTTACGAACTGCAGCGCCATTTCGAGCTCGGTTATAATTATATTATAATTATGCGTTCAAACTGTCGTTTATACAATATATTCGTTATTCAAATTCAATTTCAGGATGAATTAAATATCACAGATGATCCAGTTCACACCATATTGTGAATTCCACTATTTCTGACTATTTCAGAAATTAATATATTATTTAATTATTATTTTAATTAAATATTTACTATTATTTAATTCCACGACCATTAAATTCACTAAACCACCATTTATATAATAAAATAAATTAATCATAATACCTCTGCCAATGCGGGTCATTACATTACCAATGGGTGAAGATGAGTACAATTTTGATATTTGATTTGGTGGTGAAACAATGGTCTAACTTTTCCAATTCTTGCAAGGATGACTCATGATATTTAGTCATTCTGATGTCAGCCATATTATCTGAATCATCGTTTAGTAGTGGAGGTAGATTGATTTCCAAGAGTAAATATTCATTATCTTCTAATATTGTAGTAACTTTGAGCTGTATAAAGGATTGGTTGCCATTCGATATTGGTAAAACTATTATATTTTTCTACATGTTTTCAATACAATAATCATCCCATTTATGATATAATTCTTTTTTTATTCTTTTAATAGGTCATAATGTCGAGTTTGTTGATGATGTTATGGTTACGTTATAAACATGCTTCGCACTAGAGGGGTAATGATAAGTCATGCAGATAATTCTTTTGTTTTTCTTCATTAATAGTTTTGCTTGCTATGTTTGACACAATAAGTCATGCTTGTTGTGCCAGGCACAACAAGTGCCTGACAGCAAGCCTGACTTGCTGTGTCAAACAACAAGGTGGCTTATTGTGTTTGACATAGCAAGACGGCTTGCTGTTTGACACAGCAAGCTTGGGCCTTTGCTACAAAATATACAATATTTTATTTTATATAATTGGAATTGTGCCACTCTTCTGCAGGGTCATTTTCTGGAAGCTTCGCCCGTTTCATGGAGAAAGATTGTAGTATTTTAATTTGTATGTGTACTATAAAGATAAATTATGGTATTTGCTACAATTTAAAACATGTATGAGGCATTTGCTTTATGGTAATATTTTTCTATACTTTTGTGTGATTGAATTAGCTTATGGATTTCACATATGGATTATATAATGAAACATTATTTTATGAATTTTATGTGATAGGATTAGCTATTGTTAATTTGATGTATGTTATGTATTACTACTATTTTTTCAGCTATTGTTCAAAGTCAAATGAAATTCGCAAAATTGCATTATACTGAATTAAATTTCAGATATTTTCAGATATGTTTAGAGTTCGTATGCAGATATTTTCGGATATTCGATAAAATCTACATTTGCTAAGTCGGATACGAATATTCAAAAATATCTATATTCGCTAAGTCGGATACAGATATTTTCGAATATCGAAAAATATTCGTGGATACGGATACAGATATCATTTAATAGGTATTCATGGATATCTAATACGGATTTAGATACGGATTTTTATTTTCTGATACAGATATTATTTAATAGGTATTCACGGATATCGGATACGGATTCAGATACGGATTTTTATTTTCGGATACAGATACAAGTATAGCACAATCTGTATCCCTTTGCACCCGTTTACAGGCCTACTTGTACATTTATTTATAGCTATTAAGAAGAACCATGTCTATTCGATTCATGAAAATTAAATCTAAGCCGTCAAAAAAAATAAAAACACGTCACCTTTGACCTGAATGGGTCGACCCGTTGGTCGACACATCCCTTTAGTGGGTCGACCATATTAAGTTTAGGTCGACCCGTACATGGTTTTAAACTGTGTTTTAGGTTGTTCCCCAACATGATTTTTGCCATATTAAACATTACTTTTAATGTTCTTATTTCTTAACCATTTTCATTTATTCTTTCCATTTTTGTAGTTCTTCTATTTCGAATTTTAAATGCGTAATTAATATGCATGTATATTCAAAGATTTATTTTTGTATATCTACACAAGGTTTCAAACGTTATTTCTAACGTTATGTTTATTTCCAATTTTATTACTTGTGCATTAATTTTCTTCTGTTTTAAATACATGTTTAATATTAATTTCAAATGTGTGTCATTTCAGAATTGATATGTGCATACTCATTTTAAATTAGAACATTACTTAATGCCATGAAATCCCCCATAATATAATTCTATTTGTGACGCACGTTTATTTTCTAAACCAAATGCGTGCCACCTCTGATATGTATGTCCATACACATTTTTATATACATATGCGTTCACATGTATGTCAAGTTGTCAACCTTCCAAAATAAATTTATCTTCTTCCAAAATTTAAATTATTTTCGTTTAATTCTCTTTTAACGTTATCAATGACACACATTGACTTTCAAATTCAAATGCGCATTGCTTCTGAAACTTATACTTTATATATTTATATGAAATAAATAAATATTTACATACGCTTACATGCGTGTTACTATTAATTAGTTTTCCATTTTTAAATTTTAACAATAAATTCTATTTATTAATTTATAATTACTATTAATTAACTTCCATTCATTCTTATCTAACGTTTCTTTTTATTTAATCCTATTTACACCATTGTAACATTACGTTTGCATAATGACAAGTTTTATTTATTGCTTATTTATTTTGCAATTTGGTTTATGTAATTATTATAACCACTTTTATAATTAAAAATGCGGGGTGTTACATTCTTCCACCCTTTTAGAAATTCCGTCCTCGAAATTTAATAAGGGTAAAATAATGTAATTTCTCACAAAATTTACAACTATCATGTATATATATATATATATATATATATCTAATTTTGTAATCATTAGTGTACTTATGAAAAGTGTAACATACCATAAAAAATCATGAATGCAAAGAATGCCTAAGGGGAATCTCCTATATGAATGCACTTATCTTTCAAATATATTTTGAAAACATGATGCACACTACCTAAATATACTAGCAATTTTAAATGAATGCAATAATTTTAAAATAAAAATATCTTCTCATCTAATTTTTCTCACCCTTACTGAACAAGGGAATAGTCCATTCAGTTTTTGCTTCCAAACCATACTAACCAACTTTAAATTTGCAAATTTAAGAAAAAACTAATTTTTCGAATTCGATTTCTCATGTTAGGAAAAAGGTAGGAAATGGAAAATTTGTATTTTCCATCCTACTTTTATGTACCTTGTAACACCTCGTAAAATAACCCTAGAATAAACATAGTATAATTTAATTTAAAATAAACCTATCTATTACCTATAATGGAAAGTAAAATATAATAAAACATTAGGTGGAGAACTTCATTTTGTTTTAAATCTGACGTGGCGCTAACCCCTTCCCATTTTCGACAAAATGTTCTGCTTTGTTAGTCGGTTACTTAAAAAAACTACGCATTTGTAGTTCAATTCTTTCCCTACCGTCAACATAACTTCCTTCTGTTTTGTACTCTCTTCCCCCAATTCCAACTTCTTACCACATACGCTGGTCAACCCAAATTTCATTTGTGGATTTCTTTATGTGATGACATGTTGATGTGTTGATGACATCCAAATCGAGTTGCAAGAGTGATTCAGCGGTTGCTGAATAATTTATGTTTTCTTCTTTTATCCTCATACTCTTGGATATGAACAATATTGAGATTGTTTCATACGCATTTATTTTTAAGTCATAGAATAAGTTCAACTTGATTATATGAATACATCAGACTGAAATAATTCATTGTTCCATAAAACAAATAGTTATATGATCTTGGGATATGCAAAGCATACAGGTATTCAAAAAATGCACTAATTCAGTTGCAACTATGTAGTAATTAATGGACTATGTTATCATAGGCTAAATGCATATAATATTGAGTTACGGATAAATAGTTTGACTGATGTTATGATATCTTTAATGAATTTTGATTTGAATTATTGCATTCTCAGATGTATCGCACCGCACATACCACACACACACCTATACTTTGTTATCTTTACCTCTTCTATTTCATAATTCTTATCAACTATTGAAATCAAAAAATGTCCTCAACACCAAAGGTGCTCTTAGAGCACTTCACCAAATGGTATGATTTGAGATTACGGGGCCATAAACACAAAATAAAGAGTAAAAAGTAAAGAACAAGGAATTTTTAGAGTGGTTCAGTCAATTTAGACCTACATCCATTATGGAATCACTTCTCATTATCATACTTGAGTTTACAAGTTCATTGCTTTATACATTACACTCATTTTATGATATTTCTCTCTTTTCTCTCTCTTTGATCTAAATTTCACTTGAATATATCAAAGGAATGGTTTGATCTCTCTAAGTATGGTGGAGATTGATGAATATCTTCAACACTTGAACACTTGAGTGATTTTCCTTGATTCCATGATGGTTTTGCGTTAGATCTAGGCTTTAGAGAGGATTGATGGAGATTAGAGCAGTTTGAATTGAACTTGAGCAATTTCTAATGGAGTTTAGAGAAGATTTGATCCGTTTGTTATTGGAGGAAGATGGATTGAGAACCAATTAATGGATCCTGGAGTGCTTGAGAGTGGTGGAGAAATGGTTTGGACAGCCCTTCGGGGTAGAAAAATCGGTCCCTTGAAAGGTTAAGAAGTGGGGTATTTATAGGTGTAGTTTGGAGGTAGTGGAAGAGCTGTAATTTAGGTGTGCAGGGTATGAGTCGTTCACACATGTATTTACGAAACTACCACTAGGTAGTTGTACACAGCTATAGCCAGCTAGAATATTGACCAGAAATTATGTGCGAATACATGCACGACCAAGAATGCGCGACCAGTAATGCTTGCATGACCAGGAATGCGCGATCCCGTATGAATATTTATGAGCGACCAACTAAATTACAATTTGCCATCGTGGAACTAAAATTGATTGATCCACTTTTATAAATGCTCACAGTTGTCCCTACTTGACTAATACATAATATTTGTACGTCCATTTTCTCCTATGTCCATCTTTCATGATGCACGAGCCATCCTTTTCTCACTTAGCTTCTTCATTTATTCATGAGGAAGAACATGCTCGAGCATAACAGCAAAATCATTACTCAACCCATGGTAGGAAGATGTTGCTTGACCCGTGAGCTCTGGTGGTGGCCGACTGACCTTCGTGGCACCATGCTGCTCGACCTATGGCTGAAAGACGCTGCTCGACCGAGATTTCCAGGTGATGCTCGATCCTGGAGAGAGGAAGATGCTCGACCGATCAGTATGACGCTGATGCTCAACCCATCATTGAAGAACACTGCCCGACCACGTGTTGTTGCTGATATTAGACGCGATCCAACCATGAATGTGGTGAACTCATTAGTTGTTTGTCTTGTTTTGAGCTATGTTCGTGGTGCCCGAATGGCTTGAGAATAGTATATACATTTACACACAGAGGTCCTCTTTTTCATATGAAATATGATCGATTGCACTTCTATCGTTTAACAGAATGTTTTATAGAACCATTGAGCAATTCTCATGGCTTCATGTGTTTTTAATAGGGTTGACGTTTGCCCCTCGAAGCTTGTATTTTTGCTTGTGAAAAATGCAGGCTTCGAAACGAATGTCTTTGTTAATATATTCCATGTTAAATGCACATGAATAGATTGTGGCTAAACGTTTAAGATGGATCAGAGTGTTTTCATTTGGATGCTCACTTTACCTGCTCGACTTGCATATGGAACTTGCATTCTGATCCAAGTTTTATCGAGCACCTAAAAGCTTATTGGTAATGAATATATTTTTGTATGCACGCTTAAAATGCTCTACTGCACAGGCTTTGTTGAGCCAAACAGACGCTTTAGTTTTGAATTCAAGAATTTGTCGTTGATAACGCCGTGTCATCAGTGTGTGATTGCTCCAATTTGAACTTGGACTCGAATGCGTAAGGCAAGTAAAACAAGCGATGGATTGGTCATGCCAAATTTTCATTGAAATGGTCATGGCCAATTCACGATAAATTACTTGTTTTACGAACTCGCTTAGCCATCGAATTTTACCGAAGCAGTACACCTTTTGAAGTGAACGACAGTTGTGTCTTTTTTCTTTGCTACAACCTGTTCTGTAACAATAGAAAACATTGCACGTTTTTGGACGAATATTTTGTTATCAACTGCCCATATTGACAATAGATTAGTCAGTTAACATTTTTTAATTATGGTGAATTTTTATTTTGAATTAAATGGTGCGTCTATATAGAACTATTTTATTCAGCGGTTTATAACTCGTCGAACATTATCTGCACAAATACGATATTCTAATTCGAATTCGCATTAATGCTTAAGGACAACTAGTCGGTATAATTCGACTGTGGATTTTAAATCCCTTCTATTTTGACGACATATATAATTGTGTACTACATTTCATATTTTACGAAACGCGTACTCATGATTTATTTCCTGCTTCCTTTTGGAGAATCTTGGATATTTGTGCCCCTATCTGGGAGGCCTTTATCCTTCACCATGGGAAGTATTTTGGCCTTTGTTGTGGAAAGGAATCTTGGTGCTCAATGTTCGTCTTCTTTGTCGATCAGTTTGACATCGGAGACTCCATTGGATCACCCTACTATGGAGAGGTCGTTTATGATCCAACGTTCATCTTCTCTTGCCAACTAAAACAACATGATAGACTTCATTGAGTATCGTTATTCTTTGCTATGGAGAAGTTGCCCTTTCTATGAAAAGGACTTTTGTTGTTATTCCCCCACTTGGGAAGGACATTGAATTTTGTGCCCCTGCTTGGGCTAAAATCTAACACTTGTCACGTCTGGGGTATTCATACACTACGCAAGTGAACTGGTTAATGTCTAACACCCGTCGGATCTGAAATATTCAGACACTGCATGAGTTAATGTCCAACACCCATCGCATCTGAGATATTCAGACACTACACGAGTTAATTGGTTAATGTACAACATCCGTCGCATCTGAGATATTCATACATTACGTGAGTTAATTAGTTAATGTCCAACACCTATCGCATCTGAGATATTCAGACACTACACGAGTTAATGGGTTAATTTTCAACACCCAACGCATCTGAGATATTCAAACACTACATGAGTCAGTTGGCTAATGTCCAACACCCGTCACATATGAAATATTCAGACACTATGTGATTTAATTAGTTAATGTTCAACACCCGTCGCATTTGAGATATTCAAACACTAAGCGAGTTAATTGGTTAATGTCCAACACCCATCGTATCTGAGATACTCAAACACTACGCGAGTTAATTGGACAGTTGTTGTATCGTTTCACTGGGTTGGCACCAACTCCTTAGTCGGATGCTTGACTTGGCTGGCCATCTCAATTTACAAACTGAGGCTTTGAACCTCTCTCTTGGGGAAGTGCCCCTTCGATGAAAGTTACAACCCCCTCGTTTGTTTGTCATGGTGCTTGTTTGTTGTTTGAATCTTTGCCAGTCTTCCCATTCACATTCCAAGGAGGTGTTATTCTATTTCGGCATTTGTGCATGTTGATACTTACAGCCGTTGGCGCTTGAACTAGTGTTGTTAGGGTCGCTATGTTTCGTCAGATTTTAAAGGAACAAGCGCTCGGTAGATGACCTGCAATATAAAATCGCTTTGAGCAAATTTTGATTTGACAAAATATTTTTGCAAGTAGGAGATTTATTCAGGCAAACGTGCTCTTAGTCATGAGCTAATGTTCAGCAAAATATTTGTAAAATATTACGGACTGTTTTACGAGAATTTTGAATACAACATGAAGTAAAGCATGAAAACAACGCAGTTGCAATAATGATCGCTTATTCTAAGCCTTTAGAGATGGAATGCCAATCGATGATTTTTAGTTGATCACGGGTCTTGCAGCTGTCCTGGCTGAAGCTCAGTTACTTGGACCGAATTGATCAGTAGGTTCATTTTTCCTTGAAGAACTAGAGTAGAGTCTGAGACTTATGAATTCTTCACATATTGTTGAAGTCTGTTTTTTGAATCAAATCCTCAATCAAGTTTTCAAATGTCTACATTCATTTGTACTGTGACCGAGTTGATTGTGGAAGCGACAGGACTTTTCAGAGTTCGCTTGATCATCCCCTACTTTCTGAGGTTTTGGTGTTGGATAATTTTCGGTGTCTTTAGTCACAACAAAGATGTTCTCTGGAGTTTTTGTCAAAGGGATTAATTCAGAATTCTTGAATAAGTGGGGTTTCTTATTGTTCCGGTCATCCCTTCCATCATTTCCCTTCTTTTGACCACCCCCTAGATTCTTTTGATTGTATTGAGTAGCAGTATCTTTGGTAGCTTCAAGAAGTTGGTTACCATCAATAATCTGAAGAGGCACAGGATTATTGTCCACTTTCATATACTTTCTGTTTTTTTATAGAATTTTTCAAGTGTGTTTGGTTCTTTCATTTTAATCCATCTACCAAATTTGCTCTTTACCTCTGTGGCGTGAATTAGAGACATAAGGATTATGCGAGGCTCTGGATTCGTCACTTCAGTCAAGGCAACATTAAATCGACTGAGAAAACCTTTAACAGATTCCCCTGGATTCTACTTCATTGCTGAAAGTATTATAGCATTCTTAGCTTTGGTAGCATACAGGCGGAATTGCTCCTTGAACTTTTTGGTCAAGTCAGAAAACTGGTCTACGGACCCAGGTGGTAGCTTTGTGAACCTTAGTGACGCAGCACCTTCTAAGTAGAGAAGAAAGTATAGGCATCTTATCTCATCTGTTGCCTTTCCGCGCTTACATGCCACTCGTACTTGAGCAGAAATTAGTTAGGATCAACAATGTCATTGTACGGAGGAAAAGTTGGAGGAGTAGACTTCTTCGGACACTCTGTTTCTCGGATTCTATCAATAAATAGAGTTTTATAGGGAGAGAAATCCCATTCTCTTTCATCGTCATTGCGAGCTCGATTCTTCTTCATGATTTGTTCTATCATATCCAAGATGTACTCTTCAGTGGTATGCTACTTCGCGAGGCTAATTTTAATCTCTTTACCAAATGCTCGTCGAGGTAAGCGATCATAATTAGAAGACTCAGGACCTTTACCTTCCCGACGAGGAAGTGCCCTCTTGGCGATGCTAGTAACCCTTCGAGTATTTCCCTCGGAAGTGTTTTTAGCTTTTAGCTTCAAGTCCTCGATGTTAGCTTCGTCTTTGTCGCTCAACCAGTCATTATCATCTTCCATGTTGTTGATGCGGTTTTGATCAGAAGCAGATGAATAGGCATTTCCGTCAATTATCAACATGGACCTTCTGAGGGGCTGGATTTGGTCGAGCATTAAGAACCGCATCTAACTTCTCCATCACAGCCTTCGTAGAACTATCCATTCGTTGGTTTAAATTGGCGATAGCGGCGTCCTTCAATGGACCAATGGTTTTACTTGCAAGTGGTGTAGCTTCGTCGTTAGCAAGTGGTATAGCTTCGTCATTAGCAACATTGTCGATTTTTCCAATGGTTTTACTTGCCGTTTTCTTAGATTTTGCCATTATCTCGGACAAAGCTTTGATTTCCGGATAGAATTCGACAACGGGCCCGGATCTTAGATTTGAAGGATCTATAGTGGAAACGGGTTTTGTAACAACCCGAATTTTAATAACGTGTTAAGACAAGAATCAAGGCAGAATTAAATCATAAAATCTGAATCAGGAGAAACGGGTTGCGCCATTGTGTTCATCTCGGAAAAATACGCGAAATAGAGTCCGAAATTTCATAAATCGGAGTCCGTATGACCGAGATATGGCCTCGCGAAGTTTCACGAAAAATTCAAATTCAAAACAGATTCAAAATTTCAGAAAATCAGGGTAGGCGGGAAAAATCCCGCCCAGACCAGGTCGACCAGGGGGTCGACCTGGGTGTCGACCTGGGTGGGACCAGGTCGACTGGGGAGTCGACCCCAGGGTCGACCTGCCTGGTCGGACCCAGGCAGCCTGGTGCACCTGTTTTGCCGTTTGGCTCGGTTTTGGAGGCTTGTGACGATTTTTGAGGGCTGGGATCTATCCTAGGGTTAATCTAACGGCCTAAACTACTCCTAATCTCTATAAAAAGACCCCTAAGCCTACCTAAACCCTCACAAATCACTCATGCCACGAAGTGCTGCCCAAATGCCAAGTGATCATGGCCTCCATCTCCAATTCCTAGAGACTATGCTTTCAAATCGGGTTCAAATCAAAAGGTGCAAGCTTGCTACACCAAATCGAGGCCAAATCAACGTTGCTATGCAAGTTTCATGACGGTTCTTCATCAAAGGAGCCACCTTTCTTCGTCAAAACGATTCATGCTCCTAGCCGTCTTGCCACGCTATGTAAGTTCTAGCTACTTCGAGATGTTAACGGTAGTTTAATCATGGCATGGAATAAAATGTGGTTAAACATGAATGCTATAACCTATGCAAGCCTAGTTTGCTCCTTTAACATGAACATATGACTTTGGGTTATGTTTTAGCGACTAAACCATGCTATTCATGTTGCATTGGACTTAGTTTGCCATGCAAGATTGGACCTTTACTTGTAGTATGATAGCATGAACACTTAGAGCCACTTTGACTTGTGAAATAGTTGCATAAATTGGACTTTGGGGCTTATGCATGTAAATGAAACCAACCCCCTTATGATATCATGTTTATGTAAGGTCAAATCCCGTTATGATAATATGCAAATTTGTGGCCAAATTTCTTATGATAATATGCAAGTTTGTGGCCAAATCCTTTATGACATTATGCATGCTTGTGGCCAATCCCCTTTTATGTTATGCATGCTTATGGCCAATCCCTATATGACACTATCATTCATGTTTTAAGGCCAAACCCCCTTATGATACCATGCATGTTTGGAGCCAATCCCTTTTGTGGTGTCGTGTATGTTTTGGGGTCTACATGTAGCCATAGTATACCTACTATGTTGACTCGCTTTTACTCAAGTGAAAACACGATTTTGGGGTAGTTAGACAAATGTGAACGTGACGCGAAAACTTGACTTGAAAGTGGCACGAAAACTTGACATGGGGTTGCATGAAAATGGGACACTCTTGAAACACTTAAACATGAACATGACACGTACGAAAACATGGAACTTGAAACTAGACACGGGGGTTGTAAGTGTAATATGACACTAGACCAAACATGAAAGTGGCCAACTCGAGGTTGGGTTGAGTTTGTAGCATAAATCTACCCGGACCCGCCCGGCTTAACTAGTGGCTACAAACAATAGGATCCAATGTGAGAAGTTGGTCATGTCGCGCTTAAGACCCGAGGTTAGACTAGGTTGTGGTGTAAATCTACCCGGACCCGCCCGGCTTAACTAGTAACCACAACAAAGTCTAATGTGAGAGGTTGAGATGCATTAATCTAATTAATGCCACATGAAAAGGTTAAGTAATTTTGACTAATGACACTTAACTGATATGACACGAATGGGTAGGTTAAGTGAAACCGGACTTGGTTTCTTAATGACACTTAACCATATAAGACAATTAAGGGATGGGGTTAAGTAATTTGCACTTAACTAATCTGACTTGGTAATTAGATGGGGTTGGGTAACCTTCACTTAACTAATCTAAGCATGGTAATTCGATAGGGTTAAGTTAACCACCTAACCAATCTAAACTTGATAATTCAATGGGGTTAAGTAACCAATACTTAACCAACTTAACATGATAATTTAATGGGGTTAAGTAACTTATACTTAACCAATTGTACATGATGATTTGATGAGGTTAAGTAACCTATACTTAACCAATCTAATATGCGGACCTGATAGGGTTAAGTCACCAGACCTTCTAAATATACTTAACCAACCATAGTAATACGATTAGTGGATGGGGTTAAGCTGACCCATACTTAACCAATCCGACTCGATAATCTGATGGGATTAAGATAGTCTATGCTTAATCAATCTAACATGATAATCTGATAGGGTTAAGACAAATAAATACTTAACCAATTTGACTTGATAGGGTTAAGTCATGAGCTTCTTGGTACACTTAACCAACTTGTAGGGCTAAGCCTTGAACTTGAGTACTTAGCCAATCTTGACATGATTCGTAGGCGGGTTAAGTCATGAACTTGGATAACAACACTTAACCCATTTGACAAAACCCTAGCTCAGGGGACTAGGTTGGAAATCGTAGTTAACAAGGATAGCGGAAAGAGGAGCTAAGTGGTAAACCTTAGTTAAGGGTAACTAAGTAATAATTCTTAGCTAAGGACATGGGACTAGTTCATAAAGAGATGAGTAACCTGATACGGTAGGTCATCGCTTAGTATACGAGGAGGAGCAACTTATCCGGCTTGGATAAAAAGCTCCAGCGAACTGGGTGACGAAGCGGTAGCTTCGGGGAACGTGAGGGTACTCTTGGTATCCCTCTATGAGGTGGTAGATGGTCCATGAAACCCGGCCTCACAGAGGTTAAGGTCCGCGGTAGAAGAGCCAAGAGTATGCCTTGGTTGCTATGCGAGCGTCCTAAAGACTGGGATGGATTAGCGTGGAGTCGACGATACTTGATTTTGCCCTGGATAGCATGTCGCCGACTACCTACCATCTTTAGTCAATCATGTACGTACGGAAAGGCAGGGAACTCCCAACAGACCATATACTGGCTATCGAGTTATGGGTGAGGTTGGCTATCTGGAAGTGGGTATCGATGGGCCGTAGTGTAGTTCTCATACATGATTTTTCTTGGATTGCCTTTCAGTAGTTGAGGGATGGGTCACGTGGGACCATAGCCATGGGTACAAAAACAGACCTTGATATCTGCATCAGCAGACGACTTAAAGCTCCCGACTGAGTTCCGTATTTCTTGATTTGCCCTGGCACGGAACTCAGATGGCACATTGAGGAACATGTGCGTCTAGACATGGAAAACGGTTCACGATACATACGTGGGATAAAAGGGCGCGGTTGACGGGTGGCATAATCCCTAGTGGTCCTAGGTGGCCAAAACCCAAACCGAGACACAGAAACGTTCATTAGGCAGCATAATCCCTAGTGGTCCTAGGTGGCATGAATCCTAAGGGAACGCGCGATAGTTCATGGTAAGGAAACATAACAAGATCAAGGGTAGAGGTCCAAAATAACCTCAAGGATAAAACGTTCACATGGGAAAGCCCATATGGCCTACGGCATAGGACTGAACTTATACATGGAAAGAAACATACGAGTTGGGGAAAATGTAACGACCCGCATTCTACGCATCATAGGATCGTAGAATATTTATTTCTTTCACATACGAAGTCGTATGGTCATGTAACTTTGGGGGACGACTATTGGGGTCATTTCCCATGTTCATGATTTTTCCCGATTTTTAAATGACCATTTTACCCCTAGTTGGCACTGTTTTGGCCATAACTTTTGACTGGAAAGGAATTTTGACCTGAAACCACTTCCATTGGCTTCGGATGATGGTTTCTCTTTCCGTAGAGTGGTCACATTAGCCAAATGGACTTACCGTTTGGGAGATATGGCTGAAACAAGTTTCAGATGGTGAAAAACAGCTTAATTGGGCTTAACCGGGTGATTAGCAGCTAGGCCCAAGGGGAATTTCGGGTTTAGAGGTATAGGAGGACTGATTAGGGTTAGGTTATCACTTTCATTTCAGTTTTGAGCCGCCACAAACCTTCTTGAGACCTTAGTAATGGCCTCCATCCTCTAAAACCACTCCAAAACACATTTTTAGTGAAGATTAAGCCTAAACTACATCAAAGCAAGGCCAAATAGCAACAAAGCAAGCTTGAAGCTGCTGCTATACATAGGAATTCGACCCAAACAGAGGATAATTCAGATTTGGTGTTTCATTTGTGGCCAAGGTGAGTGATTTGCATAGTTTTTGCACTAATTACGGTGATTAAGGGTAATTAGTGAAGATTAGCGAATTTACACGTAAATAAATTCTGGAAAAATTCTTAAAATTCTAAAATAATGTTTTGAGGCTCTGTCAGAAATTTGGGTTAATTTCGATGTGTTTTGCTAATCGTATGCTTAAACATGATTAAGAGGGATTATAGGCAAATGTGAGGATTTGGCCTCTTTTGATTCATGTTGATTCATTTAAATTGTTGTTTGCTGTTTGTGGTTGCTATTACATGTTGCTATGACTCTATGGTATGTTCCATGATTGATTAGAATAGTTAAATTGCTCGAAAACGTCGTCGAATGGCATAGAAAGCTCGCTGGAAAGTTGCAGAAGTGTGCAGGTCCCGAACCGGTTCGGATCGGAGAAAAGGGGTCGGATCGGACTAGGGAACTGACCAAGGGAATCCGAACTGGATGAGGACTTGCCACTGGAAGAAGTTTGGCAGGAAGGAAGGCCATTGCTTAGAGTTGGAGTTGGACAGAAGATCGGATCGGAGCGATGGAGCAGACCGGATCGGAGGAAGAGAACAGGACGAATCGGAGCAGGCAAACAAGTCAAACAGGAAGAATCAGATCGGATGAACTACCTCCGAACCGAACTCAAGAAGTGGACTACCGACCCGGAGGGAGACACCGACCCGACCCGAAGTGGACTACCGACCCGACCCGATGATGGTGATGACTACCGAACCGAACAGAATTCTAGGACTGTTAATGCGCGACAACTCTTCTGAAGACCCACTCCAATTCGACCAAACCCGAGATGCAAAGGAAGTCCAAATGAGAAGTTGGAGCTTAAGATTCAGATGGGAATCAACGAGTTCGCTTCATGGTTGGGCTTTGCTGCGGGACGCGTGCCAAGGAGTTATCGACGTCTATAGCTTTGGACCACTATGGTTGTAGGTACGAAGGCGGATTCAGGGCCATTATGGCATTGGTAGAACCAAGGGCTATGACCAATGAAGTGGGTCATTGAAATGTTTGGTCATGACTCCAAGTGTTTGGCTTGGTCACAGCAGGGTTTCTACAAGTCGGGATTCGTCGTTACCTCAGTTTGTCTAGTGTTCCAAAGTGGTAGATGTCGTACGCTTTACGCACTGAGTGAGAGATGCGAGGATGGTTGCTATGGATGATTTGTTTGCTATCATTGTGACATGCACACCCCACCCCCGTATTCTTACACTATTTATTATGGCACCTTGGAGTATTGTACGGTATGTGGTACTAACTCTTTGGTTGCAGGTCCAGGTTCAGGTATGGTTTAGTATACCTGTTATTTCCCTGTTTAGATGCTTATCGCTCATACCAGGCTTTATGTCTGACCCAGAGTTTTATGTCTCTTCTTATTACTCTGGGTGCTCACACGAGCAGACTAGAGACAGGTTAGCCGGTGATGCACGGGTAGATGATCCGGAGACGAGCAGGAGGCTTCCACGTACTATATACATAATATTCCCCCTGTGTTGTTGAAGATCACTGCTTGGGCATTGTTGGTGTATCTTCTATTTTAGCTTTCTTTTGTTTAGAGACGGTAAATTTGGAAAGTTGTAATAAGCTGTATTTGGATTTCCGCTGCTTTGATGTTGACATTGATTATTAGTTATCAGCTTATGCACTGTCTCGCCTGTTTTATGTCAAGTATGTTATTATTATATTTTATCCCATGCGCTGTGAGACATTCTACAGGTTCTCTGATTAGTTCATTCCCTTCTTTCCTTTCTTCTGACGACCGTCTTGTGCTAGTCGGGCATGTGTACAGCGCACTCTTGGAGGAAATGCAGGCTGGTGCGAGACGGGCCGTCACACTTGGTATCAGAGCTCTAGGTTGCGTAGTTAACCTAGGGAAGTTATCAGGGAGAGATAATATACGTATACGAGAGAGCGTATTTGTGATTACTTTGGTTTTTAAAAGCTATATACATATACTATTAGTAGTATAAGGACGAAGTCGTACTGCACTAGCACCACTATGGAGTCGTTAATCGTTTCCTTTTTCAGATTGACGATGAGCCGAGATACTAGAGGTGCTGGTAGGGGGGTCAATAATGGGAATGCTACTGACATGAGGACGATGTTTACTGACCTCATGAGAGAGATGCTTAGAGATGTACAGAGGGCAGCTCCCAATGGTGGAAATGGTGGTGGTCCAATAGTGCAGGCGCCAAGAGTCGACTTCGCCAAGCTGAATAAGGACTATACTAGTCTTGGTGGGAAGCCGTTCCACGGAACGGAGTCGGCTACGAATGTTCAAGATTGGTTGGATAGTTGCGAACGTATTTTCGAGGATTTGGGTATCGAGGATGCGATGAAGAGAAAGCTAGCGTCCCGTCAGCTGCAAGGGCGGGCAATGAATTGGTGGAATGCTATAAAGGCAGCTACTCCCGAAGATCAGATTACTTGGGAGCAGTTTAAGGCTCGCTTTAGTGAAAAGTTCATCCCAGCTGCTCAGAAGTCAATGTTGTTTAAGAAATTCTTGGAGCTCAAGCAGAATGGCAGAGCTGTCTCGGAGTATATTGCTGAATTTGACACTTTGTCGAAGTACGGGTTATCTCTTATTGATACTGCCGAGAAAAAGAATGAGAAATTCATAACTGGTTTGGATCAGTACTTGGGGGAAAAACTTATTAACCACATCGATGAGACGTTTGAATCGATTGTGGGGAAAGCGTTGAGGTCGGAAAGTCTCTACCCTAAGTCGAAGACTGAGGTTGCATCCGCAGATGAGCCAAAACCACAGGCTAGTGGTGGAGGCAAAGGTGGTTCCCAGAATAAGAGAAAGCAGAATCAGGCTAAGGATGGCCAGATGAAAAAGAATAAGCAAGATGTGGAGTGTTTCAGCTGTGGTAAGAAGGGCCATTTTGCTAGTAATTGTCGGGCCAAGCCAGCGGATAGGAAGTGCTTCAATTGTGGCCAATTGGGACATCACAAGGACAAGTGTCCACAGCCCCCTAAGGAAAAGCAAATGGTGAAAGCCTACGCTCTTAATGCTATTCCTTCTTCGTCGAATGCCCCAACTGCGGCGGAGAAGGGAAAGAATGTCGTCATTCAAGGTATGCTTTCTGTATATGATGTTCCTGTTAGAGTTTTGTTTGATACCGGAGCTTCCAGTTCTTTCATATCTAGTGACCTGGTAGATAGGTTGGGATTGGAGCCCGAGATTGTCGATAGGCCTTTAGTAGTGACGAACCCGATTGGTGGTTCGACTAGTCTTAGCATGAATTGTCGTAATGTGGTTCTATCGAGTCATGGATGCATGTTTGTTTGTGATTGCTTTGTTTTGGGCTTTACTGGGTTTGGCATTATTTTGGGAGTAGATTGGCTCCAAAGATACGGGGTGGTGGTAGACTGTGAGGGCTTGTTGGTGACAGCTAGAGCGGATGATGGGCGGAGGATAGTGTTTGGTGGTCCACCCAGTAAGGGGGTATTGGCTAGTTTTCTAAACTCCCTCGACATTCCGCATAGTGAGTTGTCAGGTTTGCCCGTGGTTGGCCAGTATCCGGATGTTTTCGAAGAAGTGACCGGACTTCCACCACACCGAGAGATTGAGTTTCGTATTGATTTGGTAAAGGATGCCAGGCCTATAGTGATGCCACTTCGTCGTATGGCACCAAGGGAGCAGCGAGAGCTCGAGGTGCAAGTTAGCGATCTTTTGAAGAAGGGATTTATCAGAAGGAGTGTTTCTGAATGGGGAGCACCAGTTGTGTTTGCTACCAAGGCGGATGGTTCCCTTCGTTTGTGTGTAGACTACCGCGAGTTGAATAAAGTGACGAGGAAGAACAAGTATCCTCTACCGCGGATAGATGATTTGTTTGATCAGTTGAGTGGCACGAGAGTATTTTCTCAGTTGGATCTCGCGATCGGTTTTCATCAGCTTAGAGTGGAAGCTGAGAGTATAGCAAAAACGGCATTTCGAACGCCGTCTGGATTTTATGAATGGTTGGTTATGCCATTTGGGCTGACTAATGCCCCGGCATATTTTGTGGATCTTATGAATAGGGTATTCAGGGATCAGTTGAATAAGTTTGTCCTTGTGTTCGTCGATGATATTTTGGTCTATTCGAGGACAGAGGAAGAACACAAGGAACATTTAAGAGTAGCGATGGAGGTGTTGAGAAAACACCAATTGAAAGCAAAGTTTTCTAAGTGTCACTTCTGGAAGAGGGAAGTGAGGTTCTTGGGCCATGTTGTATCAGAGAGTGGTATTGCCGTGGACCCAGCGAAGGTGGCTACGGTACAGGATTGGCCTACGCCCAAGAATGCAACAGATGTAAGAAGTTTCTTGGGGTTAGCGGGATATTATCGTAAGTTTATCCAAGGTTTCTCCAAGATAGCAGCACCATTGACCCAGTTGACCAAGAAGAATCAAGCTTTTATTTGAGATGAAAGGTGCGAGAATGCATTTAAAAGCCTAAAGGACAAGTTGACAAGCGCACCAGTGTTAGTCATTCCTAAGGGGGATGAAGAGATGACGGTATACACGGATGCATGTGGTACCGGACTGGGTGCTGTATTGATGCAAGGCGGTAGGGTTGTAGCTTATGCAAGTCGGCAATTGAAACCGCACGAGAGAAGATACCCTACCCATGATTTAGAATTGGCAGCGATCGTGTTCGCGTTAAAGATGTGGAGACACTATCTCTTGGGAGAAAGATTTGAGCTATTTACAGATCATAAGTCGTTAAAGTATCTATTCTCCCAGAAGGATTTAAATCTCCGCCAGCAGAGATGGTTAGAGTTCTTAGCTTCCTATGATTTTGACATCGCATACACACCAGGAAAGGGCAATGCGGTGGCTGATGCATTGAGTAGAAGACATGCCAGCTTAGGGGCTATGTTCCTTGAATGGAAGCAACTGGAGTTTATCGCGGGGTTTGATTTCAGACCAAAGTGCGAATTGGATCCAGAAATGTTAGCAAGTTTGACGATCAGACCCACTTTGATTGAACGAATCGGCTCTAGTCAGAGGGACGATCCTAACCTATTGGAAATCATCTCCAAGTTAGAGATGGGTATCGATGAGGAGGTGAACAAGTATGGGCTTGATCGAGATAGATGGCTTAGAAAGAATGGAAAGCTTGTTGTACCCAATGTCAATGGATTGAGGGATGAAGTGCTTAGAGAATGTCATCACTCAAAGTTGACTATACACCCCGGTGGTAACAAGATGTATCGAGATATGAAGCAGACTTACTACTGGGAAGGAATGAAAAGAGACGTTGGGAAGTTTATATCCAAATGCATGAATTGCCAGCTAGTTAAAGCCGAGCAAAAGAAGCCTAGTGGTCTGTTACAGCCCTTAGAAATTCCCGAATGGAAATGGGAGCAAGTCTCGATGGATTTCATCGATGGTTTACCAAGGACTAGATCGGGATATGATAGCATTTGGGTGATTGTAGACCGACTGACTAAAAGTGCAAGGTTTATACCAGTCAAATCGACAAGAACGGCAGCTAAGTTAGCAGAATTGTATATGAAGTGGGTAGTGAGATTTCATGGAGTACCTAAAGGCATTGTGAGTGACCGAGACCCGTTGTTTACTAGTGGGTTTTGGAAGAGCTTACAAGAGGCTCTAGGGTCAGAGTTACATCTCAGTACCGCATATCATCCTCAGACCGACGGTCAGACGGAGAGGGTGAACCGTATTTTGGAAGATCTCTTGAGAGCATGTATATTGGATTTTGGTGGATCATGGGATGACCATTTGCATCTAGTAGAGTTTGCATATAATAATAGTTACCAATCCAGTATCGGTATGGCTCCATTTGAAGCTTTATATGGAAGACCGTGCAACTCACCATCATGTTGGATAGAGACTGGCGAGAAGTTTATGCTTGGACCAGATGTGGTGAGGGAAACTTCAGATAAAATCAAGACCATTCAACAACGAATGAAGGTTGCCCAAGATAGGCAGAAGAGTTATGCTGATAAGAGGCGAAGGGACTTAAAGTTCTCCGTTGGCGACTTGGTGTTTGTCAAGATTTCTCCGTTGAAGAGCGTAATACGATTTGACAGGAGAGGCAAGTTGGCACCAAGGTTTGTTGGCCCATTCCCTGTTCTTGAATTAGTCGGGAATTTGGCATATAGAATTGACTTACCAGAGAAGATGACGGGAGTTCATAACGTATTTCATGTTTCTCAACTAAGGAAGTTCGTTCACGACTCAGATATGACTATTTCACCTGATCAGTTAGAGGACTTCGAAGTAGAACCCGAGGCGGTTGGGAACCGCAAGCCGGCCCGTATTGTCGAGTACGACATGAAGCAACTTCGAAGGAAGGTGGTGAAGCTAGTCAAGGTTCAGTGGGGCGAGGACGAGAATGATTGTACTTGGGAGACAGAGGAGAACATTAGGAAGACTTACCCAGAACTCTTTGCCTGGTGAGATTTTGACTTAGATTCAGTTTTCTGCATGCTAGGGTAGGCTTGTTTGTTTGTTTTGCATGTTTGATTGTTGTATTTGGCTGTTAGGCATGCGGAATCTTTTGTATGTTTTGGGTTAAGGAATTTCGGGGACGAAATTTCTTAAGGGGGGGAGAGTGTAACGACCCGCATTCTACGCATCATAGGATCGTAGAATATTTATTTCTTTCACATACGAAGTCGTATGGTCATGTAACTTTGGGGGACGACTATTGGGGTCATTTCCCATGTTCATGATTTTTCCCGATTTTTAAATGACCATTTTACCCCTAGTTGGCACTGTTTTGGCCATAACTTTTGACTGGAAAGGAATTTTGACCTGAAACCACTTCCATTGGCTTCGGATGATGGTTTCTCTTTCCGTAGAGTGGTCACATTAGCCAAACGGACTTACCGTTTGGGAGATATGACTGAAACAAGTTTCAGATGGTGAAAAACAGCTTAATTGGGCTTAACCGGGTGATTAGCAGCTAGGCCCAAGGGGAATTTCGGGTTTAGAGGTATAGGAGGACTGATTAGGGTTAGGTTATCACTTTCATTTCAGTTTTGAGCCGCCACAAACCTTCTTGAGACCTTAGTAATGGCCTCCATCCTCTAAAACCACTCCAAAACACATTTTTAGTGAAGATTAAGCCTAAACTACATCAAAGCAAGGCCAAATAGCAACAAAGCAAGCTTGAAGCTGCTGCTATACATAGGAATTCGACCCAAACAGAGGATAATTCAGATTTGGTGTTTCATTTGTGGCCAAGGTGAGTGATTTGCATAGTTTTTGCACTAATTACGGTGATTAAGGGTAATTAGTGAAGATTAGCGAATTTACATGTAAATAAATTCTGGAAAAATTCTTAAAATTCTAAAATAATGTTTTGAGGCTCTGTCAGAAATTTGGGTTAATTTCGATGTGTTTTGCTAATCGTATGCTTAAACATGATTAAGAGGGATTATAGGCAAATGTGAGGATTTAGCCTCTTTTGATTCATGTTGATTCATTTAAATTGTTGTTTGCTGTTTGTGGTTGCTATTACATGTTGCTATGACTCTATGGTATGTTCCATGATTGATTAGAATAGTTAAATTGCTCGAAAACGTCGTCGAATGGCATAGAAAGCTCGCTGGAAAGTTGCAGAAGTGTGCAGGTCCCGAACCGGTTCGGATCGGAGAAAAGGGGTCGGATCGGACTAGGGAACTGACCAAGGGAATCCGAACTGGATGAGGACTTGCCACTGGAAGAAGTTTGGCAGGAAGGAAGGCCATTGCTTAGAGTTGGAGTTGGACAGAAGATCGGATCGGAGCGATGGAGCAGACCGGATCGGAGGAAGAGAACAGGACGAATCGGAGCAGGCAAACAAGTCAAACAGGAAGAATCAGATCGGATGAACTACCTCCGAACCGAACTCAAGAAGTGGACTACCGACCCGGAGGGAGACACCGACCCGACCCGAAGTGGACTACCGACCCGACCCGATGATGGTGATGACTACCGAACCGAACAGAATTCTAGGACTGTTAATGCGCGACAACTCTTCTGAAGACCCACTCCAATTCGACCAAACCCGAGATGCAAAGGAAGTCCAAATGAGAAGTTGGAGCTTAAGATTCAGATGGGAATCAACGAGTTCGCTTCATGGTTGGGCTTTGCTGCGGGACGCGTGCCAAGGAGTTATCGACGTCTATAGCTTTGGACCACTATGGTAGGAGGTACGAAGGCGGATTCAGGGCCATTATGGCATTGGTAGAACCAAGGGCTATGACCAATGAAGTGGGTCATTGAAATGTTTGGTCATGACTCCAAGTGTTTGGCTTGGTCACAGCAGGGTTTCTACAAGTCGGGATTCGTCGTTACCTCAGTTTGTCTAGTGTTCCAAAGTGGTAGATGTCGTACGCTTTACGCACTGAGTGAGAGATGCGAGGATGGTTGCTATGGATGATTTGTTTGCTATCATTGTGACATGCACACCCCACCCCCGTATTCTTACACTATTTATTATGGCACCTTGGAGTATTGTACGGTATGTGGTACTAACTCTTTGGTTGCAGGTCCAGGTTCAGGTATGGTTTAGTATACCTGTTATTTCCCTGTTTAGATGCTTATCGCTCATACCAGGCTTTATGTCTGACCCAGAGTTTTATGTCTCTTCTTATTACTCTGGGTGCTCACACGAGCAGACTAGAGACAGGTTAGCCGGTGATGCACGGGTAGATGATCCGGAGACGAGCAGGAGGCTTCCACGTACTATATACATAATATTCCCCCTGTGTTGTTGAAGATCACTGCTTGGGCATTGTTGGTGTATCTTCTATTTTAGCTTTCTTTTGTTTAGAGACGGTAAATTTGGAAAGTTGTAATAAGCTGTATTTGGATTTCCGCTGCTTTGATGTTGACATTGATTATTAGTTATCAGCTTATGCACTGTCTCGCCTGTTTTATGTCAAGTATGTTATTATTATATTTTATCCCATGCGCTGTGAGACATTCTACAGGTTCTCTGATTAGTTCATTCCCTTCTTTCCTTTCTTCTGACGACCGTCTTGTGCTAGTCGGGCATGTGTACAGCGCACTCTTGGAGGAAATGCAGGCTGGTGCGAGACGGGCCGTCACAGAAAACCTACATATGCTATATATATTAGGTTGACATGGACCATTACATGACATTGGGCAAGGGACATTCATAATTAACACAGGACGCGGGTTGGGATACTAGTACGAGAGGTGCAGAGCAAATATACATGATAGATACCGTGGGATGTTATACATGATAGATACCTTGTGATAGTATACTTGATAGAAACCTGACGATGTGATACCTTGATTCTTGACACCGTAGTTTATCATGATACCTTAGTTTATCTTGCTACAGTAGTTCATCCAATTATCTTGGTTTAGCTTGTCTATCTTGTCGTCATCCTTATGTTTACCTTCAGTTTATGCATGTCATGTTACCTTTACCTGTTTTTATACTGGAAGTAGATAGGACTTACCAGTCTTCATGACTGACCCCGTTTTGTTTCGCCTCTTTGTCTTCCGTTCCCCCCCAGGTTTCAGGGAGGAAACACTGTTATCTAGTTCGGACTTCTCCTGCTTGAAGGTCATCACACATGGCTTGGACTTTTCTTGGCTATGGCTACTTTACTGTTTTACTTGGGGAATAATTTATGAAATGGTTTTATGCTTCTTTATTATTGCAAGACAGGTTTTGATGTATTCTGATGTAAAAGGCTTTAGACCTTATTTTATAAGGTAATGAAATTTGTTTTACTTCCGCTATTTTATATATATGTTCTGTCTTGTAATATTTCTGTGCATGTTTACCTCGATAATGCTTCACCAAACCTAGTGCATTCCCTTCGTGAGTGACCCTAGCGGAGGTGGGGTGTTACAGGTTTGGAACTTCAATGGAAGGCTCTTAAATTTGAGAGAAATGTGAATGTCGCCCCACGGTGGGCGCCAAATGTTGAAGTCAAAAAATAACCTCAATACCAAAGGTCCTCTTAGTGCACTTCACCAAATGGTATAATTTGAGATTACAGAGCCACAAACACAAAATAAAGAGCCAAAAAGTAAAGAACAAGGGATTTTTAGAGTGGTTCGTTAATTTAGACCTACGTCCACTATGAAATCACTTCTCATTATCATACTTGAGTTTACAAAGTACATTGATTTATACATTTCACTCATTTTATGATATTTCTTTCTTTTCTCTCTCATTGATCTAGATTTCATTTGAATATATCAAAGGAATGGTTTGATCTCTCTAACTATGGTGACGATTGACGAATATCTTTAACACTTGAGTGATTTTCCTTGATTCCATGACAGCTTTACGTTATATCTAGGCTTTAGAGAGGATTGATGGAGATTAGAGAAGATTGAATTGAACTTGGGCAATTTCTAATGGAGTTTAGAGAATATTTGATCCATTTGCTGTTGGAGGAAGATGAATTGAGTTTGAGAAGCCATTAACGCAGCTTGGACTGCTTGAGAGTGATAGGGAAATGGTTTGGACAACCCCTAGGGGTAGAAAAATCGGTCCCTTGAATGGTTGAGAAGTGAGGTATTTATAGGTATAGTTTGGAGGTAGTGCAAAACGGTAATTTAGGTGTGTAGGGTGCAGGTCGTTCACACATGTACTTACGAAACTATCATTGGACAGCTGTACACAGCTGCAGCCAATTGTAAGACTGACCGAAAATTATTTGTGACTGGAATAAATGCACGACCAAGAGTGCGCGATCAGAAATGCTTGCACGACCAGGAATGCATGACCCATATGAATATTTATAAGCGACCAATTAAATTACAACTTTGCCATCGTGGAATTAAAACTGATTGATCCACTTTTATAGATGCTCACAGTTGTTCCCACGTGATAATACATAATATCTATACGTCCATTTTATCATATATCTGTCTTTTTTATGATGCACAAGCCATCCTTTTGCCACTTAACTGCTTCATTAATTCATGAGGAAGAACATGCTCAAGCATAACAGCAAAAAGCATTGCTTGACCCATGGTAGGAAGATGTTGCTTGACCCACGTTCTCTGGTGGTGGTCGGCCGACCTTCGTGGCACCATGTTGCTCGACCCCTGGCTGAAAGACGCTGCTCGACTGAGATTTCTAAGTGATGCTCTACCCATGGAGAGAGCAGATGCTCAACCCATGGAGAGAGGCAGATGCTCGACCGACCAGTCTGACGCTGATGCTCAACCCGTTATTGAAGAACACTGCTCGACCATGTGTTGCTGCTGACCTTGGATGCGATCTAGCCATGGATGTGGGTGAACTCATTAGCTGTTTTTCTTGTATTGAGCTGAGTTCGTGGTGCTCGAATGGCTTGAGTTCGAGTGCACTTATATCATTTGACATAATGTTTAGATGAACTGTTGAGCAATTCTCATGGCTTCATGTGTTTTTAACAGGTGTAACACCCCGGAATTTTAACGACACTAAAGATGATGAATTAAAGAATGATTAGTGTGAAATTCACTGTTAAAAATTAATTATGGAAAACTTAATTTAATATTCAAAATTAAGTAAAACAGACTATGCCATTGCGCCCGTCTCGAATTTCTGGTCAAAATAGACATCTGGTTTGCGTAAATCGGACATCGTATGAAGAAGTTATTAAGGGTTGAAGTTTGTATATGCACAAGAATAATATATATATATATAATAGGTTCAGAAATTCAACAATGGGTCCAGAAATTCGAAATTTGGTTCAAAATTCGAAATTTTGGAAGGCGGCAGATTTCCCGCTCAGGTGGGTCTACCCACTCAAAGAGGGGTCGACCCATAGGTCGACCCACTCAAAGGGGGGTCGACCCACCCCTGACAGATCTGAGTGAAATACTTCGTTTTTGTATCTGGACACCTTTCTATGCAAGATTCATTGAACCGTAGGCTATATAAAGGACCCTAGACCTAGGTTTTATTCATCTAAAAATAATGCAGATGGGAAGCTCTGTTGCAACAAAAATTAAAATGGCCTTTCTTCTTCTAAATCAATTCAAAGAAGATTATACATATTCGAAGATTGCTACAACATATTTAGCGATGGCTACAACAACTTATTCAACATGTTCTTCGCAGTAATTTGGATCCATTTCCTTAGATCTATTCACTATGATTTCATGTTATTTTTACATATGAATATTTTAATAGCAATCTTGATATGTATATAAAAAGGGGATCTTGAATCGGTGCCTAATCAGTTCTATTATGACATAATTATCAGATCTGCTTTTATATGTTCATATCGCCAACATGTTAAATATTGTCATAATATGCCTATTCAGTTTATGCCTATTTCTATCAGTTTATTTTTGATTCAATATTATGCCTATTCTTGATTCACTTCTCTCCCTCTTTTTCCCTTTTTATTTTTATAGCCAGGCTACCTTCGAGCCTAGGCCTAACGTTGAAAAATGTGAACATGCGAAATTGGGAACGATTGGGAAAAACATAATTTGGGGCATAATTGATATTGGAAAATATGGATCTAAATTTATGCCCAAATTTGGAAATATACGAATATGGGTTTGGGGGTATATGTCTTGTTGGATAATATGAATTTAGGCATATGTTGGAAAATATAATCTGAGAATAAAATTGGGACGTGTGTAAGTACTGATTTGGGACATAAATTAGGACGTATGTAAATTTGAATTTTAGACATACATTGGAAAATATGCGAATATGGATTCAGGTATAACTTGTATTGAAATGGGTGAATATGGACTAGGAACATAAATTGGAAAATATGTTGATTTGGGTTTGTGCATAACATATACATATGTATATGCCTTGACTTATAACTTGGGAAAAAGAGCATATGGTTCATAATTAAAAGGTGAATTGAAAAGCGGTGTAAAAGTCTAAGATTTGAATAGTGAATTGGGTACATAATTAAATATGGGGAAAAAGAGAAATAATCACCTATAATGACATAGGTAGGTTTCGATTAAAATGGAATGTCTAGTAATTACAATTAGGAATTGTAATTGCACTTATGACACGATGTTAGGTTGCATTAGTGGTGGAAGTCTTCCCGGACTCGACCGACATAACCAGCAGCCACTAAAGTTGAACCTAATGTGAGTGGTCTAAGTGTGCAAATACGAATTGGGCTAAGACACGAGGTTAGACCCAACTGTGGAATAAGACTTCCCGGACCCGATCGGCATATCCAGCATCCACACGCTGTAGGCCTAATTTGGGAGGTCTAGCCCATTATAACCATAATTGGACATGGTAATGAATTGGACAACTAACCTAATTTAATCCATAAGGATTGTATGATTATGAACTTAAGTTAGGGTTAAGTGAAATTGGATGGGTAGTGGGTGGATTAAGTAAAATAGAAGGGGTGGGTAATATTTACATATAGGCCCACGAACTTAACCCAATAAGGTTATGTAATAAAAGACACCTAGTGGTATACATAACTGGTGGAAAATATAATAAAGTTATGTAATTAAAGACACCTTGTAAGGTAAGCATAACTTGTAGAAATTATAGAATTAGACATGCATAATAATCTGCTAAGTAAACAAAGATAAGTTGTAGTGACGGTGTAAATTGAATTTATGATCAAATGAGAAAGAATGAGGAAAACTTGTAAAATAAATAAGTTATATTTAATCATAAATGGTAAGTGACATGTTAGTTAGGAAACATGTGAATTGAGATATACTAAGGAGAACATGTTATTGTAATGATATAACCAAGCAAGAATATAAAATAGATTGAGGATTACAGACCTTGGGCCACAATCTAGAAAATAACATGTTGTGGGCTTATTAATAAACTTAAATGGATTAAGTTATATGACTGAAATTAATAAGCAAGAGAAACTTGGTAATTTGAATAAGAATTCAATATGAACGGGAATAACCAAGTAAATGGGTACCTTGTGAGGTAAGGCAAGCACGTAAAAGAACGTTTAGACATAGGGTCTAATAACATATTAAGGAAAGGTGCTTAGACCAGTCCGTACGTTTGAGGGTGAATAACCCAACCGGGTAGATCATCGAGGTGTTATAACACACGAGGGGAGCACACATTCATCTAATTGTCATGACGGCTCCAAAGGACTGGAAGGAGAAGCAAGCGGCTTCCTGAAGTATGTAAGGTGCTCCTTGTAATGACCCGAAAATCCGGTCCAATTTGAGCTGACTAAATAACACAAGTCCAACCCCAAATTGCACTGGAAATTCAAGAAACTAATAGAAAGAAGACAGAGGGTGAGAATAGATAAGGTAGAACTAATAGAATAGAAGAAGAAGAAGAACATCATCATCAGAGTAACACGAATCTCACAGCGGAACGAATAAAATATAACATAACTTTTGAAATACAAACAGTTATATATACAATAGCACTTATCAGAGTGCAGCACTTACAACAACAGCGGAAATAATAATAGCTATAGAATCCTGAAGCCTCCTGCTCCAGCTCTTCAAGTGCATCTGTAAATCCCGACTACTTGACTGCCCGTACAAATTTAGGCACCCAAGAGTTTAGGGAAGACAAAACAAATAAACTCCGGGTCAGTCATGTGACTGGTGTGAGTAAACTCAAATCATTTAAATAGGTATATGATATCTCATAAGACCACGCCGTGAATACGGAATGGGTTTTTCCCTTATGAGAATCCAAACATCTTTGAAAAGCAATATCATTCTGATATTATGATAATGTCTAAATACAAATAGATATCAGTCTAGTAGAAACGCTTGCATCTCACGTTCTACATATATAGTATACAATCAAAACCGCAGGTGCGTATTGGATGATTGGGTTTCCGACTATGACAAGGTATGGAACCACCTTCCGATCAGTGTACTCTAGGAACGATACACTGGAGTTCAACAAGAACATCTTGCAACTCAGCCACACATGACCGACCACTCATTTCGCTTGAGTGTATCGAATGTACATCACCAACGGTTGGGATCAGCAACCGTTTCCCGTATATATATGGGACAGCATTGATAGATTAAAAGAAGCAAATGAATATTCTCTAGATAGGTGATAATACACCCTACTTCGGTGCGACCGACTTAGCCATGCTGCCTGCCCGATTTCTGTCATTTACCGGATGTGAGGCTAGAGGTTACGCTTACTTTCCATTCATTTATAACACGATCACTTTGAATGCCACATTATCAGATCCGTAAATCATTAGTTGGTCTATACACATATCCTGGATGTTATGCTAAGGGATAAATCCGTTGCAACCATATATATTTATACAGACCAACCCATTCGATCATTGGAAATACTTTGTCAGACATTCGTCCATTTACGTTCGTTCTGGGACTGAACGAAACCGAAGGCACTATTCAGTACATCCATCTTAGTCCATGTTATCTAAGACTTATACAATAGCCCTTGCACTTTACTCCGTCTTCAATTTTCTTTGGCATATTCGCAACGCTTATGCCAATACAGAGTGGTTCTTTGGATAAGAATCCAACCGGTCTCTCCATATCAACAACGTAAATATGGTCAAAACTTGATAGTCTGTGATTTAACTATCAATGAAAACATGTCGGTGTACAAACAACGATCTAAATTCCAAATGGAATTATCGATCCAATCATCAACCATATATATATATATATATTCATATTTCCTTATTTTCTAAAATTAGAAAATATATGTTTTCAACATTGGAAAAACATTTCCAATCCTCATTTACGCATCACTACCATTCCACAACTATTAGTCCCTAACTGTAAACTAGTAAGAGAACAATTCTCTAAGTATAAACCCCGAAGGCCGAAACCAACATCAGATCAACACTCGGAAAAATATTCAACTTACCAATCTCTAGTCAGTTTCTAATATTGTTTAACTCTATTTGATTTACTCCTATTCGAATACTATAAGTCGATTAACTCTATTGATTTAACTCTATTGAATAACTAAATTCGATAAACTCCTTTTGATTAACTCTATCGAATAACTAAATTCGATAAACTCCTTTTGATTAACTCTATCGAATAACTAAATTCGATAAACTCCTTTTGATTAACTTGTATTCAGTTACTAAATTCGATTAGCTAATATTAGACTATTCTTATTCGATTAACTAATATTAGACTAACTCAAATCAGGTTATTCCTAATTGAATGACTAATATTCAATTACTCTATTTAGATTATCTCTTTTATATCTCATCAATTTCCTATTTTATAACGTTTACCTACCGTTACAAATATTTCCTATTTACAACTTCTATTTACCGTTACAAATATTTCCTATTTACAACTTCTATTTACCGTTACAAATATTCCTTATTTATAACTTCTATTTACCGTTACAAATATTCCTTATTTACAACTTAGGGTTTCTTATGATATTCAAAATATCAAACAACGATGGTCAATATCGTTCTAACATCCATAATCAATAATAGAATATAAATCACAACATATATCACAATATATGAAAACAGTAAAATAATTGTTGAGGAACCCAGTCGGATTCCTCCAACCTGTCTCCCAGCATCCCCAGATGTTACACAGTATAATATATATCATATTTCATTTTGAAATGAAATATCCTGCTGTACAGAACCATTTTTGATTAACAGTACATAGATTAACTATAACTACGTTTTCAATCAAATCTATTTAACAGTCCAGTTTAACAATCAATATACAGCAGTCAATAAATAAAGTACAATTTATATTAAAATACAAATTTGAGGAGAGTTAGTGAGTTTTACTCACATTGTCCGTAATCTTTAACCAACGATTTACGGTACTGAGTTCAGATTGGACGTTTGATTCCATCATAAATCCAGACCAGCTCCAAATCATTTCCAATCAGTTCCAGAATGTTCGGCTCTTTGATATGATTCCAATGGTATCTCATTTGTTCGATTGTTTTCTGCTCTTCAATTTCAACAACTCGGCCTCATTCTCAAGCTCCACAAAAACCACTGACATCTTCACTTCACCACAAATCCGGCATCCTCTTTTATTCTTTCTTCTCCATCATTTACATATGAAATGAATCCATGTTTGTACAACACAATATGTGCTTGAGTTCTCCATCCAAGATCCACCATTTGTCGTGACATCCCACTTCCATTCACGATCTCCTCACATACATTTTCTCCATCCGAAATCCTCAGCTCGACGAACTCTCTTGAAACCCGCCCTGACCTCTTCACAGACATTACAATCGCAATACACATATCAACTACCCAAACACTCCCAGAAGTCAAAACAAATACAGTAAGTCTTCACCCCCCAAAATCCATACTCTCTTCCCATAGACAAAACAAGTAAATCGGAACCACCTACTTCAACACAGTCCTCCTCAACATCACTGTTGCCAACCCGCACTCCCTTATCATCTTCTACCCGCGTCCCTCTCCTATAAACAAACCACCATGATCGGTTCCTACATCCCATTAACTCGCGTATACCATCCTCATCACCGAATTCAACTACTACCGGAAAACTACTACCGCCGATCTCTCCCTTCCAGTTTTGAACACAGTCTCCGATCCATGGTGAACCCAGCTGCAACGCCTCTTGCCTTACGCGACGTCCGTTGCTAGTTCGAGCCTCTCGCCCCCAAATATTTTGCGTCGAACTAAGAATACTGGCATCAATGATTTTGAAGCAAGTAAATCGGATGACTTAGTTGGATTTGTTTTCGATTTTTACTTTGAATTTGCTGTGAATTTTGAGGCTCGCGGGTTTCAATTTGCTGAAGAGTGGCGGTTGTATAAGTGTTGACTAATACTTAGGGTTACGGTCACAAGGAGGGTATTTATAGCTTGGATTCCTTCTTAGCTAAGGAACAAGGACGTACAAAACTGTTTTAATATAAAACTATTTTATATAGGTTTGCTTCTATGCTAAGGAAGGGGTGGCGTAAAGCATTGGAAAGATGCAGAAGGTAACGTGCAAATGTCTGTGAAGGAGGAGACATGTGTAAAATCCAATTGACTAGTTGGCTTAGCAAAAAGGCACGTTGGTCTTCCTTACGGACGAAGGAAGTTGTTTCATTTATATATATATATATTTGTTGCTCTAATTATGAATAAACGATACTTTGTTGATTGGATTATGCATCATATACAACTCGCAAATCTGTGGTTTGTGTTCTGATATTATGTACCTTGTCTTTGAGTTAAGTCAACAAATGAAACGAAACCACTCACTAGTATCTAAACTATTTAAATATATTTCTCATACCTTAAACTTGTTTAACAAATACAAGTATGTGCATGACTTGTACCACTTAAAGATAGGAAATAAGATAAATGCAACGTGTGCTCCATCATATATGTACATTTGTTATTTTTAATATACCATAATGAATACAATTATATTCATATACAAGCGCTGTAGACTGAAATAAAAATGCCGTTGTATTCACCGATGTGCCACGACCCCAAAAATATAATAATATCGGTAGTTCAACTCATATTGTGAAACCTCAAAAATATCGTCATAGGGTGCAAAACAATCCAAATAAAAAGTTGCTTATTTAATTAATTAAAAATTACAGAAAAATCCTAAAAATTAAATTATCGTTATGTCTCAAAAGAACCTTATCTAAATTCAAACCCAATTTCTAGTTATATCGAATAATCCGTTACGGTCGATAAACGATTCTATGACGACTATTTTAAAATTTGATTTGGACATATCTCAAAATCTACACGACGAAATCCTGATTTTTCTCTTCCACTAGAAAGATATGCTCCATCGGCTCCGTACGTTTCTTGTTTCACAGGAATCCGATTTAAAACGGCTTCTGTATATTCAGTTGAAGTTTGAATCGCCAAATAGCGAACTGCAGCGCCATTTCGAGATGGGTTTTAATTATAATATAATTATACGTTCTAACGTCGTCGATTGATTAATATATTCGTTATTTAATTAAGTAAGTTAATTATTTTACCGTCAAATATCCGGGTCATTACATTCTTCCCCACTTAAAATAATTTCGTCCTCGAAATTGCTAAGGTAGAGGACGACCCTATCTATTGGAATTCCTAAGATTCGTTTACCCCTTATTTTTGATTTCAACTAAACCAATTTATATTGACTAAAATATTAATTCCTTCCGACTAACCTAAATTTTCAAAAATTCTGAAAATTTTCTAACACTTTAAATTTTTCGGAAAATTTCGCTATAACCTCCTTTGTACAGCCCTATCGGTAAAACTCCCACTCGCCTCTCTAGGCCTTTTCAACCCAAAAGAAAATCAAACAGCCAAGCGGCTTGCCAATTCGGCTCATAAAATCAAAACTCATATATAAATAAACTTGTACCTTTTTGTCGGGTATATCATTATATCATTTCCATCGATTAACACCCAACATATACCAATGTCATACTAATCTAACTTCGATTAGTTTATATCCTCAACTCAAACCATTCGCTTATACTTAAGTCGAAATTCATTTAAACTCCAATATCCAATTTCAACTCTTGGTTTATCAACTTAATTTCATTCAGATTATTCTATAATCCAATCCAGTTTTAATTTAACTTAGTTCAAGTTAAATTCAAATTTATTATTCACTTTCACTATTTTAACCCATTTAACTTCATAAGTTAAATTTAGATTTCAAATTTCAAATCCCTGTGTTTATTCAAATCACTTGAAATCATAATAACAATTCAAAATCCTTCGAATTCCTGAATAACTTGTTTTTGCAAAACAATTTCAAAACAAAATCTTTGGTAGTACTCCGTCACTTTAGAAACTCGAAAATGAACACCGATGATGTATCGATCCGTCATCGGAATCTATTTCCCAGCGATCCAGGTGAGTTTAATACTATATCACTTTCAGTTTGAAAAACATTTTCAAAATCTCCCAGGAACTTAAAATTTCCTTATTTTAATTCCTAATCCCGATGTAAATTCAGATTTAATTCATCTTATCTCATATACTTTACTTATATGAATTATGTTTAGTTATTTATAACCATTTCACCTTTATAATCTTATTCAATTATAATAACAACCAACACATTAATATTTCCAATATATATACTTGGGTAAAATTATTTCATTCACCCTCTTTTCAAAACATACCATGTCGGTTCATCGTATTCAAGTGTTTAGTAACTCCTATCAATACAGTTTGCATTACTGTATCGACCAAAATTCATAAACTACTCGACCAATAAATCTCCATAATATAAAACAATTTTTTTATATCCAATAACAAATACGTTCACTCGTATATATACACTCAATCTCAGTCTAGGGTATTACTAACCCCATCTCTACTGAGTCACGCCACAAAGCCAAGGTAATACTTAACCTTAAGCTCTGATACCAACTGTAATGACCCGAAAACCCGGTCCAATTTGAGCTGACTAAATAACACAAGTCCAACCCCAAATTGCACTGGAAATTCAAGAAACTAATAGAAAGAAGACAGAGGGTGAGAATAGATAAGGTAGAACTAATAGAATAGAAGAAGAAGAAGAACATCATCATCAGAGTAACACGAATCTCACAGCGAAACGAATAAAATATAACATAACTTTTGAAATACAAACAGTTATATATACAATAGCACTTATCAGAGTGCAGCACTTACAACAACAGCGGAAATAATAATAGCTATAGAATCCTGAAGCCTCCTGCTCCAGCTCTTCAAGTGCATCTGTAAATCCCGACTACTTGACTGCCCGTACAAATTTAGGCACCCAAGAGTTTAGGGAAGACAAAACAAATAAACTCCGGGTCAGTCATGTGACTGGTGTGAGTAAACTCAAATCATTTAAACAGGTATATGATATCTCATAAGACCACGCCGTGAATACGGAACGGGTTTTTCCCTTATGAGAATCCAAACATCTTTGAAAAGCAATATCATTCTGATATTATGATAATGTCTAAATACAAATAGATATCAGTCTAGTAGAAACGCTTGCATCTCACGTTCTACATATATAGTATACAATCAAAACCGCAGGTGCGTATTGGATGATTGGGTTTCCGACTATGACAAGGTATGGAACCACCTTCCGATCAGTGTACTCTAGGAACGATACACTGGAGTTCAACAAGAACATCTTGCAACTCAGCCACACATGACCGACCACTCATTTCGCTTGAGTGTATCGAATGTACATCACCAACGGTTGGGATCAGCAACCGTTTCCCGTATATATATGGGACAGTATTGATAGATTAAAAGAAGCAAATGAATATTCTCTAGATAGGTGATAATACACCCTACTTCGGTGCGACCGACTTAGCCATGCTGCCTGCCCGATTTCTGTCATTTACCGGATGTGAGGCTAGAGGTTACGCTTACTTTCCATTCATTTATAACACGATCACTTTGAATGCCACATTATCAGATCCGTAAATCATTAGTTGGTTTATACACATATCCTGGATGTTATGCTAAGGGATAAATCCGTTGCAACCATATATATGTATACAGACCAACCCATTCGATCATTGGAAATACTTTGTCAGACATTCGTCCATTTACGTTCGTTCTGGGACTGAACGAAACCGAAGGCACTATTCAGTACATCCATCTTAGTCCATGTTATCTAAGACTTATACAATAGCCCTTGCACTTTACTCCGTCTTCAATTTTCTTTGGCATATTCGCAACGCTTATGCCAATACAGAGTGGTTCTTTGGATAAGAATCCAACCGGTCTCTCCATATCAACAACGTAAATATGGTCAAAACTTGATAGTCTGTGATTTAACTATCAATGAAAACATGTCGGTGTACAAACAACGATCTAAATTCCAAATGGAATTATCGATCCAATCATCAACCATATATATATATATATATTCATATTTCCTTATTTTCTAAAATTAGAAAATATATGTTTTCAACATTGGAAAAACATTTCCAATCCTCATTTACGCATCACTACCATTCCACAACTATTAGTCCCTAACTGTAAACTAGTAAGAGAACAATTCTCTAAGTATAAACCCCGAAGGCCGAAACCAACATCAGATCAACACTCGGAAAAATATTCAACTTACCAATCTCTAGTCAGTTTCTAATATTGTTTAACTCTATTTGATTTACTCCTATTCGAATACTATAAGTCGATTAACTCTATTGATTTAACTCTATTGAATAACTAAATTCGATAAACTCCTTTTGATTAACTCTATCGAATAACTAAATTCGATAAACTCCTTTTGATTAACTCTATCGAATAACTAAATTCGATAAACTCCTTTTGATTAACTTGTATTCAGTTACTAAATTCGATTAGCTAATATTAGGCTATTCTTATTCGATTAACTAATATTAGACTAACTCAAATCAGGTTATTCCTAATTGAATGACTAATATTCAATTACTCTATTTAGATTATCTCTTTTATATCTCATCAATTTCCTTTTTTATAACGTTTACCTACCGTTACAAATATTTCCTATTTACAACTTCTATTTACCGTTACAAATATTTCCTATTTACAACTTCTATTTACCGTTACAAATATTCCTTATTTATAACTTCTATTTACCGTTACAAATATTCCTTATTTACAACTTAGGGTTTCTTATGATATTCAAAATATCAAACAACGATGGTCAATATCGTTCTAACATCCATAATCAATAATAGAATATAAATCACAACATATATCACAATATATGAAAACAGTAAAATAATTGTTGAGGAACCCAGTCGGATTCCTCCAACCTGTCTCCCTGCATCCCCAGATGTTACACAGTATAATATATATCATATTTCATTTTGAAATGAAATATCCTGCTGTACAGAACCATTTTTGATTAACAGTACATAGATTAACTATAACTACGTTTTCAATCAAATCTATTTAACAGTCCAGTTTAACAATCAATATACAGCAGTCAATAAATAAAGTACAATTTATATTAAAATACAAATTTGAGGAGAGTTAGTGAGTTTTACTCACATTGTCCGTAATCGTTAACCAATGATTTACGGTACTGAGTTCAGATTGGACGTTTGATTCCATCATAAATCCAGACCAGCTCCAAATCATTTCCAATCAATTCCAGAATGTTCGGCTCTTTGATATGATTCCAATGGTATCTCGTTTGTTCGATTGTTTTCTGCTCTTCAATTTCAACAACTCGGCCTCATTCTCAAGCTCCACAAAAACCACTGACATCTTCACTTCACCACAAATCCGACATCCTCTTTTATTCTTTCTTCTCCATCATTTACATATGAAATGAATCCATGTTTGTACAACACAATATGTGCTTGAGTTCTCCATCCAAGATCCACCATTTGTCGTGACATCCCACTTCCATTCACGATCTCCTCACATACATTTTCTCCATCCGAAATCCTCAGCTCGACGAACTCTCTTGAAACCCGCCCTGACCTCTTCACGGACATTACAATCGCAATACACATATCAACTACCCAAACACTCCCAGAAGTCAAAACAAATACAGTAAGTCTTCACCCCCCAAAATCCATACTCTCTTCCCACAGACAAAACAAGTAAATCGGAACCACCTACTTCAACACAGTCCTCCTCAACATCACTGTTTCCAACCCGCACTCCCTTATCATCTTCTACCCGCGTCCCTCTCCTGTAAACAAACCACCATGATCGGTTCCTACATCCCATTAACTCGCGTATACCATCCTCATCACCGAATTCAACTGCTACCGGAAAACTACTACCGCCGATCTCTCCCTTCCAGTTTTGAACACAGTCTCCAATCCATGGTGAACCCAGCTGCAACGCCTCTTGCCTTACGCGACGTCCGTTGCTAGTTCGAGCCTCTCGCCCCCAAATATTTTGCGTCGAACTAAGAGTACTGGCATCAATGATTTTGAAGCAAGTAAATCGGATGACTTAGTTGGATTTGTTTTCGATTTTTACTTTGAATTTGCTGTGAATTTTGAGGCTCGCGGGTTTCAATTTGCTGAAGAGTGGCGGTTGTATAAGTGTTGACTAATACTTAGGGTTACGGTCACAAGGAGGGTATTTATAGCTTGGATTCCTTCTTAGCTAAGGAACAAGGACGTACAAAACTGTTTTAATATAAAACTATTTTATATAGGTTTGCTTCTATGCTAAGGAAGGGGTGGCGTAAAGCATTGGAAAGATGCAGAAGGTAACGTGCAAATGTCTGTGAAGGAGGAGACATGTGTAAAATCCAATTGACTAGTTGGCTTAGCAAAAAGGCACGTTGGTCTTCCTTAGGGACGAAGGAAGTTGTTTCATTTATATATATATTTGTTGCTCTAATTATGAATAAACGATACTTTGTTGATTGGATTATGCATCATATACAACTCGCAAATCTGTGGTTTGTGTTCTGATATTATGTACCTTGTCTTTGAGTTAAGTCAACAAATGAAACGAAACCACTCACTAGTATCTAAACTATTTAAATATATTTCTCATACCTTAAACTTGTTTAACAAATACAAGTATGTGCATGACTTGTACCACTTAAAGATAGGAAATAAGATAAATGCAACGTGTGCTCCATCATATATGTACATTTGTTATTTTTAATATACCATAATGAATACAATTATATTCATATACAAGCGCTGTAGACTGAAATAAAAATGCCGTTGTATTCACCGATGTGCCACGACCCCAAAAATATAATAATATCGGTAGTTCAACTCATATTGTGAAACCTCAAAAATATCGTCATAGGGTGCAAAACACTCCAAATAAAAAGTTGCTTATTTAATTAATTAAAAATTACAGAAAAATCCTAAAAATTAAATTATCGTTATGTCTCAAAAGAACCTTATCTAAATTCAAACCCGATTTCTAGTTATATCGAATAATCCGTTACGGTCGATAAACGATTCTATAGCGACTATTTTAAAATTTGATTTGGACATATCTCAAAATCTACACGACGAAATCCTGATTTTTCTCTTCCACTAGAAAGATATACTCCACCGGCTCCGTACGTTTCTTGTTTCACAGGAATCCGATTTAAAACGACTTCTGTATATTCAGTTGAAGTTTGAATCGCCAAATAGC
>JASFAX010003248.1:0-43151 GCA_030737875.1 Allium sativum | reverse complement strand
CAGAATTCTATAGCGACTATTCTGAATTTTCCACCGGACGTAAGTTTTTATTCCCGCTATGAAATTTCAACTTTTTGGATTCATCGGAAAGATATTCTCAAATAGATTGAAATATTTTTGGTTTCTCTAAAATCCGGTTTATTTTGAATCCTGTACGTTCATTTGAAGTTTGAAATTGAATTTTCGAACTACCGCGCCATTTTCAATTCCTTTTATAATTTAAAATAAATATTTATATTCTAACAATGATCTATATAAATATATACATTATAATTATATTCAAAATAAATTTCTCGTCGTTATTATTTAAAATATTTCATTTTAGATATTCAAAATTCAGCAAAATTGCCAAAATAAAAATTTTAAATTAACTCAGAATTTCCGGGTTGTTACAATCTACCCCACTTAAAAAATTTCATCCCCGAAAAGGAACGAAGCCGAAAGTTGTTTAATTAACCAACTCAACTTCCATTATTTTCGCTACGGCTTAAGTTCTTCAACTTTTCAGTTTCTAAGAACTTTTCAAATTTTTCAAAAATTTGGCTAACACCCTAAATTTTCGGAAAATTTCTCCGTAACCTCCCATGCACCGGGGACTTCGGGATATTTCATATAGCCTCCCATGGCCTTCTTCAATCCAAAAGAAAAAGAAAAAGCTAACCGGCTCATAAAATCTTCCAAACCCAAACAAAACAGTAAATATATACCTATTTGTCGGGCAAACAATTTTTTTATTCCTCTTCTCTGGCTTCCTTGCTATGACCTGTTCAACGTAAGCACATGTACATATATGCAAATGCAACCAATTTTCAATATAATTCACTATTTGATCAATTTGGCCTAAATGGTTAAAAATATCCAACCAATAATCAAACAACACAACCATCAATCAATTAATGAATTAATGTTTCAAATTCATAATTTTGATATATTTACAGAAAATCATGTTTTTGATGCCAAGTCACAACAATATATTCTGACTATATTTTGGTTCTTACACCAGTCAATTGGAAATATATATAAATCCCACTTTCTTCATTCGAACATGAATACTGATGACGACTAGTCAATCATCAGAATCATTTCCGGGCGACTAGAGCGTGACTCAATATCTATCCAGTATATTTGAGACTTCAATACACGTGGATCAGACATATATGAAAATCTCTATATACCGGATTGTCCAAATTCAATACAAATAAATAATCAAATACGTATAATTGATTTAAAATTTCAAAAAAAAAATCGTTTTCATTTTAAAAATATACTCTTCACACTTGTTCTAGGATACTACTGATCCCATCTCTAACAAGTCATTCTTATTGGATAATACTAATCCAACCTCTGATGAATTCTTTCATATGGTTCTAATGCGTCTTTTTCTCGAGCTTTGTAAACCAAAGCTCTGATACCAAATGTAGCAACAAGTAATTTCGCTCGATCTGAATCCGTCACTAAACTGAGCAAGACCGTTCGAAACCCCTGATTGTTTTAAGAACACGACAAATGAGAACACAAACATAAGAACATTTCATTGTTTATTACAACAATTCATCAAAATACCAGAATATATAGAGTACGAATAAATATTATACATTCGATAAATATCAGAGATTACAATAATTACAATGCAGTGGAAAATAATACAAAGCACAACTGAAGGAGATATGCGGATACAAAGCTTTCCGAATATCATTCCAGCTGTTAACCAGGATCTTGTGAATATAAATCTGCAAAACCAAAACTACTAGCTGCCCGTGTCGAAAATAAGGACACCCAGAGTTTAGGCTAAAACAATAAATTCCAGGTCAGTTATGGGACTGGTGTGAGAACTAAAACAGTTATTAATCTTTATTTTAAAGTTAGGTAAATCAAGGGACCATGCCGTATAACACGGAACGGGTTTCCGCCCAAGAATACTAGTGCATAAAACAATAGCGCGATGCTAAATAAAGAAAAATGAAGCTATTATAAGACCCAGGTCCCATCACATAATGCAACGTAAGCTGGAGGATACGGTTTTTACCATACAATAACCAAGAATGCTTGGTACGTGAAATTTCATGTTTTATTATTAATATGAGTGTATAGTGTCAGAACAATTTCAATCATAAGTATCAATCATAGACGGCATGAATGCCCCCATCCTACTATGTCGCCATATATAGGATTACAACTAAAACCGAAATGTCTCGTATTGGAAATTGGATTTCCATCTATGAACTGAGGCAAGGGATCGTCCTCTACCGAATTCGAGATGCTCTAGCCCGTGTCTCAGGAACAGCCGCAACTGCCCCTTGGATCATCAAGGCCGGTCCACACGGAGTGGATTATAATGCCTGAACACCGCGTTTCCCCGCCCTTTAGGGCGTAAATGAGCCAACGAATGACTCCATCGGTTCGAGAATGACCGATAAATCTGAGGCGCCTCCAATACCAACAACCACATGAGTCAAACTCGTCAGCCACTTCAAGCACTGATGCCACTCTTAACAAGAAAGAAACGCATGCCCTCCCTGAGGTCCTCTCCCGTTTTTGGTTCACAACCGGGGTGTGAGGGTCGCGAATCAACGCCACACAAAGCTACGCCACAAAGGCCGTGCTCTGATCATCAACCACAAGACTCTGCTTTTCAATAGAAGCCTTGATCATTTGCATCTTAGCATGCCACACAGGCAAACCACTCCATGCAACTGATATACATTAATCACACAGAATGATATTTAATGTCAGACACACAGTCCATTTACAAGTCCGTTCAGTGTCTGAACGAAACCGGAGGAACATTATTCCTCGCATATCCATCGATCTCCACGTAGGTCTGGACGATCACCAACTGATTCCCTCCTCTTGGGTGTACTACCCAATCAAGATCATCAGTAATTATCCAGACGATGTGAAGACCTCCGGTCTTCAACCACCGTCTTCATCTTCGACTTACCGTCGTATCAGTTATTCAGAATGGGATAATCCCGGTCTTTCCGAATAACTCGCGTGTATAATAAACAAGTGTTACACAATCACAACATATGCCCCATTCCAATTCATCTGTCACTAACCGTAAATTAGTAAGAGAACAATTCCCCAAATATTAACCCCGAAGGCCGAAACCAACATCAGATCAATATCCAGGAAACCACTCATCTTGACTAATCTTCAGTTAGGCGCTAAATTTCACATTCTTAGGGGAAAGGTTCCGATTAATTTTATCAAAGATAAATTATTTAAATTTATTCTTTAATCTTCTTTTAAATATCAATTTAAACCAAATTATGGTTTATCCAAACTAGTCGGGATTAACGAACCTTACCGAAGTAATCAATTGTTAAATTTCCCAACCTCAACCGATTCATCCCATGAAGTAAAACTGGTAATACTTCATATCTAACACCACGGTGTTATCGGTAAATTCAATTACCATTTCACGTTTAAATCTAATTAAAGATTTAACTATCGTTTGGAGTAAAACTGGTGGTACTCCATTATCGATCATTTCTTGAATTTGATAATTTTAATTATCAAATTCACTTTTCAATCTATGTAAAGATTCATTAAAACTCCACTTGGTTTTAATCTTCCCAAATATCAATATTAATGATTGTTTAACTTGGGAAATCATAATCTATCTTTAACTGGGTTAAAGAACCAATGTCATTTAAAACACAGTTCACAATAAACCCAAAATCACATTTCATTTCCGCCAGCCTTTAACCATAAATTAGCAAGTGAACAATTCCCTAAGTAATAACCCCGAAGGCCGAAACCAACATCAGATCAATACCCTGGAAACCATTCAACTTAACTAAACTTTAGTTCATTTCTGATTTTCTTAACTCCAATGGGTTTAAGAACTGTATTATTAAAGATGTCGTTCACGACAACCAAAAATCACATTCCATTAATTTTCAGGTTAAAGAACAAATGTTATTTAAAACACCGTTCACGATAAACCCAAAAATCAATTCCAATTCCATTCCAATTAAATATTATTTAATTGTTCACTTCATTAAATCTGAAATTAAAAGATTTAATCTTTTTCTCAACTGGGTTTAAAAATAGTGTTAATGAAGACACCATTCACTACAAACCCAAATCTCATTTGATATTAAATACAAGGCTCTGAATAGAAAATATATCGGCTTATATTCAATATCAAATTCTAAGACCAACAAATATCGTATTGGAAATAACGATATAAATATGTCTTTCAAATTTCCATAACAATATCTATATAATCACAAAATCCCTCATCGAAATATTCCGAAGACAATTTCGATTCAAATCCATTTCCCATCTATATATTGGAAACTCTGGTTATTTTTAAAACCATTTCGGATCCAATTTATTCATTTAAAAAAAATTAAATGAATTATAATTCCAGTTCAAAACTAGTTCATTTCGATAAAAATCTATTTTGATCTTTTCAAATATTGAGTTTTCCATCCCAATTCTTTACAAATCATTTATTATGATTTTACACTAATTATTGATATTTTTAATAATTTTATCAAGGCCCGTACAGTCGATTTGCATCAACGGCCATCGAATTGCACTTACAGCGACCTTTTCCAAATTTGATTTGGACATAATTACAAATCCAACCGTTAGATTTATAATTTCTTGTATTCGTTAGAAAGCTCGTTTCGATACGAACCCAACGGTTCCGGTTTTAACAGAATCCGATGGTCGGATCTCCCGTAATGTCCGTTCGAAGTCAATGGTCGAAATTCACAAAATGCCGCAGCGCGTCGCGTTCTATTCAGGCCGTTATATATAATATATATATATTATATATATTTCGTCGATTTCCTTTTAAAACCTATTTTCTAAATCGTTTTAAATTCGTTTTCAAAATGATTTCAACTTTCATTTAAAATTCAAATCAAAATTGAATTTTTTCAATATAAATTCGTTTTAAAATTATTTCAAATCGATTTCAATTCAATTTCAATTTAATTCGAATTTCAATTGATTTCAATTTAATTCGAATTTCAATTCATTTCAATTTAATTCGAATTTCAATTCATTTCAATTTAATTCGAATTTCAATTCATTTCAATATATCAGATTTTGAAATCACTTTCGGTATTCATTGTAAAATGAATAAAATCGCCAAAATTCCCGTTCGTGTTAAAATGGCGTTAAACTACTTAACACGGCTTTACATTTCAACATTCACTGGATATAAACAAATCGTTCGATTTGTTTAGAAATATTTATTTCATTCATATACACGTTAAAAATAATATTTTTTACTATAAAATATTTTTAACTATATAAATATTTTATTTCACATCACACAATCAATTACACATCAAAATCAAACAAACAAGCATACAAGCCGTCCATGGTATGTGGACGACGGGTGTCGGGTGCTACTAAACACCGTCTGCATCCTAGTATATATTTTAACTAGAAATTGAAAATTAAAGGTGAGAAGTTCTCACCGAGGGTTCCACTCCTCCATAGAAATATTTGAAATTCAGAACAGTCTGGATTTGCCCATACTTCAAATGTAGTCTTCTCCACGCTGTTCATATTAAAATCGCATCTTTAATATGATTTTCTATACATTAAAAATCATATTTTTAATACTCTACCTATATAAAAATCATATTTTTATTCTTTCTATAATATAAAAATCATATTTTTATTCTTTCTATAATATAAAAATCATATTTTTATTCGTTCTATAATACAAAAATCATATTTTTATTCTTTCTATATTATAAAAATCATATTTTTATTCTTTCTATAATATAAAAATCATATTTTTATACCGTTAGTTCGTATATAAAGATTATATTTTTATATCGCTGCTTGTATATAAAAGACCATATTTTTATAATAACGCTATGCATATAAGAATCGTATTCATATAAACTCTATATACATATAAAAATTATATTTTATATACAGCTACTTATAAAGAAAAAGTTCCTATTTTTATAATGCTTCATACAAAATAAAGTTTATATTTTTATAACGGTTCATATAAAATAAAGTTTATATTTTGTAAATAAAAATCATGTTTTTATAAATAAAAATCATATTTTCAATTCTAATCTATTTACACATATATATTACCTTTTTAAAACAATGTTTTATTCACTGATTTAATTACACAGCAAGAAAATATAAAAATAGTAATTAAAAACTCACATTTGGTTGATGGAGGCGGATGGGGCAGCGTCGGAGGCAGGTGAAGCAAGGGGAGGGTGGGTCGGAGCTTGCAGTGGTGGCGCCATGGCCAGCGGCGAGCCCACAGGGGTGCGGCGAGGGTTTGGATCGGATTTGGGGTGTTGGCGTTCGATCGATCAGAGGAGGGGATGGAGAAGGAGGCGCGGGGGTGGAGGTGCTGCCGGAGAGGGCGGCGCACGAGGGACCCTCGATGGCGGCAGTGGCGGCTGGGCGATGAGGTGCGCCCTCCATTCGTTTTTTTTCTTTTATTTGGTTTGATCCGTAAAGGAAGAGAGAGAGAAGTAAAATAGGAGAGAGGGGGAGATATTAAAAAATATATATTATTTAATTTATTTAATTTATTTAATTATTCAATTAAAGTTGACTTTACATTTGAACTCAAAACGAGGCCCATCGACTGTCGCCCTAGCTAATTACCCATATTCCGAACACAACGGGATATGTATCGTAAGCTGATTCGATCGTTTCGATAAGTTTTCGCTAAAATCAAAATATAAATCTATATATTCAATTTTAAACGTACATTTCAATTTACTGGGGCCACATACTAAATAGAAAAATTCCCATAAATTATTTTCTAGCTTTGTATTGACGATACGGTCCTAACAAAACTAATTTTGCAAAATTCCAAGATCGTTTGAAAAATGGCCATTTCCAGTCGATGAAAATCAACTTAAATAGGTCAAACGCATTTTCCTTTGCCACGCTCACATATTAATTCGAAAAATTACGAATTTTGGAATCTAGCAATAACTTGGCATCATGGATCCAACAAAAGAGGTTTCGTCGAAATCCGAGGTCGTTTGCAAAATTTCCATTTTTAAGGGCTAGAATTCCATAGCGACTATTTTGAATTTTCAACTGGACGTAACTTTTTATTCCCGCTATGAAATTTTAATTTTTCGGATTCGTTGGAAAGATATTCTCAAATAGATTCTAATATTTTTGGTTTCGCTAATATCCGGTTTATTTTGAAACCTGTACATTCATTTGAAGTTTGAAATTGAATTTTCGAACTACCGCGCCATTTTCAATTCCTTTTATAATTTAAAATAAATATTTATATTCTAATGATGATCTATATAAATATATACGTTCTAATTATATTCAAAATAAATTTATCATCGTTATTATTTAAAATTATTCATTTTAAATATTAAAAATTCAGCAAAATTACCAAAATAAAACTTTAAATTGACTAAGAATTTCTAGATTGTTACACCTAGCCTTATCCCTAATCAAATAATGGCTCGTGCCATACACATACCAATCTAATCAATTCATTTCACCTAAACAACCAAATTCAAACCAATAATCTAATCCACTACATAACCAAACAAACAAGTCGTCCATGGTCTGTGGACGACGGGTGTCCGGTGCTGCTAAGCATCGTCTGCATCCTACTATATATTTAACTAGAAAATAAACTTTAAAGTGAGAAGTTCTCACCTTGGGGTTCCACACCGTCAATCTTTCTTTCTGAATGGTTTAAATTTGTTCAAAATTCCAACGCATCCTTTTCACGCTGTTCATATATAAAAATCACGTTTTTATTATCACTACATGTACATAAAAATCGAATTTTTATCGCTACTTCATATATATAAAAATAGAATTTTTATCGCTACTTCATATATATAAAATTTAAATTTTTATCGCTACATCATATATATAAAAATCACATTTTTATATTCTCTAGTATATAAAAATCATATTTTTATCATGCTATGGTATAAATAAAAATCATACCTTTACATCGCTATTCTATTTTTATTTCACTACTCATATAATAAAAATCATATTTTTATTATGTTATTCATATAAAAAAATCCCATTCTTATACGGATAAAAATCCCATTTGCATACGAATAAAACCATAGCTTCATCCGAATAAAAATCCCAACTTATTACGAATAAAAAACCCCACCTTCACACACATAAAAATCAAACCTTTCTCTATATAAAAATCGTATTTTTCTATTCCAAATCTATATATAAAAATCGTATTCATATAGATTCAGATTTATAAAACAAGATTTTTAGAAAATAAATAAACAAAATTGGGAATAAAGTTACTGTTCAAAGGGGGAGGAAGTTCACTGACATCAACGGGAAAGGGGGGATGCTCCCTGACCGTGCGGGCTGCAGGCGGTTGCGCAGACGGGGGTGGGCCAGGGCGTCGGGTCCTAGTGGTGGCGGCTAGGCTAGGCATGGTGGCGGTTTTCTAGGGTTTGGCTTCATATGAGAGGGAAAGGAGAGAGAAGAGAGAGGAGGGAGGTCAGAGGCGAGGGGGGTTTAATCGGAGGTGGCGGTGGCCGGCGCGCAAGCGGAGGGATGGGTGGCATGGTCAACGGTGGTGGGCGGATCGAAGGAGTAGCGGGTTTTTTTCTTTTTCTTGGATCTGAAATCGAAGAGAGAGAAGAGGGAAAGGAGGGGGGTAATATATGTATATTATTTAATTTATTTCTTTAGTCCATAAATTTAAAATTTTATTCGAACTTGAAATCAAACCCACCGATTGTCATCAATAGCTAATTACCCCCATGTCGAACACAATGGGATATGTATCGTAAGCCAATTCAACTATTACGATCAGTTTTCGTCAAAATCAAAATATAACTCTATATATTGAATTTTATACATACATTTCAATTTACCGGGGCCACATACAGATTCTAAAAATTCCAGAAAAATTATTTCTAGCTTCGTATTGACGATACGGTCCTAAAAAAACTAATTTCATAAAATTCGGAGAGCGTTTGAAAAATGGCCATTTCCAGTCGATCGAAGTTGACTAAAACTGTTAAAACACGTTTAACTTCGCCACGCTCACATATGGATTCAAAAAATTATGAATTTTGGAATCTAGCAATAATTTGACATCTCGGATTCAACAAAAGTGGTTTCATCGAAAACAAAGGTCATTTGCAAAATTTCCATTTTTAAGGGCATTTATATTTATTAAAATATATATAAATTCCACAACGACTTTTCTTAATTTTAAACTGGACATATCTCTCAACTTATAAAACGAAATCTCAGTTTCTTAGATCCGTTAGAAAGATATAATTAAACAGATTCAAATATTTCTTGTTTCGTCTAATTCCGACATAAAACGAATTCTATATATTCATTTCAAATTTGAAATCGAATTTTCGAACTACCGCGCCATTTCAGGCTCTTTATATAATTAAAATAAAATTATTCGTTTTAAGTTCGTCGAAAATAAATTTTCCGTCGTTTTTATTTAAAATAATCCATTTTAAATAATCAAAATCTGTTAAAATCGCCGAAATAAAAATTTCAAATTGGCTCAGAATTTCCGGGTTGTTACAAATGCCTTCGTAATGAGTTCTGACAAAGCCACCCCCCATTGCACTCCATCAACGAGTTCGGGAAAAGCCCCCACCCACTAATAAAGTATTGAAAACACCCTACTCTAAAACCAGTCTCACCAAAAGACAAACATACTAAGAAGAAAGAAATTCAATCACTCACCGGTACTATTCTCCTTCCACAACCAGGACTCTCTCTCAACCGTGCCACCCTGTGGCACCTAGCACCTCTGTAACAGCCTAAAAATCCGTACCAATTTGAGCTGACTAATATGATACACATTCAACTCAAAGTGCACGAAAATTCAGATCATTAATAGAAAGAATTAAGAGGATGAGCAAGATAAGATAGAACTAATTGAATAGAAGAAGAACAAGATCACAACTGAACAAAATCATAGTAACACGAAACTCATAGCGGAATAAATAAATGTAATATATAACATAACTTTGAAATAGTAATCTGAATTTGTGTATATACATACCATATCAGAGTATAACTTATATATATATTACAGCAGAAATAACCACTAACTAACTAATGGTGTAGCCTTCTCTACTTCGAGCTCTCCTCCAAGTGAATCTGCAAAGCCTGAAACACTTGTCTGCCTGTACAAATTTGGGCACCCAAGATTTTAGGGAAAACAAACAAAATAAACTCTGGGTCAGTCATGGGACTGGTGTGAGTAAATTCCAACCATGCTCTTTAACTTTGAAAATCCTTGTTGAAAAAAAAAAATGTAAGACCAACCCACACATAAATATGGATGGTTTTTACCTTACTATAACCCAATATACTTTGATATCAAAACCAGTGATATTATGATAATGTCTAAACAAATAAATATCCAAGTACAAGAATGCTTGCCTCTCACGCTCAACATATATATAGTATAAAATCATAAACCACAGGGCTCTTATTGGAGATTGGATTCCAACAGACAAGGTATGGTAGCACCTTCCGATCAGTGTACTCTAGAGGGTATACACTGGGGTTCAACAAGAGCGTCTGGCAACCCGACCACACATGATCGACCATTCATTTAGCTTGAGTGTATCGAATATATTCCTACCCACGGTTGTTGACCATCCAACCGTATTCCGAAGATACAGAATCGAAAAGGAAGAACAAATATGAATTTTCTCTAGATCGGTGATAATACACCCTGCTTGGGGATGACCCAACTAGCCATGCTGCCTAGCCCAAATTTTGTTACTTCCTGGTTGTGAGGCTAGAGGCTACATCTATCTTCAGAACATTTGATCACCATTCACTTTGAATGCCACATCGTTAAACCCGTTCATTCACTAATCGATTCCCAAACATATCGCTGGTATAAAAAGCTAAGAGGATCAAATTCCTCCGCCACCAGATGTAGTACTTTTAAGAGATCAACTGTACGTTATTTATTAGGTATACTCTGTCAGACAATCGTCCATACAAGTTGTCCAGGGACTGCACAAGCAGAAAGCACCTTTCTGGAACTGGACAACCATTGTGTTTCACTCCGTCTTCAATTATATTCAGCATAATCTAATTCACAACACTTATGCCTATACGGAGTGGTTTTCAGATAATATATCCAATCGGTCTCTCCGTATTGACAACGATGGTCAAAACATTCGATAGTCGGTTATTTAACTATCGAAGTAAAACAAACATTCATTCAAATGTACAACTAATCATCACACAACCACGGGCACTTTTTATTTGACATTCGTTTTTACTATTTGAATTCCTATATCCCATTAGATATTTCTCAAATTCTGTTTTAGCCCTTTCACACTTCTTGGAAAACATTTCCAGTTATTATAAACTCTTATTCTGTTATGTTCCAGAAAATATACGTTGTTAATGTCCGAAACATTTCCATTCTTTTCACGTTCTTTATTTTCCTACACTTGGATAATACATCCTAACTATATTGGAAAAATATTTCCAATTTCATTTTAAACATTTTAATCTGCTAAGCGTTCACTTTAAAATGTGAATATAATTTCTATTATAGAAATCTGAACACCTTTATCAATAATTCATTATTCAAGTAATAAATACCATTATCTTGTTTTACGGAAATCTCATCATAATTTATATTTCCATTCAACTTTATAAACTCTATTTCTAAGTCAACTTCTTGTTGATTCAATATCTAGTTTATAACTAAATATTGATTTCATATCCAATTATAATTCGTTGGTTTAAACTGAATATTAACTATCCTATTAGATTATAATTCCTAAAAATATTTCATTCGACATCGTCGAATTATGTTTCCAATTCCTAATAGTGTGACTTATTTCTAATCATATTCCAAACATCGAAATGATGTTATCGTTTTCTGAAATGATTTTCTAATTCCCTTTCTAACTCATTCTCGTATTTCTTTGAACCAACGTTGTAACACCCCACCTCCGCTAGGATCACTCCTTAGAATGTACTAGCTTTGGAGGGGCGTTATTGTGAAGGTAAAACATGCACACAGATATCGCAAGACAGAATTTATGAAAATAAATACAAGTAAAGCAGCGGTAGCAGATTAAAAACCCATCATCATCATTTCAGAAAACCAACATAGTCAAGTACATAATATCAAAATGTCATGATCCAAAATACAACATGAGTCTAGATACGTGATAACAAAATACATGGTAAAACATCAGTACTAATCCCCAGAAATAAAAGATAAGCCACAGCTAGCTCAGATCCGTACATGAGCTATCCAACAAGCAAGTCAAAGATCCACTAAGCAGATGTAGTCCCTCCTTGAGAACCTGTGGGGGGGGGGGGGAAACGGAAGAAAAGAAGCGAAAGAAAACAGGTCAGTCAAAAAGACTGGTAAGCCCTACTACGATCAATCTATAAACTAATAAAGTTAACAGTATGATGGAAACTGAGATGAACATACTGGCAATAGATAAAGGTGACATCACATAGACGAGATTAAAACTTTGCACCACGGTGTACTAGCAAACCCACAAAACAGATCTTGATCCCTTAGCCCAAACTTTGGCCCAATAACATGAAGTGACCTTAGTATAAGGCCCAGCCCAACGGTCTAGTCGATCGGCTCCCTATAAACCTAACACGTCGAGTGTTGGTGTCCATACGGCCCACATGGATGTAGTCAGACTGTGCTGGGTCCACCATCGGGTGTATCAAGCCCTAAGGTGTCAACCCCAGACACCTAAGCAATAATGCACAGTCTAAGCCTACTGGTACCCGTGCCTCGAGTTTGTCCAACATCGGACTACGTGCACGTCCGTAGCCCGCCGGACCCGCACCGCTGTACCACTCAGCCGTCGCTTTGGTCGCTTACATCAGTCCAGTAATCGTGCCCCGCCCTAACCTAGCTGTAGGGTTGTGGTGATACCAAACTGGGATTACTGCTGGAACAGACCACGTTGCTAGGGTTTCTAAGAGGGTTAAGTGTGGTTTTAACCCTTCACTAATCATGGATTAAATTAGTTAAGTGTACTCGCTTAACCCCATCTAATCCTCGCATCCCCATTATTGGTTAAGTATTAGTGGGTCATGACTTAACCCTAATCATGAGGCATTAATTAATTAACGCACCCAACCTCTCACATTAGACCTCCGTGGTTACCTGGGAAGATTTACACCACGTCTAGGTCTAACCTCGGGTCTTATGGTGCAACATGACCAACTACCCACATTAGACCCTACATTGTGGTTACCTGGGAAGATTTACACCACAACTAGGTCTAACCTCGAGTTGGCCATATCATGTTATCTAATGTCATGTCCACATCAAAACATATTTACAAGTTAACATATACTTGGGTAGACCTAACTTAATAGGTAAATTCCCAAGGGGTAGACCTAACTTAATAGGTAAATTCCCAATCCTTTAGTTTCATGTATTTTTAAGTTTACCCAAACCCTCCCAACGTCATTATCTTGCTTACATATTCGTCATAACGCATAAGGGTATAAAAGGTAACTTGGCATAACATACATGATAGACTTCACATATCATAATAATGATGCATAACATGTTAGACTTGCAAATCATGTCATAGTGAACTCGCATAAACATGCATAACCCATAAAACTTGCATAACATGGTAAGGTGAACTTGCATAAACATGCATAAGCCATTAAACTTGCATAACATGGTAAGGCGAACTTGCATAGCATGCATAATCCATTAAACTTGCATAACATGGTAAGATGAACTTGCATGAGCATGCATAACCCATGAAACATGTAGAACATGACATAATAAACTCGCATAAGCATGCATAACTTGTGAAACATGTAAAACATGGCATAGTAATCTCGCATATGCATGCATAACTTATGAAACATGTAGAACATGACATAATAAACTCGCATAAGCATGCATAACTTGTGAAACATGTAAAACATGGCATAGTAATCTCACATATGCATGCATAACTTATGAAACATGTAGAACATGACATAATAAACTCGCATAAATCTCAACTTTCACCAAACATTAACTTTAGAGTTTTTAAAGTGAAGGTAAGAGGGCTTACAAATATAAACAAGCCACAAATCCACCAAATAAGATGAAGAAGCCCTTTTAAAAACTCAAAACAAAGCCTCAAATAAGAAAACCCTTTTGCAAGATCCCAAAAACACAAACTTAGCAAATCAAACTTGCTACTTAATGAAGTATGCAAGTTATTAAGCATTCATACAACATAGAAAAGGTTGTATGATCATCATATCTTCATAGGATTTAACTTTGAGGAAGGTGGAGGCTAGGGATTTTAGATGGAGGCCATTTGAGGATTCAATTTGGCATAGTTTAGTTGCAAGATTGATTAATGAGGCTTTAGGGTAGGATTAGGGGTATATTTATAGAGAATTAGAGTGTTTTAGGCCCTAGGATTAACCCTAGATTTGGTTTGGCCCGTCAGATCTTAGAATTCTCCAGAACCAAGCCACATGACCCAACCCAAATCAGAAATGGTGCACCAGGCTGAACTGCCTGGGCACCCCCTGTCGACAGGGCTGTCGACAGGGCAGTCGACACCCTGGGTGCCCTGTCGACATGCCTGTCGACATGGGCCCCCCCCTGGCGGGAATTTTCCCGCCTAACCCTGATTAGCCCTAAACCTCGATTTTAATTTGAAATTTAAATCTGTCTTTAGTATAGAAATTTCTGAAAACTTCAATGGGCCTTAACCGGGTCATACGGACTCCGATTTTCGAAAACTCGGACTCTATTTCGCGTATTTTTCCGAGACGAACGCAATGGCATAGCCCGTTTCCCCTAATTCTGATTTTTAAATTAAATTCTGCCTCGATTTATGTTATAACAGTTTATTGAAAATACGGGTTGTTACATTCTCCCCTCCTTAAAGGATTTCGTCCCCGAAATCTTCAAGTTAGGAAGAACATATCCTACCATCCAACATCCATCTACTCAAAACATCATCCACGAGCACCCATTGTCCTTAAAGGATTCTAAATGCTGTATGAACATATGCAAAAGTGTGTGTATATGTACTTATCTAATGCGAAGATCAATGCAAAATATGTTAGTGAAATGTATCCATATGTATGCAAATCTCTAACATAATGTATAATCTCTACATGCGTGCTCAATCATACATCCATATGCAACATCCATGTGATTGCATACAAATTTCATCCAAGAATATGCATAAACACCCATGCACATGCAATATGAGGAGTGTGTGAGCCGATCTAGTGCCTAATGTGTATCATGCATCCACGAGTAACCACTTGCAAACACTTGCAACCACTTGCAACCATCAAACATAACATGTTTCAAACACATGTTTCATCCAAAGGGTTTCTACCTAAGGTTCTCATGACAAGATTTGCACGATGACTAGATAATCATGGATAGCAAAGAGAAAGATATACTAACAAAGGAAAGAGATTGAGAGTGTACCCTCAAACAGGAATGGATAAAGCCCACGCATCTTCTCCTCGGTTTCCCAAGTTGCGTCCTCTTCGGTTTCTCCCCATTGAACTTTCACTAACCTGACCTCGCGATTCCTTAGCTTCTTGGTCTCTGTCCCCAAGATACGAATCGGAGCTTTCCTTAAAGTTGCTTCTTTCTCTACCTCCACGTCTTTAAGCATGTTAGGCTCAACCACCTCAGCGGACTCATGCAGGCACTTTCGGAGATGCGAGACATGAAAGACATTATGCACTCCGGACAACTTCTCGGGCAATTGCACTCTATAAGCCATCTTCCCAATTCTCTCAATGATGGGGAAGGGTCCAACGAATCTCGGTGCTAACTTCCCAACAGCTCCGAACCGGACCACATTCCGCAAAGGAGAAACCTTCACGAAAACCTTGTCCCCAACTTCAAACTCCAATTCGGACCTTCGCCTGTCAGCATAGGATTTCTGCCGGTCTTGGGCCGCTTTCATCCGTCTTCTAATCAACTCAACCTTCTCGGATGTATCCCTAATCATGTCGGGTCCAAGTATAAGCTTATCCGTGGACTCCCACCAACATGTAGGTGACTTGCACGGCCTCCCATATAAAGCCTCAAACGGTGCCATACCAATGCTCGCCTGATAACTGTTATTATAAGCAAATTCAACAAGAGGAAGGTGGTCTTCCCAAGTACCACCAAAATCCAAGATGCAAAGTCTCAACAAGTCCTCAAGCACTCGATTCACCCTTTCGGTCTGGCCATCCGTCTGTGGGTGATAGGCCGTACTCAAGTTCAATTTCGTGCCCATAGCCTCCTGCAAGCTGTTCCAGAATTGACTAGTAAAGATGGGGTCTCGTTCACTGACTATGCTGGAAGGGACTCCATGTAGTCGTACTATCTCACGAAGATATACAGATGCTAGTCCAGATGCGGTCCTTTTGCTCTTTACTGGGATAAAATGAGCACTCTTCGTGAGCCTATCCACAATGACCCATATGCTCGTATTCCCCTTCCTGGACCTTGGAAGCCCATCAATAAAGTCCATAGAAATGCTCTCCCACTTCCATAGCGGGACCTCTAGCGGATGTAATAGCCCACCGGGCTTCTTTGACTCAGCTTTTACTCTCTGACAAGTAACACATCTCGAGACAAACTCCGCCACATCCTTTTTCATTCCAGGCCAGAAGAAAACGCGCTTCATGTCCTTATACATCTTATCACCACCTGGATGTATAGTCATTTTGGAGCGATGTGCTTCCTCAAGAACTTTCCTCACCAAGTCTTCTACCATCGGAACACAAAGCCTTCCATCTCTCCTCAGCCAACCCTTATCGTCTATAGAATATCGAGCAAGGTGACTAGATGTCTCCCCTCGAACCAGCTTGTCCATGATCTCAATTATCTGGGGGTCTTCCTTCTGTGAAGCCCCGACTTGATCTAAAAGGGTAGGCCTGAGCTCTATAGATGCCAAGGAACCGGTCACCGACTCCATTGCCAAAGAGAAATCAAAGGTCGCCAAGAACTCTAAATTCTTCATCTCAACAAATAGAGGACTTAGCGTCAATCTTTTCCTACTCAATGCATCCGCTACAACATTCCCCTTGCCAGGGGTATAGGATATCTCAAAATCATAAGAAGCCAAAAATTCCATCCATCTTCGCTATCTTAAGTTCAGATTTTTCTGCGAAAAGAGATACTTCAAAGACTTATGATCAGTATATAGCTCAAATCTCTCTCCCAGAAGATAATGACGCCATGCTTTGAGCGCATATACAATCGCTGCCAGCTCTAGATCATGAGTGGGATAATTCCTCTCATGCACCTTAAGTTGCCTCCCACCAAAACATATAACTCTGCCCTCTTGCATCAGAACGGCACCCAATCCCGTGCCACAAGCATCAGTGTACACGGTAAATATCTTACCACCATCGGGTAAAGCTAGAACGGGTGCGGAGGTAAGGGCTCTCTTGAGTCTCTGAAAAGCAAGCTCACAATCCATATCCCAAGCAAAGACTAAGTTCTTCTTCATCAACTTAGTAAGAGGAGCGGATATCTTCGCGAAGTCCTTGATGAACTTCCGGTAAAAACCCGCAAGACCCAGAAAGCTTCTCACCTCGGTTGCATTCCTTGGAGTCTTCCAATCCTGAACTGCAACCACCTTAGCGGGATCCACCGCTAAGCCTTGCTTGGATACGATATGCCCAAGAAATCTGACTTCCCTTCTCCAAAAGTGGCACTTGGAGAACTTGGCTTTTAACTGGTGTGCTCTGAGTGTGTCCATCACCTCTACTAGGTGCCTCGCATGCTCTTCCTCATCCTTGGAGAAGACTAGAATATCATCAACAAAGACCACGACAAACTTATTCAAGAACTCCCGAAACACCCTACTCATCAAATCCACAAAATACGCGGGTGCATTCGTCAAACCGAACGGCATAACCAGCCATTCAAAGAATCCGTCTGGAGTTCTGAATGCAGTCTTGTCTATACTGTCTTCAGCCACTCTGAGCTGATGAAAACCCGTAGCAAGATCAAGCTGAGAGAAAACAGAAGCACCAACAAGTTGATCAAAGAGATCATCTATCCTTGGTAACGGGTGTCGGTTCTTCTTAGTCAGCTTATTCAATTCTCTATAATCCACACAGAGTCGAAGAGAGCCATCTGCCTTAGTTGCAAACACCACAGGCGCTCCCCATTCGGATATACTCCTCCTGATGAAGCCCTTCTCAAGCAATTCTTTCACTTGCTTGCTCAGCTCCCGTCTCTCACGCGGAGCCATATGCCGAACGGGCAAAGAAACAGGTTTAGCATTATCCACCAGATAGATGCGAAAGTCGATCTCTCGTTTAGGGGGCAACCCCTTAACTTCTTCAAAAACGTCTGGATAATCTCGGACCACCCTTACAGACTGAAGGGCCTCCTCCGATGAGTCGAGAGATTCTAGATAGCATAACATGACGGGATTCTTCGGATTGCATGAAATCTCTAAGGTGTTGCCCAGGCGAGTCACAAGCCTTACAACCCTATGCTCACAATCCAGAATGGCTCCATATCTAGACAGCCAATCCATGCCCAAGATCAATCCGTATCCCCTGAAACCTAGAACATACGCACTACACAAGAACTCAACGCTGAGTATAGAGATCCTTAGATCCTCACATATCATAGATAGATGAGCAGAACCCCCAATGGGATTCGAAACACAAACGGGATCATCCACTAAGCTAGTACTGAGGTGCAAGCTATCAACAAGATCAGATGAAATAAAGCTATGTGATGCACCGGAATCAAACAAGGTACGTACTGGAAGATCAGCGATATAAACAAGGTTCTCAACAGAAACACTACCTCTCTCGGGAACTGAAGCGGCATTGAGAGCATGAACTTGCCCTCCTGAAGATCCAGCCTGTCCTTTCTTCTTTGGGCATTCTTTGCTGAAGTGCCCAGTCTCTCCACAAGAAAAGCATCCACCACTAAGCTTCCTTTTCTTCTTCCTGCAATCCTTAGCAAAATGCCCATCTATGCCACAGTAATTGCACTTCCCCTTGCCTTTGTTGTTGCCCTTCTTGTTCTTATTCTGATTTCCTTGACTGCTTTGACCTTGGTTGCCTTTGCCTTGAGAATCAGCCTTCTTTGCTTGTGTATCGCCCGACTTGACTTCCTTCTTTCCCTCTCCCTGGAGCAGAGCCATATTGACCAAACTCTCGAAAGTGGCTCCATGCGGAATATGTGACATCGCCAAGCCCTGTAGCGGCTCATTCAATCCTCTGGCAAATCGAAGAGCCTTCTTCTCCGGGGTGTTTACTATATCCAAACCAAAGCGGGCCAGCTGATTAAACTTGTTCACATACTCCTTGATAGACATATCACCTTGCTTTAATGAAATGAACCTCTCCATTTGTAAATTCGCCTCGGCTGAAGATAGAAACTTGGTCACAATTCTAGCCCTCAAATCAGCCCAGGTCTCAACGGGCCTCGTCCCATTGGTAACCTCCCACCAATAGGCCGCCTCATCCTTCAAAAGCCATACGGTCAATAAGATTTTCCTCTCGTCATCAATCCCAAAGATAGCAAACAAGTCCTCCGTGTCCTTCAGCCAATTCCTAGCTTCAACGAAAGATTCCGTGCCTAGGAAATTCTTGCCCCCCATTGCCTTGAAGTCTTTGCACACCTTTGTAAACTCAATCTGAGGATGCTGAGGGGGAGGAGGGGGAAGAGGAGCCTCAGCAACGGGAGGAGGAGGAACATTAGCAACGGGAGGGGGAATATTAACTGCTGGAGGAGGGGGAGCAGGGACCACCGGAGGAGGGATATTAGGGATAGGATTCTCAACTACAGGAGGAGGAGTGGGAGTAGGGTTGGCGGGACCAGCTGCCGCCCTAGCTTCTAGGAGTCTCCTATACCAAAGTGGTACGTTCACTCCATCTGGGATGTCAAGATTCTCAGCCATACTGAAACAAAAGATAAGATAAGATCAGGTCAAGGGAACGAAGGATAACGCTGATGGCTTTTGGGGATTAGCCTTAAAATAATCTAGACTTTATTTTGGAAAATACTTAGTAGGTTTTTGAAAATAGTTTTTCAAAAGGGTTTTTTTTTTTCAAAAGTTTTGTTCAATCTTGTTAACCTTGTGCTCTGATACCAAATGTAACACCCCACCTCCGCTAGGATCACTCCTTAGAATGTACTAGCTTTGGAGGGGCGTTATTGTGAAGGTAAAACATGCACACAGATATCGCAAGACAGAATTTATGAAAATAAATACAAGTAAAGCAGCGGTAGCAGATTAAAAACCCATCATCATCATTTCAGAAAACCAACATAGTCAAGTACATAATATCAAAATGTCATGATCCAAAATACAACATGAGTCTAGATACGTGATAACAAAATACATGGTAAAACATCAGTACTAATCCCCAGAAATAAAAGATAAGCCACAGCTAGCTCAGATCCGTACATGAGCTATCCAACAAGCAAGTCAAAGATCCACTAAGCAGATGTAGTCCCTCCCTGAGAACCTGTGGGGGGGGGGGGGAAACGGAAGAAAAGAAGCGAAAGAAAACAGGTCAGTCAAAAAGACTGGTAAGCCCTACTACGATCAATCTATAAACTAATAAAGTTAACAGTATGATGGAAACTGAGATGAACATACTGGCAATAGATAAAGGTGACATCACATAGACGAGATTAAAACTTTGCACCACGGTGTACTAGCAAACCCACAAAACAGATCTTGATCCCTTAGCCCAAACTTTGGCCCAATAACATGAAGTGATCTTAGTATAAGGCCCAGCCCAACGGTCTAGTCGATCGGCTCCCTATAAACCTAACACGTCGAGTGTTGGTGTCCATACGGCCCACATGGATGTAGTCAGACTGTGCTGGGTCCACCTTCGGGTGTATCAAGCCCTAAGGTGTCAACCCCAGACACCTAAGCAATAATGCACAGTCTAAGCCTACTGGTACCCGTGCCTCGAGTTTGTCCAACATCGGACTACGTGCACGTCCGTAGCCCGCCGGACCCGCACCGCTGTACCACTCAGTCGTCGCTTTGGTCGCTTACATCAGTCCAGTAATCGTGCCCCGCCCTAACCTAGCTGTAGGGTTGTGGTGATACCAAACTGGGATTACTGCTGGAACAGACCACGTTGCTAGGGTTTCTAAGAGGGTTAAGTGTGGTTTTAACCCTTCACTAATCATGGATTAAATTAGTTAAGTGTACTCTCTTAACCCCATCTAATCCTCGCATCCCCATTATTGGTTAAGTATTAGTGGGCCATGACTTAACCCTAATCATGAGGCATTAATTAATTAACGCACCCAACCTCTCACATTAGACCTCCGTGGTTACCTGGGAAGATTTACACCACGTCTAGGTCTAACCTCGGGTCTTATGGTGCAACATGACCAACTACCCACATTAGACCCTACATTGTGGTTACCTGGGAAGATTTACACCACAACTAGGTCTAACCTCGAGTTGGCCATATCATGTTATCTAATGTCATGTCCACATCAAAACATATTTACAAGTTAACATATACTTGGGTAGACCTAACTTAATAGGTAAATTCCCAAGGGGTAGACCTAACTTAATAGGTAAATTCCCAATCCTTTAGTTTCATGTATTTTTAAGTTTACCCAAACCCTCCCAACGTCATTATCTTGCTTACATATTCGTCATAACGCATAAGGGTATAAAAGGTAACTTGGCATAACATACATGATAGACTTCACATATCATAATAATGATGCATAACATGTTAGACTTGCAAATCATGTCATAGTGAACTCGCATAAACATGCATAACCCATAAAACTTGCATAACATGGTAAGGTGAACTTGCATAAACATGCATAAGCCATTAAACTTGCATAACATGGTAAGGCGAACTTGCATAGCATGCATAATCCATTAAACTTGCATAACATGGTAAGATGAACTTGCATGAGCATGCATAACCCATGAAACATGTAGAACATGACATAATAAACTCGCATAAGCATGCATAACTTGTGAAACATGTAAAACATGGCATAGTAATCTCGCATATGCATGCATAACTTATGAAACATGTAGAACATGACATAATAAACTCGCATAAGCATGCATAACTTGTGAAACATGTAAAACATGGCATAGTAATCTCACATATGCATGCATAACTTATGAAACATGTAGAACATGACATAATAAACTCGCATAAATCTCAACTTTCACCAAACATTAACTTTAGAGTTTTTAAAGTGAAGGTAAGAGGGCTTACAAATATAAACAAGCCACAAATCCACCAAATAAGATGAAGAAGCCCTTTTAAAAACTCAAAACAAAGCCTCAAATAAGAAAACCCTTTTGCAAGATCCCAAAAACACAAACTTAGCAAATCAAACTTGCTACTTAATGAAGTATGCAAGTTATTAAGCATTCATACAACATAGAAAAGGTTGTATGATCATCATATCTTCATAGGATTTAACTTTGAGGAAGGTGGAGGCTAGGGATTTTAGATGGAGGCCATTTGAGGATTCAATTTGGCATAGTTTAGTTGCAAGATTGATTAATGAGGCTTTAGGGTAGGATTAGGGGTATATTTATAGAGAATTAGAGTGTTTTAGGCCCTAGGATTAACCCTAGATTAGGTTTGGCCCGTCAGATCTTAGAATTCTCCAGAACCAAGCCACATGACCCAACCCAAATCAGAAATGGTGCACCAGGCTGAACTGCCTGGGCACCCCCTGTCGACAGGGCTGTCGACAGGGCAGTCGACACCCTGGGTGCCCTGTCGACATGCCTGTCGACATGGGCCCCCCCCCTGGCGGGAATTTTCCCGCCTAACCCTGATTAGCCCTAAACCTCGATTTTAATTTGAAATTTAAATCTGTCTTTAGTATAGAAATTTCTGAAAACTTCAATGGGCCTTAACCGGGTCATACGGACTCCGATTTTCGAAAACTCGGACTCTATTTCGCGTATTTTTCCGAGACGAACGCAATGGCATAGCCCGTTTCCCCTGATTCTGATTTTTAAATTAAATTCTGCCTCGATTTATGTTATAACAGTTTATTGAAAATACGGGTTGTTACAAACGTCGTTACTAATTACTTTAGACTTAGTGGATTTCAAACCAAACTGTTTTCATTACCTAGGAAGTGTTGTTATATATAAAAATCATGCTTAAGTTTGGTTAACAACATTAATTTATCGTTACAGTTCAAAACTTGTCATACGCTATAATATTCTCCTTTATAACTATTCTTGACATAACAGTCACGCTTCAGCCTAGTCAACAACATTAGTTTATCGCTATAGTTCTAAGCCTTGCAATACGCTGCCATATTCCCTTTATACAAATCTTGACATCTCTTTCCGTTACAAACTGATATGGTTCCTCGATAATACTGAAGCCGTTCAAGTTGGGTTATTTTATTTACCTATCAGACCTTGATCTACAACGTTCTTATCTTAGAATAGATATAAGTTCATAAATCTAAACACCTTGTTACTAATAATATTAATTAAACCGTATTTCTTGCTTTATTTTAAAAGTTTATGATGCCATATCCTGATTTGAAAACTCGGTTGTTTATACTTATTTAAATTAGTCATTAACTCTTCACTTCATCTTCCTTAAACATTTCTCTTTTAAACTTCTCTTATCAAAAATCGTTCACATTCTTTGTCTTTTTGGCAAATTTACCTCTTATTCAAATTATTGTATGCAATCCAAATAAACATCTCAATACAAACTTAATACTATCTTAAATGTAATCCATTTAAGAACCAATTACTTTAATCAAATAGTGATTAACTTGATCATTTGCTGAAGTACAACAGTTTACTTCATTATAAATGAATAATACTAATTACATTAGTTTAGTATTATTAAACTCCACTAATTAAAAAGGTAATTAAATCTTATAAATTTTCGATTAATTTATTTTCATTAGATTAATTGAAGACCAATTCATTTAATAATCATTTTCTAAACAAACATTTGATTTAATCAACTTCATTACATCGGTTAATTCGTTAACTGATTTTAATTATTATAATGTGACGAAAAGGAATTTCGCTCGATCCGAATCAGTCGCTAAACCGATCTAAACCGTTCGAAATGCCTGATTGTTTGAGAACACGAAAAATAGAATGCAGACGGAAGAACATTTCATATACACGTTAAAAATTCTATTTTTAACTATAAAATATTTTTAACTATATAAATATTTTATTTCATTTCACATCACATCACACAATCAACTACACATCAAAATCAAACAAACAAGCATACAAGCCATCCATGGTCTGTGGACAACGGGTGTCGGGTGCTACTAAACACCTCTGCATCCTAGTACATATTATTAACTAGAAAAAGAAAGTTAAAGTGAGAAGTTATCACAGAGAGCTAAATCCAACGCCGCGACTCTTCATATGTAGGAAATCTTCACCACCTCTTCTTTTGTCACTTTCATTGCCTGTAGTCACTACATATATAAAAATCACATTTTTACTTTGCTATTCAATATATAAAAATCAAAATTTTAAGGTCTTCAACCACCGTCTGGATAATTACTGATGATCTTGATTGGGATGTACACCCAAGAAGATGGAAACAGTTGGTGATCGTCCAGACGTACTTGGCGATCGATGGATATGCAGGGTACTAGGTGCCTCCGGTTTCGTTCAGACCCAGAACGGACTTGTAAATGGACTGTGTGTCTGACATTGGATTTTAGTCTGTGTGATTGATTTCTATTAAATATATATCTGTTTGGCAGCGGAGAACTTATTCTCTTGCTTAACGCCCTTCTCTGAGACGTACGAGCTCAGAGGTTATATACTGATGGATATCAAACGCATAGAGTGAATTGCCTGTGTGGCATGCCTAAGTGGCAAATGATCAAGGCTTTTGTTGAAAAGCAGAGTCTTGTGGTCGACGATCGAAGCACGGCCTTTGTGGCATAGCTTTGTGTAACGTTTACCTCGCGAGTTTCACACCCGGTATGAATCAGAAACGGGAGAGGACATCAGGGAGGGCATATGTTTCCTTCTAGCTAAAAGTGTTGTTAGTGGTTTTACACGCCCTGACGAGTTTGACTTATGTGGTTGTTGCTGTTGCGAGGCGCCTCGGTTTGATCGGACGATCCGGGTCCGATGGAGTCATTTTTTGGCTCATTGATGCCCCAAAAGGGGGGAGACGTATTGTTCAGGCATAATAATCCACATCGGTGGACCAGCCCTGACGATTCAAGGGGCAGTTGCTGCTGTTCCTGAGACACGGGCTAGAGCGTCTCGAATCGGTAGAGGACTTTCTTTTGCCTTGGTTCATAGACGGAAATCCAATTTCCAAATACGTGACATTTGCGGTTTTTGATTGTAGAGCCTAGTATGGCAACATGATATATGGTACCCATGCCGTCTATGATTGATACTTATGATTTGAAGTTGTTTCACCCACTATGCACTTATAGTAGTATCAAATGATTTGTTTTTAACGTACTAAGCATGTTTGGCTATTATAAGGGAAAACCCTGTCCCCCGGCTTGCGTTGCATTGTGTGATAGGACCTGGGTCTTATAATAGCTTCATTTTTCCAAAAAGCATTGCGCTGTTTTGTTATATACACTAGTATTCGTGGGAGGAAACCCGTTCCATGTTATACGGCGTGGTCCCTTGATATATCTGATTTAAAGTAAAGTTTTAAATAGCTGTTTTAGTTCTCACACCAGTCCAATGACTGACTTGGAGTTTATTGTTTTAACCTAAACTCTGGGTGCCCTTATTTTGACACGGGCAGCTAGTAGTTTTGGTTTTGCAGATTTATATTGACAGGATCCTGGTTAACAGATGGAATGATATCTGGAATGCTTTGTATCCGTATATCTCTTCTGGTTGTGTATTGTATTATTTTCCGCTGCTATGTAATGTATTGTAATCTCTAATATTTATTGAATGTAATATTCATTTATACTCTGTATATTCTTTTATTCTGATGGAGTTGTGGTAATATACAATGAAATGTTCTCCCGTTTGCGTTTTATTTTGTCGTGTTCTCAAAACGATCAGGTGTTTTGAACGGTCTAGGTCGGTTTAGCGACTGATTCGAATCGAGCGAAATTCCAGGTCGTCACATATAACCATTAGATTAATATAATTAATCTAATAATATCTCTTAACTGTTTTCTTTAAATTAATTATCCAAATTATTTACTTGTCGGATAATTACAGCTTCGTACTTCTTTAACTAAATAATCGTTTATATTTACTTTATAAAACAAATTGTAAAATACCAGTTTATAAACGAACTTCTATTATAATTTAAACTTAGCTTTAATTATAAAAATAAAATTTTTATAATTAACTTCGTTGATTTGCCTGATGGCCAATCAACTCCTTAACAAAACGATGGTTTTACGGTCGACTATTACCACTTTCTTAATCGATATAGTTTATTGATTTATTGAAACAAATGTTGAATTTTCGTTCAACATCAACATTCATATGGGGTTTTACTGTTACTTGTGTTCAAACAGTGCATATATAAAACAAATCAGTTCATATAAATATCGAGGAATCCGGTTGGATTCCTCCAACCGGTTTCCTGCACTTACAGATGTTAGTCAACACAATTAACACTAACTCTATACCAGGGAATATTATAAACAGTGGAATTAGTGTCCAGTCGATGATGTGTACATATGCATCGATATATATTATTCAACCAAATTAACTGTGATCTACCTAACGACCATCACACAGCATTCAACCAATATAATTAAAAATATAATTATAATATTTTAAAATAGATCAGAGTTAGTGAATTTACTCAACTTTGCGCGTTAACCGTTAAATACGATTTGCGTCTGTCGGATTCCTTTTGAAAACGCATGTAGCCCAGTTTATTCCTATCCATGATTTTGAACACTGCTTCTCATCGTCGTCCTTCTGGGCCTACACAGCCTAGTTCATCTCCACCTTCCTCTTCGTCTTCGTAGCTGCCGGATCCACCGTTTCCGCCCATACAAGTCCTTTACCATTTACTTCCGCACAGTAATTTAGTGATCCACTTCAGCCTTTATGGCCTTTTCCCCCTTTATTTTTATCTTTTTCTTTTTCTTTTTATCATTGGGCTTCATGTTAACTATTGGCCCACCCACACTTCAAATCCACTTCCGCACATCCTCTTCTTCCATCTCCAGATAAATACTTATGGAACCTCAAACCCGTTCGTTTTTGGTGAACTCATTCCCTTTCACTTCTCAACGAAAAACTGGAAACCGCACTACATGCCGTGAATCATTTCACACTTCCACCCCTCCCTAGAACACATACGCACAGGAGAAGATCCAACCAGTCCTTCACGTCAGGTACAACATGCACATCTTCATGTTTACACATAAACACTCTACTTCTATGATTCCATGCTGCCGTGAAAAACACATTGGAACTGTTGCCTTTCTCCTCTCCTACTCACGGTCCAAACATTCACCCACATCCCCTTTCATTTCGTGCATTTACCCCATGCCTAAACTTTATGCTTGTGCTTCAGTACTTCATTTTAACATGCACACAACTCACCTCAATCCATACTCCTCATGATACTACAACTCGCATGGTCTCCTACATATCCACGTTCATGAATCTCACCTTCACCCGCAAGATCAATCCTCGCCATTTTACATAAACGCGTCCATCCACTTCGCTCAACAAATTCCACAGTCCACACAAACATTTCCATGCACACCCTCCCCAACAGTATTGCATTTTTCCACATTTTGCTCCAACTTTTCCACATATTCCAAACATATACACTTCACGAGCCTGCATGAGAACTGCACCATCTCTTTTCTCATTTGCCAACACGGATTGACTATGCACTGCATTGGAACCACTCCTCCCCTTTTCGTCACTTTCCCATGTTTCAACACAAACTCCTAACTCACATCTATCCCCTTCAACGGTTTTTCCTTTACGCTGCACTACCTCTGGCGGCTTCCAGACCACCGCAACTTCCCACTCCGCCTTGCACCGCAACCGAAACCTTCTTTCCCTGTAGCCGCATACACTCATGCTATGCCATGACCACTTGTGAACCACCCATTTGACTATCTATCCCATCTCCGACCACCGATTATCTTCCGCATCGCCCGCTTACAGACCCCTTTTTGCTGTTTTTAGTTTGGTTTCTTTGACTGGTAGAAGCGATGGTTTTGAATCATTTAACCAGGTTGAGTATTTATTTATATTCGTGCTTGTTTTGATATAATGAATTAAGAATAGGTGGCGAATTCGTATTTTATGTTTTCTGAAGCAAGAATAATCGGTGATGTATTTATATATTGGGGAGTCTTCATGGGTAAGAAATAGGTTGTAGGCCCTAACAGTCGGGTATAGGGGAATGGCTTTATACAATTGTTTTCTTAAGAGGTAAGATCTGTAAATCCTTAGAAAAGAAGCTTCAGATGGATTTAAAAGATTAGATAGGCTAAATAGAAGTAGGCGTTGACAAATTTGAGATCAAGGTATGCATAAGCCATACGGCAGTGACAAGATGTTGCAAGAAACGTACACAAGCATGTGCTTAGCGTTCTTCTTTTGTGAGCAAGAGAAGATATTTTATTTCCAAACAATCACGTGTTACTACTCAAGAGAAATAGAGAAAATTGTATCAATTTGGAGTCATAAGTATTGTTCAAAATCCTTCAGCTTTCCAATGTCTTAAATGGACGATTTAATTCTATCATGCTGTATGATTACTATTCGGATTGAAAAGCGTATGTAATGTCTACGCTAGCAAGAATATTGGTTTGCATGGATTTCCATTTTCATGTGCATGATTTCTACTTTGTACTAGTTTATGTGTATAATTTGAAAACAATTATGAATTTAAATAAAAGGATGGGTCCGTACTCCTGGTTTCTAACTTCTTACTTCACAGTTCATGATCGGATAATGGATTCAAATGCCAAACACGCTCAAGCTAGATTGGTTTAATTATAGCAGATGGCTTTGATTTGAAAGTATATGTTAACACTAAAGCGGTATCCGTTACAAAGAACTCCGTTTACTTATCGACCACTACAGGCGAAAATAAAAATACCGTTGTATTCAGCAATGTGTCACGATCCCAAAAGTATAATAATATCCGTAGGTTGACTCATATTTTGAAACCCCAAACTATTGATATAGGGTGCAAAATGCTCCAAATAAAAAGTTGCATATTTAATTAATTAAAAATTACAGTAAAATTCTAAAATTTAGGTTATCATTACGTCTCAAAAGAACCTTGTCCAAATTCGAATCCGATATCTAGTTATTTCAGATAAACCGTTATGGCCAAAAACGAATATGCCGCTGTTTTTCTGAACATTTAGTTTGGACATAACTTCCCATTTACAATATGAAATCTTGGTTTTTCACTTCCATTAGAAAGATACTGTTTAATGGATTTGAACGTTTCTTGTTTCGAAGAAATCCGATTAATAATAGGTCCTGTATACTAAGTTGAAATTCAGAATGTTAAATTACGAACTGCCGCGATATTACGGGGTTGATTATATTTAATATATATTTTTATACGTTCAACTTCATTTTAATTAATATAGAAATTCACTTATATTATGAATTCAATATTTAAACTAATTTAAATATTTAAATACAAACCGATAAAAATGCGGAACGTTACATACCTTCCCCCTTAAAAGAATTTCATCCCGGAAATTACTAAGCTAGGAATAATGCCACATCCTATTATGACCGGGTTAAATCTTTTGTTTTATTTCTCAAATTTCAGTTTTAACCGAACAAATTAATTATTTTAATTAAAATATTAATTCTCTTTTTATTAACGAATATTATCAACAACTCTGAAAATTTTGTAACACCTTAAATTTTCTAGAAATTTTGCCGGCATCTCCTCTGCACGGCTCAATTGTCGCAACTACAATTCACCTCTCTGGGCTTCTCCAACCCAAAAGAAATTCAAACAGCCAAGCGGCTTTCCAAAGATAGATCATAAATCTCATACCCATTATAATATAAACCTGTACCTTTTTTCGGGCATCCCACTCTATTGCTTCCATTTGTAATCCATTCAACATATACCATTTTATTTCCACTTGATTTCCATTCAAATTATCCTCGAACCACAACATCCACTTATAACTCCATTCAAACTCCAATTCCAAACATAATTCCAACTCTTAATTCATCAATTTGATTCCATTCCAGATTACTTCTAATCCAAACCAATTTCATTTAACTTAGTTAAATTTTTTATTTATTAATTCATTAGTAAATTTTAAATCCCGGAATTCAAATTCCTCGGGTTTTTATTTCAATCAGTTTGAAATCATATATATTGCATATAATAATAGAAATTCAAAACATTTGAATTTTTGAACAACTTGTTTTTCAAAACAATCTAAAACAAAATATTTGGTAGTAATCCGTCACTTAGAAACTCGAAAATGAACACCGATGATGGTCGACTTCATCATCGGAATTTATTTTCCAGTGATCAAAGTGAGTTCAATACTATATTACTTTAAAAACTCACTTATAAACACTTCATTTTGAAATCACTTCAGAATGTCTTTCAAAATGATTGGAAAACATTTTCAAATTTCCCCAGGATTTTAAATTCCTATATATTTAAATCCTTTCCCAGTTTACAGGTGTAACGACCTAGGGAAAAATCGACACTCGAATTTTCGACAATAATACATAAACCCGTATCACTTGCCAAAAACCCAAGTATCGAACCCCAGATTGTCAATAGAAAGAAGTTAGAGGGTGAGAAAATAAAGAAAGAATATTAGAATAGAAGAAAGAAGAAGAAAAACACATCAGAATCTCACAGCGGAACGAATAGAATATAGTATAACAAATCTCTTTATACAGAAGAAACTGTATATACATACCAACCATCAGAGTACAACAAATATCAGTCACAGCGGAAAATAACTTTATATAACTAGCGGTGAAGCCGCCTGCTTCCAACTCCTAAACTCGAAGCGAAACCTAACCTGGAACATACTTAGTCTGACCCGAGCACATTTGAAGCAAAGCAAAATACACTGGGTCAGTCTGGAATACTTTCAATGATAAATTCACAAAACACACAACTTGTTTAACTTAGGGAAATCCTTTATGAAATCAAAGGATAATAGTAAGACCAGCCCACACATAAACACGGACGGTTTATACCTTACTATAACCTAAACCATTTTGAAATCATAACTTATTCTGATATTATCGTAATGTCTAAATACAAATAATTTACAATCTAGCAGAACGCTTGCATCTCACGCTCCACATATATAGTATACAATTAAATAACGCGGGCGCTTATTGGATATTGGATTCCAACCTTGACAAGGTATGGGTCCACCTTCCGAATGTGTATCTCCAAAGGCGAATACACTGGGTTCAACAAGAACGTCTTGCAACCCGGCCCTCGCATGCCCGACCACTCATTTCGCTTGAGTGTATCAAATGTATGTCACCAATGGTTGGGATCAGCAACCGCCTCCCAAAAAGGGACAACATCGAATATAGATCAAAGAAGCAAATGGAATTTCTCTAGATAGGTGATTATACACCCTAATGGGAGCGACCCACATAGCCATGCCGCCTGCCCGATTTTTGTCATTTCCCGGTTGATGAGGCTTGAGGCTATAATCTAACATTAGAACATCTGGTCATCATTCACTTTGAATGCCACATCGTCAGATCCGTCAAATCACTAATTGACATCCACAAATATACTCTGGGTATAAAAGAAATGCCCCTCTTTTCCACCAACTAGGTATATTTGTAAAAATCAATGTACGTGGTTTTAAGGAAATAGTCTATCTGACATTCGTCCATAAAAGTCATCCAAGAATAGGATGAGCCGAAGATACCCTCCTACCGCATCCAATATAGGAATCACCCCATGGACCAGTAGTGAGAAGTCCTTGCAAATCCGTAGATTTCAACCACGACAGAATCACAAACCAAATAACTCTGGTTGCAAGCCAGAGAAATTCGACCAGTAGTCCCTCCGCTTATCAAGATCCACGGTCTTCACTTGCTCCGTCTTTAATCGTCGTCTTCACATATTTGCTGGTCGGAATGGTTTACGAATATAAATTCGATCCTGGTCTTTCCGTACCAACAATCGTATTTGGTCAGGTTTTGATAGTCGGTGTTTTAACTATCAAATAACAATTGTGTAAATGATTTCACTGATTCAGTGCTTGACATGACTTGGCCTTTTTAAAAATCTATTTAACAAAATAGTTAATAAACTTCTACTCTTCCAATACATTAGAAACATTACACTTAATTTTATTCTATTATAACAAAACTATTTTAAATGTTTTAGAACCATGTATATATATGGATTTCCACCTTTTCATTTCCTTGGTAAATGTCGAGAACTTCCTTCAAAACCTTTATCCCATTTTCTTATGCATGAGCATCTCACGATATATATTACTTAATGGTATTAATCAAGTTCCAATTCTAATATGGTCAAAACCAATGTTGACTTGTATCATTTATGACCAATTATTTTTATTAACATGGAAACTAATTTAGTATTGATTCATATTTCAAAACCTCACACTTGTACTCAATCCCTCTCGTATGGAATATCACATTGATTACAATACCTTTCACTCGTTTCAAACTAACACCATCACTTGATAAAAATGAAGCCATTCAAGTAGGGGTATTTTATTTACCTCTTAGACCTTGATCGACAACGTTCTTATCTCAGCATAATATCAGTTCGTCACTTAACTGTTTCACCAAAATCTTATTTACAATCTCGATTTCAAACTGGTTTTATAAACCGTTTCTTACATTTGAAATCCACGTTCAATATAATCTCTTTACTTAATTCCTTGAATTAAGGAAGTCTTCATTTAAACACAACTTTTAACTTAAAGCACAATTTCACTTATAAATCTCATTTACAAACCTTGTTTGAAAACTTGGATTTATAAATCTCTTTATAAACTCTTATCGCTCCTTTTGGTTAAACCATATTACCCCTTGATTATTCTTTAATTGAATTCAAATTAAAGTCAACGCTTAAATTATTAAAATAACCATTAACGTTAAGATTTAGTATATTAACACTAAACAACTCGAATAATTACTTTTAACTTGGTTTTTATCTTCAGCATCCCTTTCCAATATTTCCCATAAACTATGGTAAGTATTTCCCGTTTCGTTTGAAATCTTTATTTAAATTTTAACATTTTGCTTGATTGAATTCTTTAACTTTCAATGTTATCGTTATGGTTTAAAATCCCTTTTAACCTGGCTTATATTTCTTCCTAATATTATAACAACTCCATTCAATTGAATTCCTTTTTTCATTTCCCCTTTAAATTTATTAAATAACTTAATTAATTTAAAACACCATTTAATCGTTTAAACCAAACGATTATTGCATTTTTCAACCCGTAGGTATATTTGTTGGCTTTCTGCATTAACCTGCATAAACCATTTACATAACTTCTTTTATAACTCGATTAAAATATTTATAAATTTCTAATTTAATTATTTATATAAAACAACTAAAAAAACTCTAGTTCAGTTATAAAAATAATTTATGACATAAAATCTATGTCAATTCGCCTGACGGCAGAACGACGGTTAAAACAGTACCTTTTAGGCCATTCACTGCCAATTACCAAATCAACACTGTCGGTTGATTTAAACACATCACCGGTGAATATCTATTCAACCATCACGCTCAACTGGTTTTTTCTACCATAGGGGGTTCAATAAGTTCAATATCAATAATATAAAACAAACAAACAACATATATAATATTTGAGGAACCCGGTCGGATACCTCCAACCTGTTCTTCCCTGCACCACAGCACGTTATACATTTCATAATAATATATGAAATAAATTTAATATAATCTACCAATTTAAAATGATTAAATAACAGCAACCAATCAATCAAATAAACAGCCACTAGCAACGAATCAACCAATTTATTCATTTAAAGGTAAATTATAATTTAATATGAATTTACCACATCAAAGAATTCCAGAAGGTGTGAGAATTAAATCACCAGATTTATACATTTGGCGGTTGACGCGTTTGTTGCTTTTAATTTCAGTCGATCGTTCAAAATTTGCTGAATTTTCAACTGCGTCAGATCAGAGCCTAGTCAATGCCATCGTCTAGGTCTCATCCCTGTGATCCCAACGAATCCAGTTTCACTGAATTTTGTTAACGTATGAAAAAGTTACGTCAGTTTAAAGTTTCGTATATAAATCGATTTCTTTCTAAATTAATTACTAATAAATTTAATAATTAATTAACTAATGATTAACTAATAATAACTTAATTACCGTTTTCCCAGGTTAGTCCACGTCAGCTCCGAATTAAGAAGAACGCGTTTTCTTCTTTCGAAACCAACGATCCCCCGATCATCTTCTTCTTCGATACACAGTGTCACCATCCGTTCACGGCTGTCCCCCAACAATTGATCCCCACGCCGCCTGTAGGCCGTTAGAGACCGACCTGACACCCTAGTCTGATGCGCCACTCCGCCAAGAGCCAACTCCCCAAATGCCATGACCCAATTCTGCTCCGACCTCCTGAAATCCCAATTTCTGTTTATCTCCCGAATTGCGCCACCACATGCCTTCTTACACCACCGGACCACCACCGTTGTGACCGTCATACTCCCCTGCATCATTGCCTTCAGACTTCCTGGCCCCTTGACCCTCGTCGGTGCCGTAATCCACCAAGAACCGACCACAAAAAAAAAAAACAAGCCCAAAACTGAACACTCCGTTCAACTCTCTTACACTACCACTATGGCCAACTTCAGGTCATCGACCCAAAGCAGAAAATGACCGCCTCCTCGTCCTCTAGAACTTCACCTTCGAATCCAACATCACTCGACAACTCAAATTGCCAGAAGTTCATTAAAAATGAAAATCATTTCTTGTCGTTCTTCGCGATTTCCTGCCACCTCCGACCACCATTCCACCCCAACTTTTGTCAGCTACTAGCCCTTGACCCGATTTACACTTCTACTTCAGAACCCCCTAGCCAATTCATCACGGATCAAAAGATATAATTGAATTTGTTAGGAGGGCCTTTTCTGCAATTTTGTGGAGGCTGGAAAATGTTGGGTGGGAATGGCCAGAAATATAGGATGAGAGGATGTTATTTATAAAAGAAAATAATATTTATTTATATCGATGTGACGAACAATATTTTATTTCGTACCTATCGCGTTTTCGAACGTTGTTTATTTGCTCCTGCACTCACATACAAACCCCGTTCGAGAGGCGAATGGACGGTGTAGTATAATTTGACGATACAGTCCTAATGAAACTTGTTTTCATCGAATTCCGAGTTTGTTTGCTCCAATGGTGCTTGTTCACGTCCAAATGGTCGTTTTTTATTCACATTTTGTTTTTCCATGCTCACAATTAACCCCGATTGACGCGCCACTTGAAATCTAGCAATAATTTACTGTTGCGGTCCCAATAAAATTTGTTTCGTCGAAAACAGAGGTCGTTTGAATAAAGTACCTTTTATAACTACCCAATTCAAATAAAATAAACCAATTTTAAAATACCTCAATATAATATTGTTAAAATTTTGAAATTGGCCATATATGATCAGAATATCGTATACTACCAAAATAAAATAGCTCGGTTTGAATTTGAAGCCAAATCGATGTTATAAAAATTTAAAAACCCTTTATTTAATATAAATAACGATATAATATATAAAGGAAATTCCACAGCGATCTTTTCAAAATTTGATTTGGACATAAAATAAAATCTACAACACGAAAACTCAATTTTTCTCTTTCATTAGGAAAATATTATCAAACAGATTAGGACGTTTCTTGTTTCGAGAACATTCGACTCATTTTGGGCCATGTATAGTTGTTTGATGTTCAAAATACCAAATTACGAACTGCCGTGCCGCTGTAGCTCGTTTTATAATTAAATTATAAATTAAATATTCCATCATCGTTTTAATAACGAAATCGTTACGAAATTTTAATACAAACCATATTAAACCAATTTAAAATTGCCCGTTTATTTTATATAGTAAAATCACATTTTCCAAAATATTCTGAAAATAAAATATTATTATATTATTAATATAATTGAAATATTCGAATTAAAATGGTCAAATTGATTATTTAAATTCAAACCAATATTTAAATAAATTATTTCAAATAAATGGTCAGAAAATACGGGAAATTACATTCCTTCCCCCTTAAAATAATTTCGTCCTCGAAATTGCTAAGGTAGGAAAAACGTTACAACCCATTATCTTTATAAAAATAATAATTTTAAAACTCGATTTTATTTCCAACCAAATCTAATTAGTCATAAAACCAAAATAATTTAAATAAAAGAATTTCCCAAAAATCTTCAAAAAAATTCTAACACCTTAACTTTTCGAATTTTTTTGGCAGAGTCTCCCCTGTACAGAGGACATCTGCAATATCGCAGGTTCAAGAAATAAATATGCATCGACTCACATGGTCGGAAAAATTAAAAACCAAACTCAAAATCCAATTAAAAACCAAAAATTTCATATTTGCGTAGACGTACCATTTTGCAAGCATTAATATACGATAAGCAATATTTTATATAAGAGCTTGCTCGGTTATAATGCAGCTCTTATTCAAACTAGACTCAGTTAATTCCAGAATTTCCTCTAGAATGGATTTTAAAGCTGAATTGGCACTTCCGCACCTGTTCTCAACTCAAATGAATTTCATTAGTCATCAAACAAATGTTGATTATGTTCGAACATCCATATCATCCATATCATACACACAATTCAATCCACCTGAGATTATAATTATTTATAATCATTTCATTTATTTCTTTAATCATCCATTCAAATTTATTAAATTTGGATTGATTTATTCGAATTATTTATTTCATATTGGATTTCAACCAAATCAATTCATGTTTAGGTTCATATTCAAGCAACCAACAACACAATCCAAACATATCACACAATCAACCTTAACAAATCTAAATAATTTGCCCATATTATAAAAATTTGAAAAATCATTACTTTTATTATTTTATTAAATAGATTGGGTAGAACAAACTTCAAAAATAATTTTATATCAAATTACAAATACGCGCTCTCATATATAATCAAACTCAATCTAGGGTATTGCTAACCCCATCTCTATTGAGTCAAACCACACAGCCAAGGTTATCTCTAAACCAATAGCTCTGATACCACTGTAACGACCTGGGGAAAAATCGACGCTCAAATTTACGACAACAATACATAAACCCGTATCACTTGCCAAAAACTCAAGTATCAAACCCCAGATTGTCAATAGAAAGAAGTTAGAGGGCGAGAAAAGAAAGAAAGAATAATAGAACAAAAGAAAGAAGAAGAACAACGCATCATAACCTCACAGCAGAACGAATATAATATAATATAACAAATCTCTTAATACAAAAGAAACTGTATATACATACCAACCATCAGAGTACAACATATATAAGTCACAGCGGAAAATAACTTTATATAACTAGCGGTGAAGCAGCCTTCTTCCAACTCCTAAACTCCAAGAGAAACCTAACCTGGAACACACTTGGTCTAACCCAAGCACATTTGAAGCAAAGCAAAATACACCGGGTCATTCTAGAATACTTTCAGTGATAAATTCACAGAACACACAACTTGTTTAACTTTGGGAAATCCTTTATGAAATCAAAGGATAATAGTAAGACCAGCCCACACATAAACACGTACGGTTTTTACCTTACCATAACCAAAACCATTTTGAAATCATAACTTATTCTGATATTATCATAATGTCTAAATACAATTAATTTACAATCTAGCGGAACGCTTGCATCTCACGCTCCACATATATAGTATACAATTAAAAACCGCGGGCGCTTATTGGATATTGGATTCCAACCTTGACAAGGTATGGGTCCACCTTCCAAATGTGTATCTCTAGAGCCGAATACACTGGGTTCAACAAGAGCTTCTTGCAACCCGGCCCTCACATGACCTACCACTCATTTCGCTTGTGTGTATCGAATGTGTATCACCGATGGGTGGGATCAGCAACCGCCTCCTGAAAAGGGACAACATCGAACATAGATCAAAGAAGCAAATTGAATTTCTCTAGATATGTGATTATACACCCTAACAGGAGCGACCCACATAGCCATGATGCCTGCCCGATTTTTTTTCATGTCCCGGTTGATGAGGCTTGAGGCTAGAATCTAACTTTAGAACATCGGGTCATCATTTACTTTGAATGCCACATCGTCAGATCCGTCAAATCACTAATTTCCGTCCACAAATATACTCTATGTATAAAAGAAGTGCCCCTCTTTTCCACCAACTCGGTATATTTGTAAAAATCAACGTACGTGGTTTTAAGGAAATAATCTGTTAGACATTCGTCCATACAAGTCATGCAGGAACAGGACGAACCGAATGTACCCTCCTACTGCATCCAATATAAGAATCACCCCATGGATCAGTAGCGAGAAGTCCTTGCAAATCCGTAGATTTCAATCACGACAGAATCACAAACCAAATAACTCTGGTTGCAAGCCAGAGAAATTCGACCAGTAGTCCCTCCGCTTATGAAGATCCACGGTCTTCACTTGCTCCGTCTTTAATCGTCATCTTCATGTATTTGCTGGTCGGAATGGTTTACGAATATAAATTCGATCCCGGTCTTTTCGTACCAACAATCTTATTTGGTCAGGTTTTGATAGTCGGTGTTTTAACTATCAAATAACAATTGTGTAAATGATTTCACTGATTCAGTGCTTGGCACGACTTGGCCTTTTTAAAAATCTATTTAACAAAATAGTTAATAGACTTCTAATCTTCCAATACATTAGAAACATTACACTTAATTTCATTGTATTATAATAAAACTATTTTAAATGTTTTACAACCATGTATATATATGGATTTCCACCTTTTCATTTCCTTGGTAAATGTCGAGGACTTCCTTCAAACCTTTATCCCATTTTCTTATGTACTAGCATCTCACGATATATATTACTTAATGGTATTAAACAAGTTCCAATTCTAATATGGTTAAAACCAATGTCGACTTGTATCATATAAAACCAATTATTTTTTATTAACATGGAAACTAATTTAGTATTGATTCATATTCCAAAACCTCGCACTTGTACTCAATCCTTCTTGTATGGAATATCACACCGATTACAACACCTTTCACTCGTTTCAAACTAACACCATCCCTTGATAAAAATGAAGCCATTCAAGTTGGGGTATTTTATTTACCTCTCAGACCTTGATAGACAACGTTCTTATCTGAGCATAATATCAGTTCGTCACTTAACCATTTCCCAAAAATCTTATTTACCATCTCGATTTCAAACTGGTTTTATAAACCGTTTCTTACATTTGAAATCCACGTTCAATATAATCTCTTTACTTAATTCCTTGAATTAAGGAAGTCTTCATTAAAACACAACTATTAACTTAAAGCACGATTTCACTTATAAATCTCATTTACAAACCTTGTTTTAAAACTTGGAATTATAAACTCTTACCGCTCCTTTTGGTCAAACCATATTACCCCTTCATTATTCTTTAATTAAATTCAAATTAAAGTCATCGCTTAAATTATTAAAATAACCATTAACGCTAAGACTAACTATATTAACACTAAACAACTCGAATAATTACATTTAACTTGGATTTTATCTTCAGCATCCCTTATCAATATTTCCCACAAATTATGGTATGTATTTCCCATTTCGTTTGAAATCTTTATTTAAATTTAACGTTTCGCTCGATTCAATTCTTTAACTTCAGTGTTATCATTATGGTTTAAAATCCCTTTTAACCTGGCTTATATTTCTCCCCAATATTATAACAACTCCATTCAATTGAACTCCTTTTGTCATTTCCCCTTTAAATTTATTAAATAACTTAATTATTTAAAACACCATTTAATTGTTTAAACCAAACGATTATTGCATTTTTCAACTCGTAGGTATATTTGTTGGCTTTCTACATTAACCTGCATAAACCATTTACATAACTTCTTTTATAACTCGATTAAAATATTTATAAATTTCTAATTTAATTATTTAAATAAAATAACTAAAAAAACTCCAGTTCAGTTATAAAAATAATTTATAACTTAAAATCTATGACAATTCGCGTGACGACAGAACGACGGTTAAAACAGTACCTTTTAGGCCATTCACGGCCAATTACCAAATCAACACTGTCGGTTGATTTAAACACAACACGGGTGAATATCTATTCAACCATAACACTCAACTGGTTTTTTTCTACCATAGGTGGTTCGATCAGTTCAAAATCAATAATATAAAACAAACAACATATATAATATTTGAGGAACTCAGTCGGATCCCTCCAACCTGTTCTTCCCTGCACCACAGCTCGTTATACATTTTATAATAATATGTGAAATAAATTTCATATAATCTACCAATTTAAAATGATTAAATAACAGCAACCAATAATTCAAATAAATAGCCACTAGCAACCAATCAACCAATTTATACTTTTAAAGGAAAATTATAATTTAATATGAATTTACCACATCACAGGATTCCAGTAGGTGTGAGAATTAACTCACCAGATTAATACGGTTAGCGGTTGACGTGTTTGTTGCTTTTAATTTCAGTCGACCATTCAAAATTTGCTGAATTTTCAACTGCGTCAGATCAAAGCCTAGTCTGCGATCCCAACGGATCCAGTTTCACTGAATTTCGTTAACGTATGAAAAAGTTATGTTAGTTTAATTTTTCATATATAAATCGATTTCTTTCTAAATTAATTACTAATAAATTTAATAATTAATTAACTAATGATTAACTAATAATAACTTAATTACCGTTTTCCCAGGTTAGTCCACGTCAGCTCCAAATTAAAAAGAACACGTTTTCTTCTTTTGAAACCAACGATCCCCCGATCATCTTCTTCTTCGATACACAGTGTCACCATCCGTTCACGGCTGTCCCCCAACAATTGATCCCCACGCGGCCTGTAGGCCGTCAGAGATCGACCTGACACCCTGGTCCGACGCGCCACTCCGCCAGGAGCCAACTCCCCAAACGCCATGACCCAATTCTGCTTCGACCACCTGAAATCACCAAAACCCCATTTTCCGTTCATCTCCCGAATTGCGCCGCCACAGGCCATCTTACATCACCGGACCACCACCGTTGTGACTGCCACACTCCCCTGCATCATCGCCTTCAGACTCTCTAGCCCCTTGACCCTCGTCGGGGCCGTAATCCACCAAGAACCGGCCACAAAAAAAAAACAACCCCAAAACTGAACACTCCGTTCAACTCTCTTTCACCACCACTACGGCCAACTTCAGGTCATCGACCCAAAGCAGAAAATGACTGCCTCCTCGTCCTCTACAACTTCACCTTTGAACCCAACATCACTCGACAACTCAAATTGCCAGAAATTCATGAAAAACGAAAATCATTTCTTGTCATTCTTCGTGATTACCGGCCACCTCCAACCACCATTCCACCCCAACTTTTGTCAGCTACTAGCCCTCGACCCGATCTGCACTTCTACTTCAGAACTACCTAGCCAATACATCACGGATTAAAAGGTATAATTGAATTTGTGAAGAGGGGCTTTTATGAAATTTTGTGGAGGCTGGAAAATGTTGGGTGGGAATGGCCAGAAATATAGGCTGAGGGGATTTTATTTATAAAAGAAAATAATATTTATTTATATCGATGTGATGGACGATATTTTATTTCGCACCTACCGCGTTTTCTAATGTTGTTTATTTGCTCCTGCGCTCAAATACAAACCCCGTTCGAGATGCGAATGGATGGTGTAGTACAATTTGACGATACATTCCAAATGAAACTTGTTTTCGTCGAATTCTGAGTTCGTTTGCTTCAATGGCACTTGTTCACTTCCAAAAGGTTGTTTTTATTCACATTTTATTTTGCCACACTCGCAAATTAACCCCGATTGACGCACCACTTGAAATCTAGCAATAATTTACTATTGCGGTCCCAATAAAATTTGTTTCGTCGAAAACAGAGGTCCTTTGAATAAAGTCCCTTTTAAAACTGCCCAAATCAAATAAAATAAACCAATTTTAAAATACCTCAATATAATATTATTAAAATATTGAAATTGGCCATATACGATCAGAATATTATATAATACCACAATAAAATAGCTCGGGTTGAATTTGAAGCCAAATCGATATTATAAAAATTTAAAAACCCTTTATTTAATATAAATAACGATATAATATATAAAGAAAATTCCATAGCGAACTTTTCAAAATTTGATTTGGACATAAAATAAAATCTACAACACAAAAACTCGATTTTTCTCTTTCATTAGGAAAATATTATCAAACAAATTCGGACGTTTCTTGTTTCGAGAAAATCCAACTCATTTTGGGCCCTATACAGCTATTTGAAGTTCAAAATGCCAAATTACGAACTGTCGTGCCACTGCAGCTCGTTTTATAATTAAATTATAAATTAAATATTCCATCATCGTTTTAATAATGAAATCGACACGAAATTTTAATACAAACCATATTAAACCAATTTAAAGTTGCCCGTTCACGTTATACAGTAAAATCACATTTTCCCAAATATTCTGAAAATAAAATGTTATTATATTATTAATATAATATAAATATTCAAATTAAAATGGTCAAATCGATTATTTAAATTCAAACCAATATTTAAATAAAATATTTCAAATGAATGGTCAGAAAATACGGCACATTACAACAGGGTTTATTTCAATTTTGGATTTAAATTCAGATTTAATTCATCTGATTTTGCATATTATACTTATATAATATTCCGATTGGTTATTTATATAAACAACCCGATTATAAATATTATTAGATCATAATAGTGATCAACACATCCAATATATATAATAACCTAAAGATATATATTTCTTTTATATCAAAATATAATTTGGGTAAAATTATTCCATTTACCCAGCTTTTTAAACAATACTATGTCGAATTGCTCTGTTCAAGAGTTTAGAAACACCTATCGACGCAGTTTGCATTACTATTTCGACCAGAATTCATAAACCACTCGACTGACCAGTCAAGACAATACAAAACAGTTTTTATGTTAATTCACAAATACGCGCTCATATATATACACTCAAACTC